>MCGT01000042.1:0-231946 GCA_002104935.1 Hesseltinella vesiculosa | reverse complement strand
ACCCTAAACCCTAAACCCTAAACCCTAAACCCTAAACCCTAAACCTAAACCCTAAACCCTAAACCCTAAACCCTGATTTGCCCTAATCCTTTACATATTTATTTCCCTTATCCTTAAACTTATAATAGTTGCCCTTTTAAGGATTAGGGTTCCGTTTTAGGTTTGGTTTAGTCCCCACCCTCCCTCCCTTTTTTTTTAGGGTTGAGGTTATTATTTTAGGGGTCTGGGTGCAAGTTGTGGTATAGGGTTTTTTTTTTTTTTTTTTAGTGGTTTAGGTAATTATTTATTATATGTTTAGGGTAATATAAAGGTTATGTTTAGTGCTTATTTAGCATATGTTTACTATATGTTTAGGGTATTATAATGGGTATGTTTATTCTATGTTTAGGTGCTTATTATTTAGGGTGCTTTAGTATTACCGGTACTTTTTGGTCTCACTTATTCCAAACCGTGTGCTTTTCATACCGGTACATGCGAAGATTGGCCGAAAAAAATAAAACGTTTGGCCCAGACTTTCAGCAAAAAATAACTGGGCGACAGTTTGATCGGTATACTGTACGGTACAGTACACTGTAAGTGAGAATGAATTATGGTTTTTATTGATACAGTACCGGTATGAAGGTCTACCGGTATCTTTTTATAATGTTTCTTGTAGAAACCGTCGCACTATCTGCTGTTTATTCTGCTTGGGCCTGGCAGAGCTGTTTCAATTTCCTTTTTTTTTCTGGCAGGGTTTCTTGGGGAGCCAGCCAAAACAACCCTGCCGAGAGGAGTTTAAAAAAACCGACATGCATTTTTTCTACTGGGTCAGCATGCGTTTTTTTTTAGGAAAGCAAAAGCCAAAAGCTTTGTTGTGGGTTTACAGTAAAGGCTTTTTTTTTTACATTACATGCGTCACCAATTACAGTAAAGAGTTGAAAGCAAAGGAGGAATGCAACTGAAAAAACTGAAAAAACCAAAAAAAAAAAAAAAAAAAAAAAGGTTTCGCGACTTATTTTATTTTCTCTCTCTCTCTCTTCCCGCCCCATTGTTTTTATCAAACAACTGAATTAATGCAACAATAGTGCCGGTACCGTAATGAAGACAATAACAATTTACAGTACATTTACAGTACGGTACCGTTACTGTATATATGGGGCTTTTCTGATAACTTCTTTTATATTGTAGCCAATCTCTTACGAATGCCAACACTGCAACAACAACTTTGAAAAAAAAAAAAAAACATGTGCGAGATTTGCATGTGTTTACAGTCCATAATAAAAGCGTAAGCGTGACCTATGGCTCTGATGGTAAGACTATATTAAAGCATTGAATCAGTTTACAGAAAAAGCAACTTATTTTTTTTTTTCAATAGACCGTCCTACGATTGTTTATTTGAACGAGCATTTGCGCTTTGAATGCCGCTGTGGCAATTCATATTCGCCTTCTTCGATCAAATCCTTTAAACATCATGCCCTGGTCTGCAATGTGACAGGGTTCAAAGAAAATCTCAGGGAAGCCCAAAAAAGGGTTGCTAAAGAAGGTAAGATGAAAACACAAAAGTTACAGGGATCTTACCACTTTTTTTATTTTTTTTTAGATGAAGCTTTTGATGCGGTTCTCCACGTCGAGGGTATGCGTGCTGTGGCTGGAGCTCTACCTGGCTGCAGTAAAACGTTAATAGTATGCTATGTTTGTGAAGCAACAGTTACGTTGGAGGCTGTACGAGCTCACTTGAAAGATCGCTACCCCACGTCCAATGTGGTTCGAACCGTTCATCACCTCCGTTCCTTTGAGGCTGGCATTGTGGACGAAGCTGACATCCAAGCATTTTACGAGTCAATCCGTGCATGTGACAGCGATATCCCAGGTCTCCCTTTGCACACCGGCAAGAAATGCACCATCTGCCAACAGCCGCCCTTTTTTTGTGAAGCTGAAGGGACGATCAGCTTGCATCTTTACGCCATGCACCGGGACAAACTCGACCAGCTCTCTCGTGCTGAAGCTCTCATGGCCTTTTCTGTTTCTCACCCTGTCCAGCGCTTTTGAACCATCGTACTGCTCCCTGGTATGGTGTTACTGATAGCAGCACAGTAACCGAAGTTGACGATGAGATGGTGAATGACTCCACCACTACTTCACCTTCTCGTTCTCCTCCCCATCCAGCCAGCAACGGCATGGACAACGCCTCTGTTCTGGATCAACTTGGCACTGTTCTCCGAGACGCCCACAATGCGATCTCCTCCACCGATATCGTCCACGACCTCGACTGGTTTTTTTCTCATCAACGGTTGGATCACATTGTGCAGCAAGTTGACCAGCAGGACTCAGGACTGATCCAGGCCATGGCGCATGCAAACAGCCAGCGCCACCAAGTGGTTAGCCTTGCTTGCATGCGCTATTTCTCCAGTCCCCAAGACGCCCATAGTGCTCTCTACATCCCAGCACAAGACTTTTACGTCCTCCGTCACGTCTTGAAAGAGAAGCTGTAAGCCAGGAAACAAAAGAAAATCAAGATGGTAAAGAGTAGCAGCATCTGACAAGTTTTTTTTTTTTTTTTTTTTTTTTTTTTTTTTTTTTTTTTCCTCAGTGGGCCAGATCTCCAGACCGAAGGGCTTGCTTTGTTTCAGTACGACAAGACAACTGTGGAGTATGCCAGAGTTTGCACGCGAGTGATGCTTGCTGTGCGTGTCCTTGCAAAAGCAGATTCACTCCCATCGTGCATTCAACTCCCTCCAGCTGTCAAGCAAAACGCCTTGGCATTACTTCAGCATGCCGAGGATGGCCAGCTCAGCCCTGAACGAGACCATTTTGCGGAGCGATCGTTGCTGCCCTTTGTGCACGATCTTGGTGTGGCTCTGGTCTCTCAAAAGCTTGAGGGCACGGGCAACGATATCATCACCAACCCTACTGCTACGGATGATTATCTGCCCCGCGACCGGCCCTCTCGCTTTGTCTTGGAGATCGTCATGATCCTGGTGCTGATGAGCCGCGCAACTTTTGGTGTCAAAGTTGCGGAGGTTCCACCCATTTGCTCGAAGTTGAAATACATGTGCCATGTCATCACGCTTGTTTCCATTGCAAAGGATTGCCGCCGATCAGTGACGCCAGTGTATGTTGAAAAAAAAAAAAACAAAACAAATCAAAACAAAGCAGAATGGCGATTTTTTTTAATCCTCTTATTTTTTTTTCTCTATACTGTAGCGATGAAGTCATTGACATGCACTGCCCCTTTGTTCGCGATGGCAACCACACTGTATTCACTTCGATTTGCCAAGCCAGCCGCCTAGCCACCACTGCGGTATTCAACACGCCGCAGATGCCAACGATCAACTGGGTGCCCTTCAGCGACCACAGCGCTCTCAGGATCAATTCCACCGAAGTATGTGTTGGCGACCTTCGTTCTACGGTGGGATCACTGGTGTCCATGTGCAAGAAGAAGTTGAGCGAGGACCTTCTGCTCTCTTCTGTGGATCCCAGTGTTGCTGCTTCCTTTGGACCTGGCCAAGTCAATGAAGTTTCTGACGACGCCTCCTCCGCTGGCATTGGACGAGGCCATGGCTACTCCTACCTGAGCGATCTGGCGAATGGCTTTGACGACCATCAGCAATTGGTGTTGCGTGTTTTCTTGGAAAACCCGCTGATCAAGTCACGCATCACTCAACCTGATGGGTCATGGAACAAGGTGTTTGTCAAGGAATGGTTTGACCATGCGTTTGCCCTTCTCAAGATGCTGTTCACCCTCATGCACTTGTCGTATGGTCAGCCTGCCCGCGTCGAGGAAATCGCCAGCCTCAAGTACGCCAACACCATCGTCAACGGCACCACCTTCTCCCTGCGAAACCTGTTCTGGATGAACAACACCTTGATGCTGGCTACTTCCTACCACAAGAGCCGCACCAACCAGCACAAGGACAAGTTCATTGCCAGGTTTCTGCCCCGCCAAGTCGCTGAGCTGGTCACTCAGTACCTCCCCCTCGTCCGCCCACTGGAAATGTAAGAAAAAAGAAAAAAAGACGGGTTATTTATTTTTTTCCATCTACCGGTAGCTTCTGGTCCAAGATTGTCCTTGGCAATGACTTGGTGGATTACTTTGGCACGCACCTTTTTGTGAACCGATACGGCAAGGTGGTCTCTGGCGACATCCTTCGCCGCGGTTTCACGCAGTGGTTGACAAAGGCTAGTGGCGTCCCCCTCACTATCCTTGAATATCGCCAGGTTGCTGTTGCCTTTGCCCGGAGAAAGCTTGGTCAAGTTGAAGTTGCAACATGAGTAGCACCGATCAGATCATGGATTTTGTCACGACCCTGCTGGGCACCACTATCCACATCATTAATTCCCGCATCTCATCTTACCACCATTGATTCCCGATTAGAAAATATAAATAAAAAAGAGCCAGAATCAATTCCCTACCCCTTTGGAATTGATTCTATCTAAACCTTCACCCTTGCGTTAGCTTTTCCTCCTTTTCCCTTGCGAACTATCAGTCTACTCCCCAAGGATCGTGACAGATTTGCAAACTGGCCACTCGACCAGGCTGGCAGGTCAGTTCTATGGAGTCTCCAATGCCGATCCTTCGAGCATGGGCTCTGACTTTGTGGAACTCTATTACTATGCTTCCGTTGCATGGCACCGTTTGCTTGGTAGGTGATAAAAAAAAAAAAAAAAGGTTGGTAGCTCTTTTTTTTTTTTTTTTTTTTTTTTTGCAGGCGTAGATGACTATCAAGCAAAGTAGTCTGATTCAGCCATTGTGCCGTCTGCCTCGACTGCCTCTGGTAATACCACTGCATCCTCCGCTGCCTCGACCACCCCACCATCACCACCTCGACCACACCCACCATCACCGCCTCGACCACCTCCGCCATCACCACCTCGACCACTCCTGTCATCACGGCCTCGACCACTTTGGCGGCTGCGTCCATTCTCCCCATTTCTTTTGTGGATGTTCTCCAAGCTGTCGAAGATCGCGCGACAATGGCAGTGACACCTTTGCAGCCTAGGAGGTACTTGTTTTTTTTTTTTTTTTTTTGGGTAGCGCCATGTCCCTTCCTCCTTTGCCTGCGCACGTTAGCCCTGACTTGGGAGCCAAGGCCCTGTCAGCTCTGCGGGAGATCTATGGTCGCTCTGCAGAGTTCAAGTCAACGACACAGGCCAATGCAGCCATGGCTATCCTTGCACAGCCAGCAAGCAAGCAAGATTAACCTCCTGTGTGTCCTCCCAACAGATGCTGGGAAGTCCTTGCTGTAGAAGATGAGACCCAGAATAAAAAAATAAAAAATGCATCGAATCACAGGCTAAAATCGCGCCTTCCATGACAATAAAATTTATGCTTGACAGCTATCATGGTTAGCCAGGCTAGCGCAAACTATGTCCAACCGACATCACTACAGAGCGTCAGAATCAACAACCTGACGATAAAGAATCATGCTTGCCAGTATATATAGGAGGCGCTCTGATAAAGAGATGGCTAGCTGCGTAGAGCTGTGAGTGTGGAGGGCAGAGAGATGCAGGTTAGGAGTTTAGACGACGTCACCAAGAACCATAAAGCTGGCTTCTGACGATTACCATTGCTGATCTTGAGTGGTCGACCACCTATGCTTGACATTTCAATTTCAATGGAACTGACAACGCGCTGTGCAGTGGATGTCGTACGTAACTCCAATGCGATTAGCAATAGATTAGACGCAGTGTTTTTGCCCAGTTTGGTGCAAAAGGGGCTCGATGTGCTTTTTTTTATTTGCTCTTCATCATTCCGTTTTTACAGCAAACTTCTCCTGTCATAAGTACCACCCCCCACCGTCATATAACTACATGACCCTTATTACAGCCTATGCAGCACTTTACAAAAAAAAAAAAAGTATGCAGAACATGTTCTTTATTAAAATGAAGATGCAAAAGAAAGACCTATTTGTGATAACTAGCGGGAACAAAAGGCATCTTGGTAATGACAGCAGGTTGAACGCGGTTACGGACCTTGACGCTGAGTTCGGTGCCTTTCTTATGGAATCCGTTCTTGACATAGCCCATAGCGATGTTCTTCTTGAGGTTAGGAGAGGGGCAGCCGGAGGTGATGGTACCGATGATCTGACCGTCCTTGTCCAGAATTTCAGCACCTTCTCGGGCAGGAGCACCTTCGACAGTGAGACCGACACGACGGCGGGTGACGCCACCCTTGATTTGAGGCAAGATGTGCTCGGCGCCCAAGAAACCGCCAGTTTCACGGCGAGATTTAGCTAACGGAAACAAGCATTGAGTTCCATGATCATCAAATTTCTACTGCCACTTACCAATGGTCCAGGTCAAGCCAGCCTCGACAGGGGTGGTGGTTTCATCCAAATCGTGGCCGTAAAGACACAGACCAGCTTCCAAACGCAAGCTGTCACGGGCACCCAAGCCGGCCAATTCAACATCAGGGTTGGCCATCAATTTCTGAGTAAGATGGACGACTTCAGGTGTAGGTACTGACAACTAGGAAAGGGACAAAAACATAAGCCATTGTCTGTGGACGATTTACTTGCTTACTTCAAAACCATCTTCACCAGTATAACCAGAACGGGCGACATGACAGGGGATGCCGTTGATGTCCATGAAGCGGCCAGTCATAAAGCCAAAGTCATTCAAGTCTCCAGAGATCAAGTCTTGCAGAGCAGCAGCAGCTTTGGGACCTTGGATAGCAATCAGGGAATGATCGTCAATGATCTTGAAGTCTACGTCACCGCCTTGGTTCTGGAACAGGGTCAGGTGCTTGCGAATATGGGCCAAATCCTTTTCGGCACAGCCGGCATTGGACACAACGTACAAGCTATCTTCCTGTTGCATAATAATGGTATCATCGATAATTCCACCCTGTTCGTTGGTGAACACGGAAAGAGTGCCTTGACCGACGGGCATGTTTTGTAAATCAGCTACCGTCAACCACTCGAAAAACTTTTGACGATCCTTGCCAGAGACACTATATAAGGTATGAGAAAAAGAATAGCGTCCTCCACGTTGTTCCCATCTTACCGAGATTGCAACATGTGAGACACGTCGAAAATGGAAGCCTTTTCACGAGTATGCAAGTGAGAAGCCAAAGCACCCATGTTCTTGTAGACAACAGGCATAGCATACCCGGCAAAAGGGACCATTTTGGCACCGTTTTCCACATGGTAATCATAGAGGGCAGTCTTCTTGACTTCCTGGATGCACGAAAAAAAAAAGAAAGCTGAACGTAAGCAACAGTGTATTCTTGAATAGTCTTGTTAACCTACCTGGCTATCAGTGGCATAGGTTCTCTTGGAAAGAGTGCGGTAGTGGCGTAATACAGAGGTAGATTGCTTTTTCAATTGAGACAACATGGTAGAGAGGCAATAAATGATTTAAGGGATAGAAAGAAAGAAACAAGAGAAAAAAGGCAGCTTTTTTTTTATTCATGGCAGAGGCTGCTTGACTCGGTGGAGCCAAAACAGGCAACTCTTACACTTTTCGCAGGGCGAATCAAAAATCCTTTTTTGCCTGCACTCTGTCAAACTCGAGCACTTGGTTTCCTTAAAAAAAAAAAAAAAAGATGAACCGCATCTTATAAAATATTGGGCAACTGGGAATATTATCCTTTTACAAAGGAAACTGTTGAAATAGCAACTCGATGTATAGTATTGGGAAATGGGGAAACATGCACTTTTTTAAAAGTGGACGTGAGTATGAAGCAGTGAGGTTTCTATCAAATTCAAACATTTGAAAATCCTGTCAGTCAATCATTTTTCAGCAGGAGAACCAATCAGGCGAAACCCCCAATTCTTTTCAAGTGCATGCAAAAGTAAAAGCACAGTGCACGCGAAACACATTCTCGTGCGAGCAAGCCAAACAGTGATCGCCAAAGGGTCTCCAGAAAAAAAAAAAAAAAAGGGGGCGCCATTTCAAATGACCAACGTTTCGAGGTTTTTTGTCAAGCCAAGCTGAGGAGCGTAGCATGCCATCAAGAAATCTACGACATTGAAACAGGTATGACATCGAAATAAGATGTCTTGGGCCTTCGGATTACTTTTTAATATCGAGGGTAGTACTCGCGAATGAACGTTTTCCATGCACGCATGCACAGGCCAGCATTCAATGGCCCTGTGCGGAGATTGATTTTGGACACCCAATTTTTTTCTTCGATTTGAAAAAAAAAAAGTAAATACTACACAGCAGTTTTGAGTGATCGTATCGATCTAAAAATTTGTCAATGTGCGCAAATGCATAAAGTATGGTGATTTTGAAAAAATCAAATCCTTTGGTAATGGTCACTCTGCCAACTTTTGATCTGCTTCGTTTGAACACCTCCGATTCCCCAGCTTAAAACAATGGGAAATCGGTCATTTTCGCCAGGGGATTCCCAGGCAGTCGGACCTAATACCACGGTGCAACATTTTTCCATCCCAAATTCTGCACATGAGTTCAGAATGACAACAAATGATCATGATTAAACTTACAACTCTCTCAGACGACCTAGCTAGAAGGGCTGGCAAAGAAATGGTTTCACACGCTCAAAGAAAATCATGTCTACAGCCAAACTTTCAGGAGATCTTCTAAACTCAAGTCGAGCGAGTTGGACCTAATGCGAATGAAAGGTGCACGGGAAGAATTGAAACGAGTGAAAATTTTCCAAGCATTCTCCAACTAGCCCGTTGATCGGTTAGTTTATTCGATAAAAATTCAGCAGATTTACATGCTGGATAGCCGCATTTATTCAAAGTAAATTGCGAAGAAAAATTACCACAAAAACTTGGCGGGCACAATATTACAGGAAGAGGGGGCAAGTAAAAATGGATATATCGAGCCTTCTTCCAGGCTCCTTTGGTAATCTTGTCGTCGCTCTTCAAATATAGACGCAACATAATTCAGCGTGTTTTCCCAATCCTTTGAGCGAGCCATGCTTTCAGCAAGCACAAACATGCGGCACTCCGTGTTTGGTGGATCAAGCCCTCGGTGTTGCATCCCAAGCGTTTCTTGGGAGAACTGCAGCACCAGCCCACCTGCGTCCGTTGGTTGTTCATGTTCATCATCCACTGTCCCATGATATGATTGCTCCAAGGTGTCCAGAGGGATGACATAAATAGGTGGGCGGCTCTAGGGAGAAAAAAAAAAAAAAAAAAGGAAGAAACATGAAGGCCTGATTCTTGTCCAGTGCCTCCTTTTTTTTAGTACCTCTTTGAAATCAAAGTCATATAGCTCCATTCGAATGCCTCGAATAACGACCCAAAATCGCTCCAACCTCTGATGAAAAAATGAAACGAGCAAAAAAAGGTGAGAGGGCTGGTGAATCTTTTTTCAAGAGGCCATTTTCTTACAGGGGCAAACGTGCCTCGGACTTGAATGGTCAAGAAATCCTCCATCAGCAGGGTTTGGTTCAGCACAGTTTGACAGCGTTGGCTGATGTAAACGCCATAGACTACGAGAATTTGGTATGTTTGCCCTGAGGCTACGTCGACAATGACTTCGCGCTGGAGATGCTTTGGAGAGGGGCGAAGGTCTACATTGAAATGATGTTGTCCCACGCATGTATCCTGCTGCATAGAGTGACTTCGTTGCTGAAATATCTGCATACCTGAACGTTGCTTTGCATAAATACTTAGCGTGGCCTGACATGGCTCATCTACATCGCTGGAAAGAAAAAAAAAAAAAAAAAAAGTCAGTTGGGCCTTTGCACAGCCAGGTAGGTTACAATAAAAAGGTCTCATCTAAATTAGCTTGGACACTTTGTTTTCCACATCGATCAGTTGGCGTATATGCACTGGTAAAGCTTTCTTGATGAAGTTGGATGCCTGCTCGGAAGACCCTTGCTAAAATGAGAGGCCGAAAAAACGCTGAGTCTGAATCCAATCCTTCGTTCTCAGTTTGCCTACGTTTGGAGGAGCTCTGGCTTGTGATTTGTAAAACTGGTATCGAGGAAAGGAAGATGAGATGGACGTGCATGATGTATAGGATGGCTCTTACCTCGTAAATAAAACATCGCTTTTGGCTTTAATTCGCGAGGATGAAAGGCCGGTTCCATGGGTGAATTCCTAAATTGCGCGTGTTAAAAAAAAAAAAAAGATCGTTTCGTCGCCATTGCATTTTTTTTCCCAATTTTACTGTGATCGATGGGGTTTGCGAAACATGATAGAAGTATCACAGTTGGATAAAGGATTTTGTAGTCCCTGCTGAGATTCAGCCAAAGAAGGCTGTCGAATCCACTGCCATTTTTCATCAGGTAATTGCTCCAGGGTGTGCTGAGGTCCATTGTAGTGGACAATGGGATCGAGTCTTCTGGGGACAGAAGGAGTGGAGGCTGATTTGGAAGGTAATTTTTTTTTCAAAGAGACAAAGCTAAACGTGGAGGAAGAGGTGGGTAAAGAATCTTCGGATGATTTGGGGAAATGAGGAGCAATTTTTCGTGGAACAGATCTACCCAAGTGGCCTGCCTGGGTGAGATGTTGAAAGGATTTTGATACGACGTTTTTTAACGAGAGAGTGGACATGGATTTTTTCAAGGAAGGTGTCTGTGAGAGTTGCTGCAGCATACGAAAACGCTGTGATGGCTGGGCTGGCGGGCTAGGTAGTAATGGATTTCTTACAACCGGGTAGCTTGACATGGTAGTTTTTGTCTATCGATTGAATGTCGGCGATGCTTGTAGAGAAAAGCAAAAAGAGGAGAAAAAAGGGAAGCCCACCTTTTTTTTTTTTTTTTCCTAATAGGCCACCACAGATCAAGGAACGCTCGGGAATTTTTTACGGGGTTTGCATGAACTTGGAGACTTTGTCCTCCGGATGAAAGATGCCATTGAACCATTGCCACCTTTGCATTAAAATAAGTCACCAAGCCTTCGTTCTCTTTATGTATTTTCACCATGCAGTTCCGGCAGAAAAAATAGGAGCTCATCGAAAAAATGAAGTTTATCCAGGGGGAGAGGCTTGCTGATGACGGAGCCTTTATGAACGGAGAAGCAAAGTTTTTTTTTTTTTTTTTTCTTATTTTCTCTTTCTCTCTTTTCATTTTTGTTTTTAATCCAATCATATGCGTGTTGCTCGTGCTTATCCATACGTCAATTCACAGCAACCAAAAACTTACTGGGATTATGAATCACTGAAGATCGAATGGGGGTAATGCAAATGAACATAATATCTCAATCACAGGCACTCTTTTCGAGATCTTACCGGATTAGAAACTCACCTTTGGCATCGTCGATATTAGTGTCCAAACGAACTATGAAATCTGTAGAAAGATCGGCCGCGGCAAGTACTCGGAAGTGTTTGATGGTGTTAATATTGTCAACAATGAACAATGCGTCATCAAAGTATTGAAGCCTGTGAAAAAAATCAAGATCCAACGAGAAATTATGATCTTACGCAACTTGATCGGTGGCCCCAATATCATTAGACTATTGGACGTTGTTCAAGATGAAGAGGTAAGCATAAAAGCTGGCGTTCGTTTTTTTTTTTTTTTTTGTAATTCATCTTTGGAAGCAGTCTCGGGTCCCATCGTTTATATTTGAACATGTCAACAATACCGATTTCCGAGTTTTATATCCCACATTGACTGATATGGATGTTCGTTACTATATGCTCGAATTGCTAAAGGTAGGCAGTATCCATCTTATTATGCAAGATGCAATGTATATCCTCATCCTCTCTTCTGTTTTGATATAGGCTCTCGATTTCTGCCATTCCCGCGGTATCATGCATCGTGATGTTAAACCTCACAACGTCATGATCGACCACGAACATAAAAAGGTAAATTTTCTTCCACACGACTGGCAAGGGAATTATTTCAGTTTTGGCTTACTTTTTGTTTTATTAGCTTCGATTGATTGATTGGGGTTTGGCCGATTTTTACCATCCTGGCAATGAATACAATGTTCGTGTGGCGTCGCGCTGTTTCAAAGGCCCTGAACTTCTGGTCAATTTCCGTTACTACGACTACAGTTTAGATTTGTGGAGCTTTGGCTGCATGCTGGCTGGCATGGTGAGTGAATGGAAATGAAGGTGAAAATAGAGCCTGTTACTCATAGTTTAACGTGAACCAGTGTTTCCGCAAAGAACCATTCTTCAATGGCGTCGATAACGATGATCAGCTTCGAAAAATCACCCAAGTCCTCGGCACTGATACATTTGAAGCCTACATTAAGAAGTACAGCCTTGAACTGACTCCACGTCTTCGAAAAATGATTGTCCGGTAATGTGTTGCTACTCTAAATGGAGCTCAAACGAAACTGATTTTTTCTCGTTCCTATTGAAAAATCACCAGTCAACCTGTCAAGCCGTGGTCTGCGCTTGTGAAAGATTCGAACCAACGATACATGTCAAAGGAATTGTTTGACTTGTTAGATCATTTATTGCGTTACGATCATGAAGAACGACTGACCTGCCAAGAGGCCATGCAACATCCTTATTTCCAAGCTGTTGTGGGAACCTCCTCCAACTAAGCAAACGTCATTGAGCTCCGACTGCTTCAAAGCCAATGGCACGATCTCCTCTCTCCCTTCTGCCCTTTTTCACTTTCTTAATTGTCATTCCATCTCTCATTTATTGTTACTCTGCTCACGCGTAGATTTGTATTGTATTTTACTTGAATCAGTTTGTGTACAGCCTCTGAATTAAATTAAAAGAACGTTTGTTGCTTAGTCTCCCTGTCATTCAACGATCTGAGAAAAAAAATGGAGAGCCAACCGCCGCCGCACGCGACTTTTTCTTTTCTCGTTGTCACCTTATAAACATTCCAGAACCTGTCTTCACCAACCTAACAAGCGATCCAAACCCAAAATGGCTTGATAAATGATCGATCCAACCCTGTCCTTTTCATGGCGCATAAAATACAGATAAAGTAAGTTATCTGGGATAACACTGCATCCTCAGTTTTTCACTTTGATTTTTTTATGCAAACTTCTGTAGCTCTTCGCTGGGATGGTCGATCCCCTCGCCCATTCACTCGTCGATCACAAGATTGCCATTTCCATGAACAACAGCAAGGATGTGTAATTCACTGTCTTCATTTCATTATGAATCCTGGTGTTCTCACGTATTCTTTTTTGTTGTAGTTTGTTACAGTAGCCAGCACTGCCTACGGCGGTTGGGGTCGACACGTCCGCTGAAATCCAACGAAAGCTGCACCAAGCACCCACCATCCTCTGCCCACCTCCTATTTGTCCTACCTGACTGGTCACGCAAAGTCTGCGCATCGCCCTTGCCCTTTTTATCCTATCAGCAAAGATGAATTCATGAAAGGTCACCTGCATGGCCATTCCCAGTATACCTGAATCAAAAGCTTTGAAGCAATAGTGCGAAGCCATAGAAGGATCAGCTACAGAGACAGTGACCATCAAAGATGATTACCTCCGGAACGCTATGTCCCAGCTTCACCGTTTCATATCGGATTACTCCGTCAACCATGCCTCTGTGCGAACTCCCTTCCTTATTCATCAGAACAATCTCTATCCAGCCTCTCAGCTCGTATGTGGTCGCCGCCATGAATTTGTAGCCAAGGCAGTGAACCCCTCATGCTCCTGCCTCATTGCCACACCTCTGCATAACGGCTACCTTACAGCTTAACCCTTGTGACACATGCGACCAGCCTGGCCACACTGTGGAGTTGACCGTCACCTGCAATGAACAGGCAACGACCAACAAGAGCCCATCAGCGAGTTCTTTGTGGAAAGATGCTGCTTTATCAAACTCCGATTCGTGTTGATAGCGAGGTAATAGCAGGCGTGAAAAAAAAAAAAAATGTGGCACTCATGCTTGATTCTCTTCTGATTTTTTTTTTTTTTTTTTTGCAAGCCGTCTAGGAACAGCTTTACGCTCTGCCAACGAGATCAAACTCAACCCTTACTGGAAGATACCCCGCATGAAATCGAATGATGTTTTCACTGAGTTATGAGAAATGAAGCTATAAGGAGAAGCCATCACCTCGAAAATATTACACACAAATTCAGAAAGCACCTTCCCTTTCTTCAAAGTACCCTCGATATCTCTGACTATTATCGATCTCTGCCTGAGGCTGGCCATGATCCAATCACCGCGGCGTCTATTACACTCTGCTCAACGCCCTCGAGTCGCTTTCAATTTATCACCGTCATAGCTGAAACCCTGCCTTCCCCTGCGAAATGTCGCCACTGTCAAAAAAAAAAAAAAAAAAATGCCAAACACCCATCGTGTTCCGCCATTTATGGAAAAAATGGATCTCTCCGGGGACGCTGATGCAAGGTAAGTTCTGCAGAAGCAGCGACAAAATTCAAGGGGGACCAAGTGGCCCATTTTATTCGTGATTTTCTAGTGTGGATGACTTGTACATTGAATGCCAAAATTGTCGGATGGTTTCTAGTGTGTTGCTCGTGGACGGTGTCCAAATCCATGTGGCGTTTGCAAGGCAGCCATCGGGACCAAAACCACCTCTGCTTTACGTTCAAGAATTTACCGGCTAAACCAACCTCGTGCAGAAATATGCGTTATCAGGCAGGGACCCAAGTCGCCGAGTAGTAGCCACCACGTCATTTGGATCTAAATCTGGCCCACACGCCATATGCCGAGCCGTTCGTCGGCAGCAACTGAACGACAGAAAACCATGTGCAGCAACATGCGCCCTAACTAGCGTATAAAACCCACCCCGACATGATTCTTGATAGAACTGAATCTAGCTTGCTCAACGCGAGATGCCATTCCCTATGGATGACCTAGTCGATGTGTTTGCAGCGGCAAATGGATAGTGTTACGCTTTTTTTATATCATTATACAAAGACCTATCCAGTATGCTTGCCTCATTCATGACCCTTAGCATCATACGGTAAAAAGTGCGCAAACTGAGGGGGTGAATCACTGTGGGAGAGTTGTCCTCGAACTATTCAAAAAATAAAGAGAAAGGATTCTAACCGCGTTACCTATTGCGTCTATTCACCATAAATCTCACCTATGCTCTTATCTTGCCCTGGTGACACTGGCGACGATTGAGTCAGGAATGCCAACGACAACCATAAAGCCATGTCGTTCCACGACAAGCAGTCTTGCACAAACTCCGTCACCTGGCGACGACAATGGCTTTTCATGGAAGTCACTCATCCGTAGCTCGATTTGAAGGCAAAAAAAGTCCAGCAACGTGGGTTGCAGTATGTCAACAGCATAATAACCAGTTCAGTCAAATATTACAGACCAAACGCACAAAGCCAAGACCAGGAAGCCCCGAGTGAACTCAAAAGGTCAAGCAGCAAGAAAGCACATTTTCAGGGGCAGCAGTTTTTTTTTTTTTTTTTTAATAGAGCCAGCAAGGCTGCCTTCTTTCTATAATTACAACTTAATTCCTTGCGGACATCGATCGTAAGACTTTGATCTTTTCATTTGCTGTAATACGTAGTGATAATGGTAGCTGATAAACGCTTTTGCCCCTGATTTTTTTTTCGTGCCTAATCGGGGCAAGTGACCATCGGTCCTATGGCTCGTTATTTTTTTCTCAGAAACTTGGTTTATGCTGAACATCCATTTGTGCGGATAGCAACAAACGGATGATGAAGAAGAAAGTGATGAAACTGCTCAAACGGCTGGGATACATTCTTCATCGATCGTTTTTGAGCGTAGTTACAGAACAATCAAGCGGGCCGTCTTTTCGTCACCATCGAGAGAAAAAGTCTGGGAGTGATGTGTTTTTCTTTGTTCATGATCCCTTTTGGGTGTCGATGATTACCATAAAAAGTGATGGGAAAAGGGTTGTCACACCACAAAGTTTTTATCTTTTCATGGTTTTCCCCCCTTATTTTCTTAGTATCATACCCCCTCCCCTCTTTTTTTTTTTTTTTTTGTTTTGTTGTTGTTTTCCACCTGACACGAAAATAAAAAGGATTTGTGTTTTGGAAAGCAACCCTTTTATTTCCCTCTCTTTCTTCCCAATTTCTCACTTTCCCCCCCTTTCTGTTCAAGCTTATTTTCTTTTTTGTATATTATGACGTTCGACACACCATCGGGAGGCCATCCAGCATTTCATGCTCAAATGAACGGACCGCCAGCGTTGTTTCCGCACGGCCTAGGTTGGCCACCATCTCACCTGAACCCGTCTGCCATGGATTTACCTCCTTCCTCCATGGAAGGTTTAACAGCAATGCAGTCACCTCCTACGCCTCTCACTACAACAGCTCCGGGCATGATGCTGAAGCAAGACCCGATGGACCCAGTCAATACCGCAGTTATGGCACATCCGCCTCAGGTCCAACAAAAATCAAAACCCACCCGAAAATCCAAATCCTTGTCTTCTTCATCCTCGACCTCCTCAGCTAATCCCATTCCAAATAATAACGTCTCAGCAACCAGCCAGCATGGTGCCTATCAGCAGCCGCCTATCGACATGACTAAACCTTATCATTCAGAATGGGGTGTCATGAAGGACAGGGACTTTCACCCTCTTACGTTGAAACATCAACGAGATTTGGAAAACATCTATACCAGTGGCAAGGTTCTCTCTGATTTTTATTTCTGGCAAGCCAACCTTGGCGGCTATTGTATGGCTGATATGATTCAAAGTAAGCGGGAACGCATCACTGACTGGCAACCGGTTTATTACCTATCACTAACCTTCATTTTAAAAGATGTTGTTGTCTCTTCAGAAGGTGCTTACCCTTTGATTCGACGCATTGTTGAAGGTGCACCACATCCTGGCCGTAGAAAGAAGAAGCAGTCTGAATCATGAGCGCTTGTGTGCCTCGCCCTACCATCTCCGCTCACCTTTCTCTCTCATCCCTCCCCCCTCAATCATCTCACCTTGACTTTTTTTTTTCTCAATGGTCGTTCTCAAATCTCACCCTTCCTGCCCACACATTTTTCTATTTGGAAACGCTCGTAACATGACAGTGGACTGGAGCCATTGACATTTCTTTATGAAATAAAAAAAAATCGTGACGTGCCACACCACCTTCCATTGCCCCTATCTCAGAGCTACCGATTCGGCAATGATCCATCACGTCTCTTTTTCGCTGGGAAGGGGGTTAATAGGGATACGCCTTTGATTTGTTTCAATTCAAGTGCGTTTCCTGTTTGAGTTCAGGCACACCACTCTATGTATATGTATGACCATGATGCACTTGCAAAAAAAAAAAAAAGAATAGAAAGAAAAAACACGCCCCAAATTACATGTCTATGGAAGGGATGGCTCCCCCCCCCCCCTGCCCGTGTTCCCTGAATCTTTTATCAGCCTAAAGACACCATGTGAAGGTTGTCGATTCAAAAAAGAAAAAGAAAAAAAAGGAGAAGGCACGGACTCGTTGATTTGTTCCAAATGCTATGTCACCTATTCTCATCCTGACGGCGTACGTTTCCTGTGATCCTGCGCATCTGATTAGATTCAACACAAACTGGATGGTGAAACCTTTTTCATATTATGGTGACGCACGAAATTGCATGAATGTCTTTCATAAAAACGGAGAACTGAAGTTAGAATGGGCGTTTTCGCTATTTTTTTTTTTTTCCATTCTGATGACCCCATGGCCAACGGTGCATGGTTTTTGTAATACAAAGCCATCCACTGAACAAACAAAGTGATTGACATGATGCTCTCACATGGCCCACTTTGACTTGCTGACAGAATCAACAAGTGACACACATGGCTGAATTCATGCTGAAGCCAATGGGTCGGAGCCTCGGTCTGACGTGGTCAATTTTTTTTATTTTGTGATCATTGCACAAATGAAGCACTTACATGGTAACATTGAAGGGCTATTTCCTTTTTATAAAATAGAATGGTGGAAAAATGATAAATTTATGGTATTTGCTTTTTCTTTATCCTTTCATGAAATTCAATGTGAGAAATATTATTTACATAGGGGCTAGTTTAAAGAACGGGAGAGGGTAGGATGCTGTTGATTACAGAATGTGCAGGGTGAAGAGCAATCATAGGTATAAGATGAATGAGGCAAGCGTCCTTGCCTATGGGGCGTAACATAAAAAATAAGGAAGTTGAGGAATGGGGCAAAAATAAAAAGATGCGGGAGTAAGCTCTTGGGAAGCTCGAGAATTATTTCAACAGAGGGCACATCAAACGTTTGTGACCATATTTACCACACCAGGTACTATCGTACAAATTTTTTTTTTGGACTTTTAAGCTACTTATTTTTTTTGCTAAACAAGTGAGCCTTACCATTGACCGCCATCCAGATTCACAGGTTTGGGAGCCACGTGCGATTGGTTGCAAGGGCAGCATGAAGCTTCTTGGGCCATAGGTGATATAGTATAATATAAAGATATAAAAGCGATTGGGTTCAAATGAACAATGATATGGGTGTGTCTTGGAAGGGAAAGGAAGAAAAAAACCAGGAAGAAAAAGAAAAGAAAGATCGAAAGCTTGAATTTAGTCTTCTTTTATTATTTTTGGTCACGGTTCGCGCGAGCTCACACTTCATGAAAAAGTCTGTTACCATTTAAAGTTTATTGGCTCATCGATGTGTTGGTGTTTGTGCAATAAGAAAGCGAGGCAGTTGGGGAAGTGGGCGTGTCATAAAATGAGGAGCAAAAGAGAAATGGTCGATCCATGCCACTGCATAATATTGGGGGAGGGCGGTTGGATTGCCAAATGCGTAAGATTTGGTAAACAAGCTTTTGCCTTGCTGTGACACAATCACTTTTTTCATTGACAAGTGAGTGGTGATGGCCTATCACTAAAATGACAATTTTTTGATGATGCATGTCATGGGTGTCAACAATGAGGAGAGAGCCACAAGTAAAAAAAATAAGCTCTTGCCTCGCTTCGACGTCTCGTTTTCTTCCTCACAAGCATGATCAAGGATCAGCTCCTTATGTTCTCTTTTCTGTAGTAAGAAAAAATGTTCGATGGCGCAAGTTAGCCTATTTATCTTCTAGAATAACAGCATCCATCTAAACTTTCTTTGGGCAAAACCAAATAAAAGGAAGCCGAGTCGGACTTGGACAGAAAAAGGGTATTTCCGAGGTTGCCATGATCTCTCCATCAATCTTGGGCCGTGTGCCCTTCCTGCTTTGCTTCATTGACATTTTTCAATTTTGAAATGAAACGAGGCTCATGATATTGACTTTGTTAAAAAGTGAGAGAGAGGAAAACCCACAACAGCATAGAAAAGTTTGGATTTGGGCGAGTAAGATGACCATTTCCTTAAGTGTCGGGATCCAGCTTACCAATGTTGGGGGGAGGGGTGCTTGCTGGCTTGTACGTTAGTCTCAACTCATGACGCTTCAGGGGATGAATGTTTTTTTTTTTTTTTTGATTGCATGGGCAAAATTGAGTCGACTTCATTTTTTAAATTATACTCCTCTGAAATAAGCTTAAGGTTGTCATCTTATTTTGATGGCCACGACTTGACCGCATGGTCACGCAAAACCCACTTTGCCTGTCCTCTTTCTCCTATTTTTAATCCTCACACCGACATGTAACAACTGTTTTCAAAGGCGATCGTTTTTTTTTTTTTTTTGGGATTGATCCGCCACACCAGAACTTAAAAAAAAGGCGTAAAATCAACATGTCGAACGAACAACCCCATTGCAACATGGCGTTTTTGGAGTTCTTTGTTTACAGCCTTTGCTACCTTTCTGTCTGTCTTGTCTCTCTTTTTTATTTGTGATAAACATGTGGTTAAAATAAAACCAGCAGAGCAGTTTTTGCTTTCTTTTGAATGAACCATGACGGTGGAACACAAATGCGCGAACGCCAAACCCATCCTAGTGTTCTAAAATGCTGTGGAACACACCTCAGGAGGGAAAGGAACGGGCCTACCATGCACAGACTTTTTTTTTTTGAAAGTCGTTTGGCTTGTTTGAAGCGTGTCTACAGTGCATGTCCTCGGCTTTTCTTTCCAGAGTGAAACTTTATTTTTTTTATTTTATTGTTTTTGCATCAATCAAATTAAAGGAGGGGTATGTGGGTGATAAATAACAATCACAAATAAATAGAATGAAAATGAAATGAAAAAAAAAATCAAATATCTACCAGATCACAATTAACAAAAGTGGTTGAGGGCTAACATACCAATGAAAAAGACGAAAGTCTTGATACGGGGATCATAGCGAATAAAGTTGACAATGCGCTGGAAGGTTGAAGGCGGAGGTTGTTGCCACAACTCCATTTCCTCTTCCAAACTGAGCGAGTCCTCGTCTTCTTCTGCTAATAACCGGGTGTCGTCCTCCTTTTCATCGGGCTGTTTTTCTTCATCAGGACTGTTGTGGTGAGTGGGCAAGAGAGGCACGGCCAGATAGTTATCGGGATGGTTGGTCGACGAGCCGGTCGAGTTCACCGAGGAACCATTGTCAGGTTGGTACGTCCAGAGTCCCACGATCCACGCCGTCAGAGTGTTGGTGGCTTGCGCAAGGTAATGACAAATATACAAAAAGATCAGACTGGAAAGAGCCCAGTTGAGCCACCAGCCGGAACCACTGGATAGGCGCTCGACCAAATCAGGTGGCACGACCACCAACAGGCCCTTGGTATCAGCTGCGAGCCACATGTGGAATTGACCAATGAAGGTTTCCAGGGAGCACTTGCCTACCCACATAAACAAGCGTGAATTGATGTTGCGAAGATAGACCGAGCCATTGCGAAGGCCAATGTATGCCAGGATGGGGATCCATGAAACAAACGGATGGTACTGGTTGTATACGGCTTTGCTAGGTTGCTGTAGTTCAAACCAAAAATACCATGCAAGCACCAAGGCTCCCAAGGGCAGGTAGCAGTAGTGAGCCCAACGGAAGAAAACCTTTTCGCCCCATTTCTGATCTTTGTAGGCAATAGTGGCCCAGGCAAACAGCATACCCACATACACTACAAACGCATCCAGGCTCAAACGGAATCGCCATTCGGCCGCTTGCCAGTGGATGTTTCCAACAAAAGCCAAGACATCAAACAGCAGTTCCAACACGCCAGGCAAATGAATCAGCAAAGTAGTGAGCACACAAGCAATCGCCATTTTAGCCAGCAAGAACCATCCATGTTCATTGAGATCGTGTCCCACGAACATCACCAGCCATATCACCAAGAACCAAAACGATACCAGGGGCGTAAAGTAATAGCTGAGATAGTCCGTGTTCATCACATACATCAAAATGAAGGTCAGCAGATTGAGTCGCACCAGCACATTGAGCACGCGCTTGATCCCAAAATCTTTTTTCTTGTAGAAAAAGTAAAAATGACCATAGCCTGTTTGGAAGAGATAGGCCGCCACCAAGCTTCGCACAGCGTTGTAGATGCCAGCCGTACCAGAAGCGCCTGTAAAGTGATAAATCAGAATCACCAGCTGCATCCAGCCCTTCCATTCATCCGTTTGGCCACGATTCAGCAGGCCAAGGTCGTCCACATCGGATTGGTATCGCAACGACACAACACCAGCCACCACCATCAGGAGCATTTGCAAACAAAACGTGTCAGCATCAAACTGCTTGTGCATTTTAGCAAACAATTGCGTACGATCGCCGATATACATGTAAAGCACACCAAGACCCATGATGAAGTTGGCTGTCAGCACCTTTTCATCTGAGGGGATATATCGTTGGCACCATGACGAGCTGGATTCTATAGAAAAGCAGAAAAAAATAAAATAAAAAGGTAAGCACAAAAAAAAAAAAAAAAAAAAAACCCCAACAAAGCTGCATTATAAAACGTACGGAGCAAGCCAAAGCCAAGAGGGATCCAAATCAAAAAGAATAGGAAAAAGACAAGCTGATACCATTGAGGAACAGGATAGTGGATGCAGCAAGTGGTGTTGATGGGATAATGCTTAGGAAGAAGCTGATTGCATCGGAAATTCAGAGCCATTTGAGCTTGAGGCAAGGTGACATTGGTGTTAAAGTGAAGGCCGTCCTCGGTCTGATTGAGGGTGGAGGTGGCAATGGCGTTCCAGGTAAAGGCCACAGCAAAAGGGACCTGAGGCTTGACGCGATCAGCACGTTGTTTCAAGTAATTGTTCATGGTGGTGATTTTGTCAATGGTGATGAGCTTTTGTCGCACAGGGTTGAGCAAGTTGAACTGTGGCAGTTCCACAGGTGACAGCATCACTGTGTCAGCCATCCTTGGGTTGGCTTCCACGCCATCAAACACTCGATCCACCGCCGTCTTCCATTGTTCCAAATAAACGTCTTCTGATAAGCGTCGTGTATACCAGATCCCAGAGCCGATCACCAACAAACTAGGTGGGTCACCAGTTGTGTCATTGCCACTCAACAGGTCCAGAGTTCTTGTTTGATTGATATAAGGATCCCACCAAAATTCATACAGCATGCCAAACTCTTCAGATTTGTACTTGCGGTCAACATGTAATGGTCCTTTGATATCAAAGGCATGGGTAAGCCGGTTCATAGAATAAAATTGCTCGCGCATGATCGAATCGCCAATGTACAGCACCCGAGAGTGATTCAAGCAGCTAGAGATTTCCAATGGTTGGTAGTTGTGAACCATACACCCTGGTACCTGCCAATTTGTATACCCATCCCCTTGAAACCATCCCTCGTTCAACAGTCCTTGGCAACGAGTTCGGTCGTTGGGTTCTGAAGTAAAAAAAAAAAAAAAAAAAAAAAAAAAAAGGTGAGACACAAAAGGAAATGAGCTTGATTAAAAAAAAAAAAAAAAGGGGGAGAGGCCCCCATCTCTTTTTTTAGAAAGAAGCCAGCGGCATTCATTCATGTTCCTGATCATCTTCTCTTGGCAAGACACTTTTTTTTTTTTTTCTTTTGATGTCCTCTACTTTTTTTTTCACGCTGCATGACAACATCAACACCAATGTCCCTCTCCATCCTACACGCCTTTTACTCTCGCTCCCTCCGTTAAAATCGGTCAGTCAAGCCGCCCGTCACGTTCTTACCTGTGATGTAATGCCGGAGACCGTTAAACAGGACGACACCTGTTAGGATGGTAAAGGCCAAGTGCAGCAACCTACTGCGGATCGAAGTCGCTGATTCTTGCCCCATATTTCTGCTGAATAATAAAACTGGCGTGAGGCACCTTTGCAGTAAAATAGAAAAGATCTGGAAAGAGAAAAAGAAAAAGAAAAAAAATATTCCAGGTTGTGGGCAACCTATTTACTGGCTAGAATCCATGGAAAATCAAAAAATAGGGACTCCGACGGATCCCCCCCTGTTCATTGGACACGCATGAAGCCGAGTTTGGAATTGTTAAAAAGGATCGACCAGCTTTTTGGCTCCTTGGTGCAAGCTCATCCCAATGACGGTATTTTATTGCCATCCCCTTTCTCTCGCTAGTAAGCTTTATGTCTTCCTATATAAATAGGACTTCTGATATCAATGGGATTGAACTGTACTCGGTATAAAAATGATGAACTATCATGCACTAATACAAATGTAGGGTAATACAGGTTATTTTTTTTAAGCAAAAAAAAGCAATGAACTAAAAGTTGGGGAGTAGATCCCTCACTTTCCTATTAAGGATTAGCGCAAATGAAATCAATTTGGACCTTTTGCTCTTGATCAGAGCATTAAAGTTCACCCTTTGCACCGTGATTGGCGCTCTCTGAATGGCATGGAACATGTGGAAAATTGAAGAGTTTTTTCCCCGTTTCTCAATTGCTTTGACCATCGATATTGTCTGCCCCTAACTAGAAGAGCAAACCCCAGGAGAAACGTTCATTTCTTTATCTCTTCTTAAATTGAACCGAGGAAACACCTCTGTGGGCACTGAAACGCATGAGACGAGGGAATGTCATGCAGCAGGAGCTTATGACACGAAGCTGTTGTAACCCAGGTATTCCAAAGAAAAAAAATGTCAATGGGGGAAAATGACATCACCCTCATCTCAGGCACTAAACATAAAAAGAATTGGCACAAGCCAGAATTCACGGGAATGGATGCTCAACAGGTCCAATCATATTCCTTTCTCCAGCCTGCCAGGCAGCGTCAGCATTTACCAGATTTCCACCATCATTAGGCGGGAATCAGGTTTATTTTTGAATTTTTTATTAGCAGGTAACCAATTCGGCGAACCTCTAAATTATTTCTAGTATGCGAGAAAGTGCGTGCAAGTCAAAGAGAGAACTGGAGGGGGGGAAAGGGTCGCGCCATTTCCAAAATCTGGCGTTTTTGAGCTGCTTTTGACAAGCCAAGCTGAGGAGAGTGACAGTGACACAGTCACGGCATCGAAAGAAGAGATGACCAGCATTGGAACCTTTTGTAAATTCTGACATTGGCTTTTGGCTTACTTTTTAATATCGAGGTTAGTGTTTGCTGATGACCATTTGCCGTGGGTGCGCTAGCCAGGAATGGAAAGTCGTTGCGCGGAAATTGAATTTGACCATCCGTTTCAACGTTTCATTTTGAAAAAGAATAAAAAGATGCCACACAGCACTTATCAGTGGCCCGATTGACCTGACAGTTTGTAAGGGAACGCAAATACATGAATGATGAGGGTGCTGAAAAATCCAGGTCGATTGGTGAAGGTCGCCCAGCCAACCTTCGATCACTTTTGTTTTGACAACTCCGAGTCACCAGCCTTTTTCGCCAGGGGACCCCCAGGCGATCTGATAAATAAATTCTTGCGAATGTTGTCGATCGATATGATGTTGTAGTAAGGCAATGGCATAGTTGTCCCAAAAGTCATTGTTGGTGACGTCCTTTCCCCATGTATATATGGCATGAGCGCTTGCTGATGAACTGCCTGCGAGAAATGCTATCGTCGTAGGATGTGATGCTCCACTCGGTGCATGCATTCGATTTCCAATATTCTACAGGGAGAGGTGAGGGGAAAACAGGTTATTTGATTTTTTTCCACTTTAGCTTTGTGAATGAAGCAAAGTACCATAATTAACAAGGTTATCCTTCAAATGGAGCCATTCGTAAACCTGTTTTCCCACTGCGGATCTGAGAGATCGATAATAAAGCTATGGGACAAGCTTTCCTATAGCAGCAACTCTTTTTTGGCAAGAAAATACACTTACTTTTCGAATTCGCATTGGAGACCATGTTGGAAAACTCATCCTCAACAACCTTTCCTGTTTTTAGAATCCAATGATCTCATAATCATTGTTCTCGCCGTGTTTGTTAGTTTTGGTGCGCCTGGATAGGATCCAGTTTTTTTCAATCGCAAGTGTCGGTTTTCGCAGAAAAAAGAAGCTTGACTAATTTTTTTTTTTTTTTCGTTGGCCACTTTTCCTTTTTTTTTCTTTTCATTTATCAGTTTTGTAGCATGGCATCCAGACCAAACATGTACAGTCTTGAGGCAGACATAAAAGAACTCCTGACCATCAATCAATTCAAGGTAATGAGGATTTTATTGTCGTTTAACGTTCACGTCTCTTGCTGAAAACTAAACACGCATTGAAACAGGAAGGGTATTCTACAGATGACTTTGTTGAGGCCATCTCGGCAAAGCTGATGAGTCGCATGGAAACTGTTGGTGGCAATGGTATCATTTCAAGACCTTTGACATTGCTTACTTCAACTTCTGACCTCCATCTCCCTCTTGTTTTATTCTAGTGGTGCTGGACCCAAAGCCTTTTGTACGCACGTTTGAACAGGTCCTGGAGGAGCTGCAACTGCTACGCGTCCGTATTCAACATCAATGTGACGAACTTGAGTTGGGAACACAAAATGTAGAACAGCAATACAAAAAGAAAGTGACGGATATGAGAACCTCTTTCAAAGTAAGCTGAAAAGACCAGGAAATCGGAAAACATGATCTGGCTCACTCTGTTTTGCTTTAGGATGTGTATCGCTCCTTTGATGGGTTGGAGCTTCGTATTAGTGACGTGGGCAAGACTGCTGTGCGTATTGGTGAGCAATTGGAAACCTTGGATAGGCAGCGGTCACGAGCGGCTGAAAGCCGCGATGTCATTGAATACTTCATGGAATTCCAGGATGGACATACGGATCGGTTGGACATTTTACGCTATGAAAGTGGTGAAGAAGGCCAGCTCAAGGTATGTCCTGTTTGTGAAAGTGCTAAGCACGTCTCATTATGTTTTACCCCTCTTTCTCGAATGCACATAGGCAGCTGTCATTGCCAAACGATTGAACGCAGTAGCAAAGAATGTCGACAATGATACAAAGGCCCGTGATGCCATTGAAAAGTTCTGCGAAAGCTTTGAAAAAGAAATGCTGGAAGAATTCGACAAGGCCTATCGCGACTGTGATCCTCGCGTCATGGCTGTAGGTGACCATCCCCTTGCTTATAAAGACATACTCATCCATATTTCTAGCATTGTGCGCGGGTGCTGTTTGAATTCAATGGAGGGTCCTCTTGCATGCAAATTTACGTAAACCAGCACGAATTTTTTATTTCCAGTATGCAATCCCATGACGCTGACGGAAATCAAACCTCAATCGAGTACGTCGATCACCTATCAAAATGAAATGAATCACTGACATCTCTCATTTTTCATCCTGCTTGTTAGCGCTCCTGCCTTGGCTAACCCTTATATCCATCCCCCTGAAGTTGACACAAGCGTGATCAAATTGTACGATGCTGTCCGCATGACTATACGCCGCGAAGCTGAAATTATTTCTGCCGTGTTTCCTCAACCCACCTTGGTCATTGAAGTGTTTTTGCACCGCATCTTTGCTCAATCGGTAAAGCAAACAACGGTATATGCGCGCGCCCAGGGCTCACGTCATCGCCTTTTTTTCTTTTTTTTTTTTTTTTTGGCCAAAAGATTCAAGACCAAGTAGAGTCTTTGTTTCCACGTTCACAAAGGATCAGTAATCTGGCGTATTTGCGTACATTGGCAAGAACCCATGCTGCTACGAAACGACTCGTTGATAGTTTGAAAGCTTACTGTGAAAAAGAACTTACCGATAGTTCAACCTCCCTCGACGACACTGGTCTAGCCACCGCCACATCCTTGGACGACACGCTTCACCGGTGCATGAACGACCTGTTTGTACCCTACACCGAAGGCAACCGTTACCTCGCAAAAGAGCAGCTCTGTTTGAATGAACTCTTTGGTAGCATTATCGCTGAGTTTTTGAATTTCATGGTAATCGCAACTGCCACAACAGAAGTCGGTCACCGTCCCTCACACTACTTTTTTTATCCATTTGAAGCAACAATACAAAAAGACCTCTGCTCGCAATCAATCGGTTTTGGCAAGAACGCTAAATCAAATCTCGTCAAGTCCTTTGGGCACGTCGTTTGGCGATGTAAATGACATAGCCGCCTCGCCAACAGCCATGAGTCCTCTGGCAAAGCCTAGCGGAATCTCCTCCAACTTGGAGCAGATCGAAGGCACTGGGTTCAGTTTACTGTCTCAAGACGCCATTCTACGGATCCTACGAATCCATTCCGAGGCCATTCTTCGATGCGTCGAGCTGACCCCCAAGCAAGAATTGTACGTATCACCGCATGCCTGCCTACCCTTTTTTTTTTTCTGACCCATTTCCTAATCGCTTCACAGACCAGTCGCTATCAAACAGCTGTACGATATTTTGCTGGACTTTATGGGTACCAAGTATTTAGATATCCTCTTGGATGAGTAAGTCACTGCCGTCAATCGCAAAGATGATAGCAAGTCTGACGTGGATTTCTTGTTGACACAGGATTTACGATGAGTTGGGTCACAAATCTGAGCCTGACACTGTGTGTTTCTCGGTCCTTTCAACGACAACGAACATTAGCCAGCTTTTACAACAGCATTTCCAATCTGCAGTGGTTCGTATTTCTTTTTTTTTTTATCTTCACAAAGACCTTTTGATTTCGTCTCATGTATTCTCTTTTAAAAAAAATATAGATCCCTCTAGTTGTTGCTGCGCCTTCCATTCACCGAGACACTCTTGCCAGCAAAAACAGATTCTTTACGACGTTAGAAAAGAAAATCAACTATGTCTTGCTTCGTAGTACGGATGGTAAGATGACTTATATTGAAAAAAAAAAAAGCGCGTCCTTACCGTTGGTCTTGTTCTTCCTAGCTGTTCAAAACTGGTTGACGGAAATCCTAAACCGACAAAAGCGCAACGACTTTAGACCTAAGGATGAAGATGTGATGATGATGAGCAACGGCACTCCGGTAAAATTGAGTGGGCTTGGGTGCTCTCCTTCCAAGCTGAACTTCTGTATTTTATTACACTGTTTAGCCATGTGTATCCTGCGTTGAATTCTTGACCAAGATCTATCGCGGTGCCGTTCATTCTCTACAAGGCAAGAACTTGGAATCCTACTTGTTGACCGTTGGGAACCAATTCCATACGTAAGCGCGCAAAAAAGCCTGGGGCGCATTCTTACGTGAACCTGTTCATTTTATACTTTACTGCAGGCTCCTATTAGAACATTTCAAGAAATTTATGGTCACACCCACAGGTGGGCTACTAGTGACAAAGCAAGTATATCGTTCTAAAAAAAAATAAATCCTAACCCCCTCCCTCTTCTCTCCTAGGGACATTGCCAAATACCAAGAAGCAATTGAAATGTTCAAGATATCGACGTTGAATGACCGGTTTGAAATGCTACGACAAGTGGGGAATATCTTTGTGGTTAAACCCGAAATCTTACGCTCAATCCTATCCGAAGGCTACTTGGCCCGTCTTGATCCCGCTGTCTTATACCCTTACTTGGAAAAACGAGTCGACTTCAAGTCTGCCAGTTTGGATCGCGTTCTAGGCTACAACCTTGCCGGTGCTGGTGCTGGTGCCACTACCACGTCTTCACCTAATACTACCACGCGCGAACAAAAATCTGCCCAACGTCGATCGCTCTTTGTTAACGAGAACAAAGTCCTCAAGGACATGATGAAATCCTATGCCGGCAACAAGGAATTTTTGTCCGCGTTCCAGATGTGAGAAACAACTCCTCCAACGCTTCGTACTATACCGGGTTTCCGCTACCATCACGCTGCCAGGTTTTTCTATGAGCCGTGAATAAATAATTTTCACGGATGGACCAACTGTTAAATTATTTCTAGTGCGCGCAAAAGTAAAATCAAGTGCACGCGAAACCATTTTTGCCACTTCCAAAGGACCAACATTTTTGAGCTGCTTTTGTCAAGTCAAGCTGAGGAGAGTGACATTGAAACAGGCGCGACATCGAAATAAGAGATTACCAGGAGCCGCTTGTAAATGGTGACACTGGCTTGGATTACCTTTTCATATCGAGGTTAGTACAGTATGTTTCGCTAATGCTCGTCTTGTGCACTGGTTGGAATGAAAGGCTCTGTGCGGAAATTGCAAAAAAAAAAAAAAAAAAAAAAAAAAAAAAACTACCCCAGGTACCAAACTTGGACCGATGGTCGCAGCGGTCGCGCTAGAGGTGTTAAAGGCACTAGGTGGGCAAAGGTGTATAAAGGTGAAAACTTGTACTGCGGTTTTGCACCTGAGCTGGCGATTTGCACCTTTTTGCGAAACAGCGAACTATGTTTTTTTGTCCCTCCCTCTTTTTTTTTTCGCTTTTTCGCGTTGCAGCAATGGTAATCAATTTCTACACAAGGCTTGCTTGTCCATTTTGTGAGCAAGTAACTTCTTTTGAAAAGGTGCAAAATGTACAACGCCATTGCAACCGAAAGCATTCCATCTCACTGCCATCACGAACAATAAGCTACCGTCAACCCAAAGATTCCAGGAAGTATTCGGATACTTTGCACGCTGCAAATCCTTCCATTCCAGTGAAGTTTATTTGTCCATGCTGTTCTGAATTATTTTCTGGAATATCACAACTAAAGGAGCATGTTATTGGAGAACACATTACATTGTAAGTTATACACTCATGCATCGTTTCATTCAACAATCGCTTTTTTTTTCAGGACCCCCAGCGGCGACAGCAATTCACATGACAGCTATTCTTCAGTTGAGGATATGCCTTGGAGAAGCACGAGAACATTGGTAAATGTACCTAATGGTGACATCGATCCTGTTTCCGATGACGAAGGTGCCCAGGTAAAAACACCAAATATTAACAATATCGTAACTTGCATTGATTTAGTGGCAAATTGGATCAGTGAATATTACCAATTTTATGAAAGATTTTCGAAGCCAGTCTATCCAGTACAATACATCCAAACCTCACAAGGAGCCCTCATTGGCAAGAATTCTGTATATAGTGATGTTCCTGTCGTGTACTGGTGAAACTAATTTTCTTATTTTGTAGATCAATTCACAATGTGTACTACTTTCCATTGATGAGTTCCAAATCTTGCATTGGCTACCTTGCAGAATCTGATGCTATCCAAGCCGCGTATGATGAGATGAAAACCGATTCAGTCCTTCTGCCGGACGGCATTGTACTTTGGGCGGCGAGCATACAAAAGGTGAAAACAGAAAAAAAAATTCAACGAACTACCCCTAAGCTCTTATTTTTTATCGAGGCAATTGATATTGGTGATCGTTTCTCCCTTGAACTCGAGTTTGGCTCTCTCTTGATATCAGCTAGCAGCACCAGAAACGCCAACCTTGTCGATACAGCTCACATCCTTATCAGTCTGACACGAATGATGCTTATGCACCAAAAACTACCGAAAAGAGGCGCAGAAGACACGTTTGCTCATCGATTTGTTGCACCATTTCTGAACAACGTCTTTTATGGCAATAACTTGCAGTCATTATGGGCAAATTCACAGTTGGCACATTCCTTTGCTCAAACTTCCTCATTTTCCTTTGCACCATCAACATCGCCTGTTTTACTGTCAACAACATCATCGCCTGACTCGCAGGTATCATCCTTGGCATCAACGGCATTGCCTGTCTCTCCCGTATCATCGTCATCAACCTCCCTTTGTAAGACAGCAAGACTACAGCCTGACTTCACCTCCTACACGACAGCGTTTGGCCATCGCTTCGATCTCTTTGTTGTTGAAATCAAACCACCAAATTCATCATTGGGCCGTCAGGATTTCACAAAACTTGCAAAAGAAATGATGTCGATGGTCAACAACCTGATTCGACTGGGATTAGAGTCGCCAGTGGTCTGTGGCCTTTGGGTTGATGGCTATCATTGTGAATGCCTGAAAATGGATCTGCGAGCCAATGGGCTTTATCGATTAGTTGAGCTTGATAACTTTGATTTGCCAAAGTCTATCGACGATCTCACAAAAGTGCAAGCAATAACACAAAAGCTTTTGAAGGTCAAGATGCTCATTGACAAAACTACAGAAGATGTCGAACGCAGATTCAAAAAACGAAAAGCAACCTTACCACCCTTGTCGAGTCAGCTTTTGCAATGGATTCGTGAACCTTACGACGAAAAAAAAGTGAAAAAAATCAAAAAGTAGCAACATTGTTGTAAATCAATAAAACCAGCTGCAGTAGTCTAATCTGATCAGGCTTCGCATCACCAAAAATTAACTGCAAGTTCTTTTCATAACAGACGCAAAACAGCGGTAAAAATTTTCACCTTCCTGATCATCTTCTCTTAGCAAGACACTTTTTTTTTTTTCTTTTGATGTCCTCTACTTTTTTTTTCACGCTGCATGACAACATCAACACCAATGTCTCTCTCCATCCTACGCCACTGCCTTTTACTCTCGCTCCCTCCGTTAAAATCGGTCAGTCAAGCCGCCCGTCGCGTTCTTACCTGTGATGTAATGCCGGAGACCGTTAAAAAGGACGACAACTGTTAGGATGGTAAAGGCCAAGTGCAGCAACCTACTGCGGATCGAAGTCGCTGATTCTTGCCCCATATTTCTGCTGAATAATAAAACTGGCGTGAGGCACCTTTGCAGTAAAATAGAAAAGATCTGGAAAGAGAAAAAGAAAAGGAAAAAAATACAAGAAATTGGGCTGCCGCGCAGGGTAATGGGACGCTGCTCTTTCTTTTTGTTTTTTATTGAATGCCATTGCTTTTTTTCTTTGTGTATGTCTTGAATCATACCATTCTCTTCCTTGGACTACTTGGCCTTTAAAAAAAATCATACCCTATCGATTCTGCTATTCTTATTGATTATTTTATTCATGGCGTAAATGATATGTCGACTTTACATGATTGCAACGAAAATAGATCTTTTGAGGAAGCTCAACAGCAACCAGCTTTTGATCCGACCAGTTTGACATCGTCACTTCCGCTGCTGCCATTCCAAAACCAAGTTGGTGGTCATTGCTCTTTCTTCCGATTCTCCAAGCGTGCCATCTGCAAGCCCATGTCTCACAAGGAACGTCAATTTTACGAACACTTGGATCAGCACCATGCGCCTCTGCTCCCGTTTATTTCACAGTATTTGGGTGTGGTCAATGTCACTTATCGTTCTTCCAATGCGCAGCCCATGTTGCCTGAAGTCATCTTGGCTGATAATCCGCAACTGCTGTTGAACTGGAAAAGAGGGGAGCATCGCATGCGCAAGCAGCAGCCTGCCATGTCGTCATCATCGATCTCCGATGATGAACTCTCTGCTCGTCCAGCGCTATCACCTCGCTCGTTCAAAGAGCAAGTCCTCCGTGAAGTTTTTTCTCCCGAAGCGCTACTAGAGCGCCTCCAGCAAGTCAAGGACTGGCAACAAGGCATGCGCCAACGGCAACTAGAACAGTACCAAGGCGACACTCCACCACCTCCCTGCTTGCATCCTTCCCGAAGTGTCATGGACTTTAGACCGACAGAGCATCAACAGAGGACTGCACCACCATCAGCCAACCCCACTCCCTCGCAAGATTTTCATTCCTCGCAGACACAGAGTAACTCCTCGCTTCCACGTCGTGCCTCTGGCCCACCCGCCCAGTCATTCGGCACACTTGTTTCTAGCTTTACACCCCAGCGCCTGTATTCACCTGAATCGACGCAACCGAGCGAACACAGCCACAGCCTTCTACCTGTTGAGCATGACTTTAGTCGTCCTGTTGACGATCAGCCTTCGTTATCCTCACCTCACGTCATTGTCCACCCTCGCCAGCCTTCCATTATTGGCACTACTACATCCGCACCACAAACTCCACGCATGCGCGAAACGAAGCTACACAATCCAAGCATCCGCCCACTGCAAGCCTCGTCTACGACCTCTCCTTCTATTAATGCGCCACCTGTCACAGCCTTTCCGTCTATTGGTCTTCCACCTTCGCCATCAGTTGCTATCACTTCGCCTCCCGACACGTCTATTACTGCACCTACTCAGTGTTCACCATTGTCATCAGCATCATCTCATGAACAAGAACCGCTACACAGCATGGGAGACCGTCTTGCACCTGCGACACACAACTCAACTTCTACACTCAACGAAGATATTGGCAAGGAGCCTCCCATCGCCAGTCACCAATCTTCTACGTCGTCTGGTGCCAGTTGGCGGCCCCGCCGTGCACCCAATAACCCATGGTCCGAGCAAATGTATCGACGAGATCTGGAAAAAGTGAACGTTGATGATGTACAGTAATTCATACTCATCGAGGATTTGACCGATGGCATCGAATACCCCTGTGTCTTGGATCTTAAAATGGGCACCCGCCAACATAGTGTGTACGCTACAGAGACGAAATTCAACAGCCAAACCAGCAAATGCACTCGCTCCACCAGCTCCACCATGGGGGTCCGTGTTTCTCGTATGCAAGTCTATAACCTGAAGCAGGTATGCTCGCTCGTTAAAAAGAATCATCTGTATTTGGAAAACTCACAGTCTTTAATGTTGTTCAAGGGCCAGTTCCTGTTTGAGGACAAATACCATGGACGTACCCTGAAACCGGAAACCTTCCGCGAAACCTTGGTGCGTTATTTCGACAATGGTCAGGGCTGCCAGACACGCCACCTGCCAGCCTTGATTCGCAAGTTGACCCTTATCTACCGCATTATTCAATCCATGGATTCGTACCGATTCTATGCCTCGTCGCTGCTTATTATCTATGATGCTTTTCCCACCAGCAAACGCCAGATCGATGTACGACTCATCGACTTTGCCAAGTCTGTATCCAAGCAGGAATGGTTAGACCAGCAGGATCAGTTCACCTATCCACCAGAAGAATTGCATCGCTGCTCTATTGGCTCAAATAGCATCGGTCCTGATCAAGGCTATCTACTTGGTTTACGATCACTCGTGTCATGCTTTTCTTGGATTTATACCTCCCACGGTGGCAATCCCGATGATCTAGTCAAACTTTCTGACGACCGACTTTAGATACTTCCTGCCAATTTGCCCTTTTATTCTTGTCTTGATCCCTCATCTGTTCCCTCTCGTTGTCTATATTTCTGCCCTGCTCGCTCTCTCCATCTATTTCTCAAATAAACGCTCTTTTTTGTTGTCAAATACTGAATCCTGTAGCACACAGCACCGCCTGCAAGCTTCCAACACACTTTCATTGGCCCTCCTCCAATTTTTTTATTCAGGATTCCTTTTGCTTCACGTCCGCACAACATGCATCATACTCATCTAGCCCAAGCCATGGCCCGTTTTGTTGATCACCGACTACAGTGGCCCAACTGCTTTATTACATGCTTAGGCAACTGCTGAACCAAACGAAGGCAGTTGAATTCCTCACAAAAAAAAAACCTGAGTGCGGTAATTTGGAGTTACCATGGAGAGTGTGTATGACAATTTCTATACGATCTATCACTTTTCTATAATTGACGAAGAGTGAACATAAAAAAAAGAGGGCAATGAGTCACTCAATTTGCAGCCTGCACGCTCAGGCTCAGTAAGCTGGGGAGAAGTAAGCAAACTGGATCATTTATTGGGTCTTTGCAGCTTTACAAGAGCAACTGCTGTCAAGAAGGAGCTATGACAAGGATGATGGTGTTGCCAAGGTATTTTTTAGATCGTTTCCAATTTGCACGGTTTGGCCAGGTAATTTCAGATTGTTCTACAGTTGATCCAGCCGGCACTGAAGACACCAAGGTTACCAGGATGGAGGGTTAGAGTTCCTTTGATTGATGGAAGGCTGATTGGCTGGCCACAGATGATCGTACCTATAAAATTGAAAGGATGAGTGTCTTGCTATTTTTTTTTTTACCTTTCAAATGGCAACGCAGCAACACGGAGAGCACCCCAATCCATAAAGGCTAAGACCAAGAGGTCAAAATACCCGTAGTGCATGCCACTTCCTCCAACCCAACGGTCCTCTTGCAGGTCTATAGCTCGCCATGCCTGTAGAAAAGGCATGTGGTGTTGATGACAAGCAGCCCTTGCAAGGATACTGGAAAGGTGCGTTTCCGGAGTGTAAAAATAACAAAAACAAAATAAAAGAACATTTGGCCCTCCGCGCCTTTTTTTTTTTATCTTTTGCTTTTTGTTTCGTTTTCCATTTTGTTTATGTTCCCACAGCCGCATGGCCTCTCTCATGACTTTGCCTTTAAAAAAAGGCAGCTTTTATCTTGGGAAACAAACACTGTTCTTGCAGATATCCGTGTGGATAAATGGGGAGATTTCGATATCATATGTCCCCTCATAAACGTGCATTTTCCCAATGCCAACGCCTCAAAAGCAATGAATATATTAAAACAAGCTCTGCGGTCTATCAGCAAAAATACAAACAGCACGTCAATGCAACTTTACGCCGAGCGACTCATTGCCTTCCTGGACAAAAAACCGACGAAAGAACGATTCCTCCGCATATTCTCACACGTCTTGGACCAGGCGGCTATTCATAAAACAGCTGATCAAACCAAAGCAAAAAACGAATTGAAGGCTGATCTTGTCGGCTCACTGCTGGTGGGGAATGCTTTGGATAAGCAAACGCAAAAGCTAATGAATGGAAGCACCACGTCAAGCTCGAATAGCGAAATGAAAGCTAGCACCAATCACCTACCCAACGATGACATTGATTCAGACGTCGACTTAAACTCCAGTACTTCCCGTTCGACCGAAGATGAAAATGAAGACGCAGATGAATGCTCAAGCGATAGAATGGCTAAAAGCACCATTGAAAAGGCAGCCATCGAGATACACGAGCAATATACCCAAGGCAAGAAAAAAATCGGACAGCCATCCAGCATTTTCTCATTTTCTACTTTTTCTCTTCCTCTACATATTAGGCAGCCCGATCTCCTCTGCTGAACGATCCATCATGTCCTCCGGTCTCTCAGATATCCTCGACTTTGTAGATGCGAACGAAGATGGCCAGCGATCATTATTTGAGGCATCGCTGTGGATGAAAATGCGTGCACATTACGATCACACATTCAAAGAAGCACTCGCATTTGCTCGACCTCCTTATCTTGACGAAGCCCTGACACACATCATCCATCTGTGCGAGCGATCCAAGGGCGCAGCGGCCAGGGCCTATTTGACGAAGGCGATGGAGGCAACCGACGCTGACGAAGATTCGATAATGGGCCTGAGACTTGTCGCGCAGATCATCGACTCATTGGCCATCCATCGCACCATGCTGGACCCCCTCCGTAAAACGCCACCCACCGAATATGACGTGGCCTTTAAATTGTGGTTACCACTGTTTGACCATTTATTTAGTGGCACGTCCATCTCAACAAGGATTGCGGAAACAAGCAACGAGGTCACGGCCGCCAACAAACGGGCACAGTATTCAAATGGTCATCCTATTGCGTTCAAGATCGACATACGCTTTGTCCATGACTGTCACCACACATCCAAGATGATCGATGTTGCTGCAGCAGAGGCAGCCCGTGACGACAGCCACAGCGACAAAACTATCAACGACAACGTAAAGCTATTGCGTGAAGGAAAAGATATTTTGGATAACCTGTTGAACACATCACTCGAGCAACAAGCCGCAAATTCCATGATGGGTGTGATCATTCAATTAGACGGCTTTCAAGGCTCCGTGTCATCGATCCATCTTGACCAACATGGCCTATACGTTGCCTTGCCGCGCTATCGCCTCCAATATCCACGTTCTGCAGCATCTCTTCGCCGCTTTTCCGATACCCTTGACGCTCTTCTTGCTCTGAAGGATCAGCTTTGCTCGATCAGCGCTATCGTCAACAACCAGATGGATTTGTGTAAGGATAAGCGCGCGTCTCTCGGCTCAAAACACGGTCGCCCTGCCACCGCCATCAAACCACACCGTCTCACCAAAAAGCAACGACCGACTTGGTATTCTCCGCCACGCAACGACGCATCCTTATCATGTCTCCCATCGTTGCTTCCCTCATTCAAAGAGGGCTAGTGGTGTTAATCTCTTTCCAGTCCTTTGTGCATTCTAAACAATAAAATTGCGTGCTACTAACACTGTTTTTTTTTTTTGTTTTTTTTTTTTTTGTAGCCAGTCACCGCTGGTTGTGGGTATCTGCTCGTAGTTGGAAGTTTGTCCTCAAATGTTTGGTAAGCGCCAGCTAGCAGACTAAGATCTTCTTTCCAAGGACATGTATGAAGCAGTTTCAACTCTGTCGGAATTACTGATAACGTTGGTAGAAGCATGGAGGTTCCAAAGAGCATCCATAGCGATAAAAAAGTAGAAGTGGCCAAAAAGTAAATGGGTGGTACATAATGCACTGAGTTCAAGGTAGCTCACGATCTTGGACGTAGTGCGCAGGACAAAATAAAAGTTGAGTTAACCGTGAACGTACTTACGACCAACAAAAATTAACTGTAAGTTCTTTTCATGACAGACGCAAAACAGCGGTAAAAATTTTCACCTTATCCACCTTTCAGCAGTAAAAATTTTCACCTTTATCCATGACAGACGCAAAATAGCGGTAAAAATTTTCACCTTTATCCACCTTTATCCATGACAGACGCAAAACAGCGGTAAAAATTTTCCCTTATTTAGTAAAAATTTTCACCTTATCCATAACAGCGGTACCTTATCCATGACAGACGCAAAATAGCAGTAAAAATTTTCACCTTATCCATGACAGACGCAAAATAGCGGTAAAATTTTCACCTTATCCATGGCAGACGCAAAAACAGCGGTAAAAATTTTCCCTTATTTAGTAAAAATTTTCACCTTATCCATAACAGCGGTACCTTATCCATGACAGACGCAAAATAGCGGTAAAATTTTCACCTTATCCATGGCAGACGCAAAAACAGCGGTAAAAATTTTCACCTTCTCTGGCCTTGTCTGCTATTATATGAAAAAACAACATTTTTTATTTGATCGAGATCTTCCTTTTGGATAACACAGGGCTTGAAATCGCCCAAATGCTTTTATGAGTTTGTTGCTCTTATCTAACGTCAACCATGCCTAACACAGGGCTTGAAATCGCCCAAATGCTTTTATGAGTTTGTTGCTCTTATCTAACGTCAACCATGCCCGGATGCAAAATGGAAGAGGGCCAGCTATTTCTTTGTGATTCAGAGTAAAACGAAGACACAAATATGCTGAAGTCGACACCAGCCTTTAACTAAGGTTGCACTGCATCCTTGCGTTTGGCGCCGGTGTCCTTGCGACTTCGTAATAGTAATGTTACCTGACTTGTAAGTGGGGTATTTCATGTACCTTTTCACAGATTGTTGGAAATCTCTTGTTGCTATATAACAACAGCAAAAAACAGTAAATTAGGTGCCCATATGAAGAGAGAAGACCATAATAACAAGAAAAAGAAACAGCTGTGCGGAAATTGAAAATGGCAATCTCTCGTTTCGTAAAAAAAAAAAAAAAAAAAGGTTAACACTTCACAGCACTTTTGGGTAATCAGATCAATGTGAAATTATGCAAAAATGCCCAAACCAATGAGTGATGATGTTGCTGAAAATTTCACGTCGATTGATGAAGGTCGCTCAGCCAACTTTTGATCACTTTCGTTTTGACATCCCCGATCCACCAGCTAAAAAAATGAAAAAATCGGCCATTATCATCAGGGAACCAACCACCCCCAGACGATTGATCAAAAATCACAGCGCAAAATTGACCTTTTAAATTCACCCCAAATCTTCCATGCTATTAGAAAATGGTGAGATAATGGGCACCTAATCTACTGTTTTTTGCTGTTGTTATATAGCAACAAAAGACTTCCAACAATCTGTGAAAAGGTACATACAATGAAATACCCCACTTACAAGTCTGGTTACATTACGCAAGGACACCGGTGCCAAACGCATGCTGGCATTTTATTGGGCGATTTCAAGCCCTGTGAATGTTCTCAAAAAAAATTCATAAAAAAATCAGGCGGAGCATGCTTTTTCTTTTTTTGTTTGCTTCCCTCAATCGTTATGACAGGCCCATCCCGTTTACCTACGATGATACCCCCATTTCGCTTTGCTATGGTTGAAGAAAACTTGTACAGGGGAGGATATCCCAAACCAAGAAACTATCGATTTTTAAAACGGTATTACTCTCAATCATTTCATTCCTATTGTCTCTTATGTACTCTTGACTTTAAACAGATTACGACTCAAGACGATCCTTTCATTGATTCCTGAGCAAGCAGCACATGATTTACAACAATTCTGCAAGGAAGAGGCTATTCACATGCTGCGTCTCAAGGTCGATCGTATGAAAGAAGACAACATCACCCTCACTTACAACAAGACTCTCATGGCCATTCACGTAACCTTTTTTTTTTTTTCATGACTCTTTTCTTACGATCTCTATCCTCCAGATAATCATTGACCCAACGAACCATCCCATATATGTACACTGTCTTGACGGTGCTGATGTTACCGGGCTCATTATGGCTTGCTTACGAAGACTGCAACGTTGGGAGCAAAAATACGCCATGCTTGAATTTACTCGGTAAGTCTCCCTGTCCTCCACTCTTGATTCTGGGCTCACCTTTTTATATATTCACATAAAAGGCACCTGCACACTAGCATCGCCAGCTCTGAAGAATACGAATTTGTTGAAAACTTTCGCAACTTCGAAATTATGATACCTGCTCGCTTCCCTGTCTGGTTGAATGGTTGCTTATTACCTGCTCGGAAGCACCCATGCCTTCGGCTCAACACCACCAATTTAGATGAAATTGTAGGGAATGAAAAGGACGACCTGCCCCGAGAAGACCTGCAGAAACGAGGTAAAGCAAGAGGCGAGGTGAGACTCGAAAAACCGTATCTGACTTTTTCCTTTCTAGCCAGTGCAACTGGACGATCTGCAAACACAAACGAAGGAGCCCGACATGCCAATAGCACTGTCATAGCACCTCCAGTTGAAGACGATGACTTGCACGACAGCGATGGGATTCCTAACGAGGAAGAGTCCGATGGCCACGACCACGACCATGACCATCTTCATAAAGATAAGTACATGGTGGACGTGGAAATGGACGACGTTATGATCGATGGCCTGGACCAGGTCACCTATTTTGGTCGACACATGGACGATGACGAGCCAGACCTTGACGTTTTTTGGAATGACCCATTGGACGACACAATACAAATAAGTCGAACCTTGGAAGCTCTGGCTCTAGAAGGTCTTGAATGATGAGGTCAGATAACCACGTGAGATAGATAACCTTTCCAAACAATTTTCCCGAAGTACCAATCTTGGTCGATGGTGTAGGATAAGCAGAAGCGGTCAAACGTTAGAAAGGTGGATAAGGTGCGAAACTGGCTGGAAATGGATGCGAGGAAAATGATTTGCCAGTATTCCAGAGCACTTTTTGATACCGTCGTCTTAAATAAAAAAGTGCTGCCTCATTCCCGTCGTCAATTGGCATTTTTTACACCGATGAAGTTGCTGGGCTTTGACGAAGAGCAGAGCACTTGTTGGAGGGGAGGCCGTATTCCTAACATCGGTAACATCGGCAACATGGATGCAGAATTTCAAAAACCGAATGCTGATCTGAGCTTGGAAGGTCGTGTCTTCTCGTGCAAACGGCGTTGATCACTTTTGAACAGACGGAACCGAGTCAGTGATCGCCTTAGTTATCCCCCAGTCCTGGCACCCGCTACGTCCTCGTCTTCGCCTTTTGGTCAGGCCACTGATGCCAAGTCTATGACGAAGTCCCCATCACCGCCACCAATGCCCTAGTCATCGTCAACAAGTCCATCCAGTTCCTGCACGATGAAGGCTGCATGCTTCCTCATACATCATCATAACCGTCCTTATCCTATCTCTTTGCTTTGACTGCCAAATGAAATACCCATTTCTTTTCCCCAGAAGCAGTGTGTGGGAGCTCAAACTGTTTGTCTTTTTTGTTTAATAAAGGCGGTTGCCATGAAAACCGCGACAAATGCATTTTCTTACTTTGCGGGCAAAGCCAGTTTTTGCAAGTACACGAGCATCGTGAACATTGGTGAACGAGAAATGTGTTTTATTTGCCCTGGGAATCAAGTACACAAAAAGTGTGATAGGAATATAAAGAATTGAAGGATGGGGCAGCACCAGTAAAACAAAAGTAGAAAAGAGAAATATAAACAGCATGCCGATGGCATCGGGGGAAAAAAAGAGATAGGCAGAGAATCATCACTGCGAGGATGACTTACGATTTCGATAGTAAATTGATTTAAGGCTGGAACCATTGCTATATTCTTGCAAAAGCCCTTCACGTTGTCCATGATCCCAGCATCGCTGCCAATTCATGCGCCCCCGATTGGTTTGCTTGTAAGACTTCACGAAATGGATAACTTGGTCAATGCTGGTGGTGGTGGTGGTATCGCTGCTTGAGGTATGTTGCAGCAACATACCAACAGGTTCCGGTTCCTCCATAGGTGTCACGTCCCATCATTATCGGGTAATTGAAGTTGTTCATATCGTCGTTTCAAGTTTGTGCTGTCCTTATGGCCGGCTTCAGCATACTTCATGGCTTTTTTTGGCTCGCCAAGGATGGCACTTGCAATTTTGGTAAATTGTGAACCAGTGGTTTCACAGATCTTGATCAATGCATTCAACGTGCTATTTTCTTTTTTTTCACCCCCGCTGTGGATGTCCTTGGCAATTCGATAAAGCATTTGGATGGAAGGATCGTCCCAATGATCATTGCCGATAATGCTCTGCTGTCCAGAGGTTAGGAAGTGAACAAATGCGACAATGGGATCCAACGGTTGGTTATCATCACCGTTCACCAAAGTATTGATAGAATTTTTGGATAACAGGAAGCAATTCTTTGCCCAATGTGTGCTGCAAGTCTGGAGGCAGTAGGGCATATCTTCGGTGGGTGTAAACTTGTCAGCCAAATTTCTCGATGCTATCTTATCTACGCAGATAATAACAAGGATTGGGTATATATGGAACCGGCGGTAAACATTCAAGCAATACTGGATGGCACTAGCCATGAAAACATCGTTTACAACGTTCTGGATTTCCAGAATTACTGGAGGAAGTTGATTGAGATCAGCTGACCGTGGCACATATAAAATGTCGCATTCCGTGCCGTCGGAAAAGCTTGTAGTTGTGTTCATGTACGTACCCTTTGGGACGTTGAGGAACGTAGTTGTAATCATGTCAGCCGTCCACTGTTCATTTGCAACAAGTCGACTAATCAGGTCCGAGCCAGGTTTGCTTTATTTGGGCAGCTTGAATTGAAGTAGGTCTTCTGGTATATTCATGGTCAGGTGGATAATAAAAGAAGATGAGAAGGAGAGCGAGAAAAAAAGCGTCAAGCGCTTTTTTTTTTGTTCACGGGACTTGATCAGAGTACTGGGCGGGCATCCCCTGGCGGAACGGCCGGTTTTTCATTTTTTTTTAGCTGGCGTATCAGGGGCATTAAAGTGAAACTGATCAAAAGCTGGCTGTGCGACTTTCACCAAAAGATTCAATTTTCTCATCATTGTCATCATTCGTGCACTTGCCCACTTGCACAAAAGTGAAGATCGATCTGATCTCTCAAAATTGTTGCGCAGCATTTGCTCTTTTTTTTTAAGATGAGTTTTTTTTTTTTTCTGGTTTCCTACCAAAAATTTTATTTGCCGATAGCGTACGAACGGGGAAGGACTGAAGAGGCTATGATAGGAGTATAGGAGGGGGTGGCTACTTCAAGTAGGTGGTAAAAGGGAGGATTCGCGGTTGATGGAGATGATATTGCGGTGGATAGAGGTCACTACATGATGGGTGATGAAGGGGGAGGAGTCGAACACAGATGCCTAGTGGGTTCGCCAAAGTCCAACGATGATCGCACTTACAAGTAGGGAGGGAGGATTGTGGGACAGGGGTTCGTGAGATCAGGTCATGTCTGGGTTACCAAGGCTGATTTGATTGATTACCAGGATGGTGGGGGAACGTCAAAGAGAAGGTGCCAACATTCCTGCCACACGACAGACCGAAGCGAACAGGAGAAAAAAAGTGGTCGAGGGAGTCGGGCACGAGTTTGCAGTGACGACAGAGAGGAGAGGTGTGGTCGTCGGGGAACCGCTTGTGGAGCAAGGAGGCGTGGTAAATCTTCCCGTGGACATTTTATACAGGACGGTGCGGCCGAGGTGGATCATGGGAGCCGCCCCTATTTTTTGAGATGAAAGAAAAAGAATGGATGGCAATATTCAGCTTCCACACGCTGATTCCTGATCCAAGTACTTTGGCCGTTTGCGTTTATTTACATGGTGGAGAGTGTGGTAGAATGAAAAACGTTTACAGGACTTGGCAACGCCAAACCATGCCTTGCTGAGCGGCAGGTTGGTTCAATGCTCCAAACGTAAAGTAGCCAGGTTGGTCAGGGGTAAACGTGACAGTGCGGAAAGATGCAGGGAAGAGGGTAAGATGGCCGACTTGCTGGTCATTGTAAAGCACCTGGCCAGACTCCCATGAGATTTCTAGAAGATCGATAAAGGAGCCCCAGGCAAGGATATGCCAATCAACCGGCTCACCTTGGTGAAAAGTGAGCATCCTTGGTTCATACAGCATTCGGCCATTGATCATTTGTTTGATGTTGGACAAAAAAAAAGGTGTCGGGTCGCCAGTCATGTGCTGGAGAGCTTGGTGATCTAGCTGCGGTGCCAGGTCATCCAGAGTTTGTTCCAGGAACGGTGATGCATTCTCGTCGCTGGCAAATACTGTGGTGACTATTTCCTGGCGTTGAGATTGCCTGACGCTGTCGCTCAAATGACCTTGCCGATACACTAAGATTGCACCATACAAACCAGCATAAATATCCGATTCGTGCACATGTGAGTGATAGCCCCATACAAGAGACGCGCCATCGGTGGGGCCAGGGCCAGCTCTTGGATGTAGTGTCCATCGATATGTATACCTTTGACCGGGAGCTATAAATGCCTTGCTATCTGTGTTCTTGTACACGGCCCCTTCCATTTCAAATTCATAAAACACACCCTATCAGAAAATCGAGCGAATGGTGAATATTCAACGACCCGAATTGAAGGAGAGGTTTGTACATGAGGATGCATGGAAAAGTTATGCTGGGCTCGATTCCAGACATGTACCACCAGCGTATCGCCAACTTCACCACGCAGAATAGGTCCCATTCCACCTTGCCATGATGGTATATGTGACAGCTCTGTATAAGAGTCGTCAGTGTATTCTCTGTACTGCGCCTTGTAATAACGGCTACCGACTGCCGTAGATGCTAGAAGAGTGGGGAAAAAAAGTGAGGCATGAGTTGATTGATGTACGAGTTTTTGGCAGAGAAGCTGTATAGGTATTATGACAAGACACTTGCAAGAAACGGTCCATTCTTTGCTGGAAGAAGTTTCCAAGGCTGTGTCTTGAATGTAGTCCCAATGATCAGGCACAAAGTCCCATATAACTTGATCGATGGCGACGTGGTATATCCTTTCTTTTCCTGCAAGGGGCTGTTCGAGTTCGGCATAAAGATCACTAAATTCATCAATCAACTCCTGCGTCGGTTGACTGAAAACTGGCGACAGGAACAAACAAAGCACGTACAAGAGTAAACAGGCCATGTCATTGACCAGAGTGGTAAACGAGCGAGAAGAAAAAGAGATAAAAAGTTTAAAAGTACGCTTTTTTTTTTCTATCAGAAAGCTTCTCTTCCCGCTTATTTATTTTTTTGTTGCGATGGTATTGCCGTCGTGGGGTACAACATTGGTTGCACTGGGTGCAGCAACCGTTACTGCTATCATATTGGAACGCATATACCATTACATAACGCGCCCACCTTTTGAGCCTGCCGGAAAACATTGCTTTATTACAGGTGGCAGCACTGGATTGGGGAAAGGTTTAGCCATCGAACTTGCCAAGGCTGGTGCTGATATTACCATTATTGCTCGCCGCAAAGCTGAATTAGACAATGCTGTCATCGAAATCAAGGTAATCCAATCAGATTTGGAAAGGTATTCAGTTAAACGAGGGGTAAATTCTCATCTTTATCTTTATCTGCGTAAAAGAGTCAATGCCGCCATCAAGGCCAAAAGGTGATTGCCATTAGTGCTGATGTGACTATCAAGGAAGATATTGTGCGCGCTTATGATGAAGCAAAGATCAAGATTGGCCGTGATCCTGAATATGTGTTTACTTGTGCTGGTAAAATTCAACCGTTGTGTTGGCCAATAGCGTGCTCATGAAAATTTACTGCTAGGTGCTGCCCTTCCCAAAATGTTTTTGGATTATGATTTGGAAGACTTTGATCGTTCCATCAAGTTGAATTTCCTTGGTCAAACGTACGCTGCTCATGTAAGTAGTAAAAAAAAATAATGACGACAATTGCGCGATTCTGATGCAGGAACATGTACCTTTTTCCTTAGCAAGCAGCCCTTCGCATGAAAGAAGCTGGGATCAAGCGCGGTAAGATTGTGTTTGTTTCGTCAATGTTGGGCCTGCTAAGCTTTGCTGGTTATGGGACGTACTCCCCTACCAAGTTTGCTATTCGAGGGTTGGCTGATACGCTTCGAAATGAACTCAAGCAATACGACATCGATGTCCATATCTTTTTCCCAGGCGGAATTTTGTCACCTGGATTTGATCAAGAGGTAGAAAAGAAAAAAAAATAGTTGGTGCGATGATGGCCTCTGTTTTTATCTCATGTGTGTTCCAATTATAGAATCTCACAAAGCCGGAAGTCACCAAGGAAATCGAAGGCACCAACGAACCCCAGACACCCGAGGAATGTGCAAAATCTTTGATTCACGGTAAGCCTGTCATTCTGAAGAAACCAGCCCCCCCCCCAGCCTCGCCCAACACTTTCTCACTGCTAGTATGTACTGTTCTTAGGTCTTCGATCTGGTAATTACATGATCATGGTGGATATTGTTTCAGAAATATTGCGTGCAACCACTCGAGGTAAAGAAAATGACAAGCCCTCTTGTGGACTGGTTTAACCCTTTTTATTTTTTAGGCGTTACACCAGCAAACAACTTTTTCTTGGACACCTTGCTAGCCCTAGTGGGCCAAATAATTGCCTCTGGATATGCGCTTTACATGGACTGGCTCGTGAAGTCTTTGAAAACGAAGCAACATTAAATCCATTCGTCGCGGACTCTCAAACATTTTTCAGCGTCCTTAAAACTCTTTTTTTTTTTCAAACTCTTATTTCTCTTTAAAATTTACCTATTTATCATGGATCCTAGCTTTACTATTCGCTCTGTTAAGGATGTGGAGGAAGCTAGCTACTACTTTAGAGAATGGCCCGTGCTGGCCGGCTGGAATCATTCCTGTGATGACGAGGAAGTGCGGCAAGTCTTTTATCCTGTGGACTCCAAGGGGATGTTACTGGGAACAGTGAAGGACGACCGAGGCAAAGAAACAGTCGTAGGCTCAGTTTTTGCCTGCAAACATACGGACCAAGTAGGGTTTATTGGCTGTTTTATTGTCCCAGAAGTGCATCGATGCAAAGGTTATGGCAGTGCTTTGTTCACAGAGGCACTTCGATACCTTGGTGAGTGTCAGCATATCGGACTGGACGGCAAGTACGAAATGGTTGACACTTACGTACGCTCAGGATTCAAACCAAGCAATGTTGGCCTTACCTATCGAGGGGATATCCTTCAACATGTCGTCAAACCACTAGCGGATTTTACAACCAAAATGGGAAACAGCATGGTCAAAGCTGATCTTGCTCCTCTGACCTCAGAGCATTTGAAGGGTTTGGTCGAGCTGGATCTTAAACATGCAGGCATGGAACGGTGGGCCTATTGGCAGCAGTGGATCCATCTACACACCAACGATCAAAGCAAAGGCAGAGCAGGTTGGGTGGTGCTGGATAATGACAAGAATGTGACACATTTCGGCACGGTTCGCCCGGCGGTTCGGGGATTTGTGGTTGCTCTGTATGGTCCAGATAGCCACGTCATTCGTCAGCTCTTGCTTCAAATGGGCCGATGGGTGCTAGCTCAAGTTGACCAGTCTTCGTGGAAGCTACCAAAGGATCATCAAACTGTGTTTAACTTGAACACCTGCGCTTCCAACCCACTGTCTGTGGCGCTCGTTGAATCGCTCGGCTTCAATTGCGTTTCAGGGCGGATTCGAATGTGGCGTGGCGGAGTGCCCCAATCCGATCTCTCGGGAATCTACAGCACTGGTTCTTTTACCGTTGGCTGAAGTAAAATTGTTTGATGTAGATTAGCCAAGGAGCATTCCTTTCTTCCTTTCTTCTTTTTTTTTTCTGCATGGATGACCTCCAGAGAAAAATAAATCATTCGCTGCCCCGGCCAATAGAAAAGCACTGTATCACTGTCCAAAAAAAGAAACTCGGTCAATTTTTTAGATAACCGCAGTACTGTATTTTTCTCTTAATAAAACCCCCTTTTTTTTTACTTCATCGTCTTGGGAAATTTTTAATTTTTTTCTTTGATAATGGATCCTTCATTCGCCATTCGCCCCGTCAAGGATGTGGAAGAGGCTTGCCATTATTTTAGGGACTGGCCAGTGAAAATGCTTGGTTGGAACCATGGTTTTGATGATAAAGAGGCACGCTTAGTCTATTTCGAGATGTATCGCGATGGTATGCTCCTTGGAACGATCAAGGATGGCCATGGAAAAGAAGAAGTCGTAGGGTGTGTTTTTGCCTGCAAGCACTCTGATGAGGTAGGGTATATTGGGGCATTCATTGTACCTCCTCAATACCGCCTCCGAGGCTATGGACGCATCTTGTTCAAGGAAGCCATACAGCTCTTGGGCAGCTGTCGTTTCTTGGGCTTGGATGGAAAATTCGAAATGTTTGACGCTTACCAACGTTCTGGATTTCAACCAAATACCATTACACTTACGTACCGAGGCGACATACAAAAAAGCGTCGTGACGCCGTTGTTGCAAAAGCTGAGCAACACGCAGCCTTCCATCCTGACACCACTAGCGATAGAGCATCTGGATGGCCTGGTGCAACTCGAGGATAAGTATACTGGCATGAACCGAAATGCGTTTTGGAAAGCATGGATTGACCTGCACAGCAATGACCAGGCTGCCGACCTTGGACGTGCAGGTTGGGTGGTGCTTGACGACGAGTCAACGGTAACGCATTTTGGTACCGTGCGCCCGTCGGTACGAGGCTTCGCTGTGGTCTTGTATGGCAAAGAAATTCAAGTGATCAACCAGCTCCTACTTCATATGGCCAATTGGGTACTGGCCCAGTTGCTCTCGCCTTCATGGAAACTTCCCAAGGACCACCAGTTGGCCTTCAATTTTAACGCCTGTGCTTCTAACCCCATGGCTGTGGCACTGGTAGAATCCCTAGGCTTTGATTATGTTGTGTCGCACGCGCGCATGTGGAGAGGCCCAGCACCAATCTTAGAGCCTTCCGGTCTCTTCAGCCTCTCGACCCTCACAATTGGCTAGACAGATACAAAAAAAAAAAAAAAGCAAGAAAGCATACCCCTGCTCATTGCCCAGTTACAATTAAAAATTTACCATTTACAGCACCTGAGAGGAATCATTTTCCAAAGATAAATCGCTTTCCAAAGCCAGTTAGGATGCTCCATGTTCACAGGTGAAGTTCAAAAAATGGCCACAACAGCAAGTCTCAATGAGACGGTCACTGTGAGGCTTGCGTCTGAGCTGGAAAAGATAAATTTTTTTTTTTTAGCTTTAAAAAGGTCACCAAAAAACTTCTTCTTTCTTTTATTCTTTTTGAAGTGCATTTGCATTGCATGTCTGTAGATGTTGGTTAAAAGTTCATACTGAACCTTTATCGCATTGTGCTGTATGCAAGCAAATACTCTGCAAGTGTCTCTTGTATGGCTTTGGTAAGTCCGTTTGACATCTTGAGATGTTTGATCGATCATATGATGACTGCTGTCGCCCCAGGCGGAAGACTTTGATGTCGAGAAACATACAGCGCAGCCCTTTTTGCTTCTGATACTCTTATCGACAAACACTTCTCAAGCATTGGAAGAGATTTGATTCATTTTTTAACTCTGTTTCTTATGCTTTTGTAGCACCTGTTCAAGACCCTGTTGCAAATGGAGACACTAAACTTTTTGATATTGAAAAAATAAAATACTTGAAAAAAATTACATCGCATGTCCCGTGTTTTCACAGCCATTCCACTTTCAATTGTCGCATGTTTCAGAATAAATGAGTCGTTTGGGGAAATGAATGTCACGAGGTGAGGATACAAAGACAACGGAGACATAGCCAATGCACCACATTCAAGCTTTTTCACCATGCGTATTTCCAGAGCCTGCATTCTCCTTGATTGCTTTGTGGGAAAGAGATTTGGTACTTGGAAGAATATCACTGCACCTCCCTCCATTTGCTGATGGACAAACGCTTTCCGCCCTAGAGTTCTTTCCTTGCCCATTCAAACTCATCCCTACGTCCCTTATCTTTTTCCAGTTTTTTCGCGTTTTTTTTTTTGTTCTACCCCTTTCCGTGCTTAAACAACAAGATGAAAACTCTTTTTTCGATGTCGTGCCTTTTCGATGTCACTCTCCTCAGCTTGGCTTGACAATAGCAGGTCAAAAGTGATGGTCCTTTGAAATAGAGCTCCAGTTCGCTGTATGACTTGCACGCGATTTGACTTTCTTGCGCACTAGAAAATAATTTGGTGGTTCGTCCGATTGGTTTGACTGCGAAAAAAAGTTCATTCACGGTTCCAAAAGAAGCCTGGCTCGCGCCAAAGGATGGTGAAAATTCTGTGTATGGCGCTGGCGCTGACTGCGCGCAATAATTCAGCAGATGTCAACGGGCAGATCATTTCTTGAAAATGACATTTTACATTTTTTTTTGGAAATTGAAATGTCACTTGCACATTTTGCGTTTGATATATAGCACCTGCACCCAGATTGAAAATGTCCTGTTGTGCCTCATTGATTGATCGAAATGTAGCCCATACTCCTCGCCGGCGGCCCCAAGGATCTGGCGAAGCGCCGATGAGAGAGGAACATTAAGACCACGAAGTTGCAGTACAAATTACGAGAAGGCTGGGCATTCACTAAAAATGATTTCGTGCGTACTTGATTTTACTTTCTCGAGCACTTGAATTGATTTAGCAGTTTCACCCTCCAAGCCAGCTCTGCCGAGAAATATGTGTCACTCTTTGGGTCGACCCCTGATCGCCATTAAAAAAAACACCCTGTCTCTTTCTCTTCATATTTTTTTTATTTCAGATGGTTTACTACAGAACTGTTCTGTACTGTAAAATGACAACGCTTTTTTTTTTGTCTAAAAACGCGTTCGACAAGTTTTCCTTTTTTGGACTTCTGGTATCACAACTGAAAAAAAGCGCTGCGTCCTTCCAACTGTCTACTTTTATTTTTCTTTGGATTTTTATATACATTATTTGTTATGCAAACGTTTAACCTTTTGCTATAAAGCTACTAAATAAGCTAGTAACCCGCCACAGGTTTCGATAATCCTAGCAACTAAAGTTTCTTAGGCAAATTGGCAATTTTTGACAAGGCGTGTCATAAACTTTTCTTCCACGATGCTTTGGACCTCAACTATGATTGGCGGTAGAACTTCTTGAACGACGGCGTGAGGCTCATAGACAACATCCGACCGTAAGCCCGTTGGCCATTCGCCGTCAGTGATGGTGTAAGTGTCCGCTGGGACATCAAGAATAGCCTGGCTGATGATATTAATTGCTGATTGGGATTTGAGAATAATTTTGCTTAGTCGATCGCCACCAGGCAATTCGTCCCCAGGCAATCTGAACATGAGGAATTCTACTGTATCAGAAGGACACCAGATCAATCGGCATTTCGGGGCTAATCAGCCGACAAAAAGCAGACAAGTGTAGCTTTCAAAGCTTTTTGGGATAAATCGGCCGCCGAACAAGCGGGGTACCAGGATTGGCTGTGGAAAGTTCAAAGCGTTTCAAAGCGTTTCAAAGCGTTTCAAAGCGTTTCAAAGCGTTTCAAAGCGTTTCAAAGCGTTTCAAAGCGTTTCAAGCTGCTCGGGTTGAATCGGCCGCCGAACAAGCGGGGTGCCAGGATTGGCTGTGGAAAGTTCAAAGCGTTTCAAAAAGTAAACGAGGACGGGATTTCTTTTTTTTCCCATTTACCTGGAACTTGTTGTCAATACTCGCTTGAGCTTGTACAGGAAGCGTAAAAGGCGATAGCTGAGCGTCTTGAAGAGGTCATGTTTAAGCTTCAAATAGAACATGAAGCCAGACGTTTCATAGAGATGCACAATGAAATGACGCACAATGTCGCCAACTGGCAAGTCGACAAGGTTGTCAGGAAGATGCACATTGATAGGCAGAGCAGGGTTGTGACGGAACTGGCCATAAAATTCATCTAGTTCATCCCAGTTAATCATTGCTTCAGAAGGGGAGATCGTTGGCGGGTGGCACTGTTTCGGCAGCGGATGCAAGTGAGGTACCAGCATCTGCGTCCTTCAAAATGCACTAGAGGTCATTTACATTTGCAATCACTACAGCGAGCGATGGGCACTTGATCAGTTACTTTCAATAAAGCGTTCAATGGAGGCATTATCCAGGCGCGTAACGCTGTGTGATGTCATGTTAAGAAATAGCGAAGAGAAAGAGAAAGGTGTTAAAAAAAGCAAGTTGGCTTTTCACTTCCCCCTTTTTTTTTTGCCAAAAACAGAAAATGATTTTATTGGACAATCCCAGGCTAAGTGTAACATTCGTATCCGTGAATTTTCTGAACCTCCTCGTTTATTTCGTTTCAAAGCGTTTCGATGTCACTCACACACCTTGCATAAATCTTCAGAGTTAAGAAATACAACCTTTCTCGAAGACCAATCCATCGATCCTGCTGGAAATTTCGTATAAGATTCAGTTATGTTGTTTATTCTTGAAAAAAAAAATTAAAGTTGAGATCAATAGCGAGTACGCCGCAACGATCGCAAATACAGTAACAGAATTTTTAGCGCACGCAAACCAGGTCTGATTTGCACGCAAGCATATCCGGTGCACGTGAATCTGATACTCCGACCACGCTAACCACGTCTCCAACTTATTTAATCAAGGAGTAGGAGACCAACCAGGTAAGGATTAAAAATATTGGGATGGAATGCTCTCGAAGATTTCAACTTCCTCAACAGCTGCGCCTTTTTGGATGTTTGACTGCACGCTTTTTTTTGTCGCGTTAAACAAAGTTTTCCTTTTTTGGACAGTGGAAAAAATCAGACTTCGATTTCCCTGCAAACTGAGGGTTTTTAACTTGCAAATATTACCACAAAATGCCAACCTCTCACGGAACCATCTTTCAACCTGTAATTTTTACAGTATGCCGACCGTTTTTTTTTTATTTGCATCTGGGACCTCCTGCAGTTGATTTCCAAACAGTTGCCAACGCTGTGACAAAATATTGAAGTGAGGCAATCCTCGACGGCCAGGAATAGCAATGATTTGCCATCAGGGGGTAGGTTAATTTGCTACATACTGTACTTTATCTTGAAAGTCATTTTTATCTTTTGAGGTTCAGTAAAAAAAAATGAACCAGTATCCATTCACTTCTTTACTTTTCTGTTATAAAACGTTCGAAGTCCAGCTGAGGTTGTGATAGTCTTGCAGCGACCGGCTCGATGGGCCTCGTCTAGGCATCGCTTCGAATTGATTCGTTCCGGGTTCATTTCACGGTAAGTTGCAACAAATCGGATGTCGTCATGGTCACTGGAGAAAAGAGGTTGGAAAGATACAGCAGGCAGTGGTTCAAGATCGTCGTCGGAATCGTCAACCCCCAAGTACTTGCGCTTCACCGCAGCATTAAACGCGATTGCTTTGGCTAGGAGATGCCTAGCAACTTCAGAACCAGGCACATTGTTTAGGGCGGCATCAGCTTTTTCGATGATTTTGGTATTGTTATATGAGACTACGTCAATGACTTCCTTAAATTGTTCATGATGTTGCTCTTGGGTATCGGTGAGATTTCGAGATTCAGTGTAAAGCTTGATTACCGTTGGGTCTTCAGAGTGGGAATGGGTGTGTAAGGTTGGGGACCTTTCCAATAAAAACAAGGACAAGGCTTGCAGTGGCGACAATTCATGGCGTCCAGGTGAATGTCGTATGTCTTGAAGTGGCCCTTGATTCGTCACCATATAGCATCCTTTGGCCCAAAAGTCGGACGACCCCAGAACAGACAGCCAGGGCATTTGACCATGTGGGGTGAATTTCGAAAGCAAGGCTGCGGGTAAGACTTTTCCAACACAAATGATAAACGCGATTGGCAGCATTCCATACCTGTCGTACGCAAATTGGCAATATTTGACAAGGCGTGTCATAAACTTTTCGTCCACGATGCTTTGGACCTCAACTATGATTGGCGGTAGAACTTCTTGAACGACGGCGTGAGGCTCATAGACAACATCCGATCGCAAGCCCGTTGGCCATTCGCCGTCAGTGATGGTGTAAGTGTCCGCTGGGACATCAAGAATAGCCTGGCTGATGATATTAATTGCTGATTGGGATTTGAGAATAATTTTGCTTAGTCGATCGCCACCAGGCAATTCGTCCCCAGGCAATTCGTCCCATGGCAATCTGAACGTGAGCAATTCTATAGATGGTTTGCGCAGAAGCATAAAAAAAGTGAGAAATAAAATTGAAGTAAAGCTAACCTAGTTACCATTGCCAAAGTTCATCGTCGCAAAGATAAAACTGAGAAGAAAGGCAGCTCTAAGCAACGCGAGTTTTTTTGTCCCGTCGCCTGATATACCCATCGCGGATTTTTGGGCAGGCACTTGTTGCTTTGGACGAGTTGAATAGCACTGTAGCTGATTTGCATTGCGTAGTTTGGAGTGTCTTGGAGATGTGGTGTTGTGGCTGGGTTGCAGCACACTGGATATGCCGTACTTTGTGTAGTTTGGCGAGAGCGAGAGTTGTTTTAGCTGGTTCTTTTTTATTCGGTCTTCTTTTTTATTTTTTTATTTGCTATGTTAAACTTGCCTTATCCATTACTGCTTGATGGTGGCTTTGCGACAGAACTAGAGGATCGCTTTCAAAAGGACCTGTCTGGTAAACTCCCGTAACCCGTTAAACAAATCAATTCACACGTATTTTCATCATAGGAAAGCTCTGGTCTGCGAAATGTTTAATTGAAGATCCTGAATCGATCAAGGTAAAACAAAGGAAGAATCCCTAAGAAAAGAGCCCGTTTGAATGACGGTACGCAAGCATGGACATGCTAACATGATCCCTTTACCTTTCAATTCTTGCTTAGGCTGTGCACCTTGCATACTTTGAAGCTGGATCCAACATTGCGACAACCTGCAGTTACCAAGCAACCCTGCCAGGCTTTATGTCAGCTGGTTACAATGAAGTAGAAGCAGAGGTGGCCATGCGACGAAGCGTGCAATTGGCAGTTGCTGCCCGAGAAGAGTATAGAGCGTCCCATGCCAATGATGTGCAGCCTCGCTTAGTAGCCCTTTCCGTTGGCTGCTACGGGGCATATTTGGCAGGTGGTCAAGAATACACAGGCGATTACGGCAACGCTACAGTAGATGATTTGGTGTGTTTCCATCAGCACCGCTTGGATATTTTATTACAAGGTAAACTGTAAGAGAAATTGGCTGGCCAAGATTAAATGTGTATGGTGAATGTGAATCTAACAATTTTACATAGAGTCAGGGATCGATTTTATCCTATTTGAAACGGTGCCATCCAGATTGGAAGCCGAAGCGATCAGCAAGTTGGTGCACCGGTATAGAAAGGATAAGGACGGCCAGTTTCCACCAGTTTGTGTGTCTTTTTCATGTCAGTCCGAAGACAGAATCTCTGATGGTACACCACTCCTGGAGGCGTTGGAGGTGTTGCAGAGCTCAGGCGCTGATGGGTTTGAGGCTGTTGGCGTGAACTGCACGAAAATGACGTACATTCCGTCATTGGTGTCCTTGCTGGTCAATTGGAATAAAGCGCGTGGATTGGCCACGTTGGTATACCCAGATGGTGGACAGGTGTGGAACGCTGAAGCTCGAGGTTGGGTCCCTAACACGAAGTTACCACCTAGCGACTTTGCCTCCAACTTGCTACACTGCCTTCAGAAATACGATAGCAAAATGTTCCTGATTGGTGGTTGTTGTGGTGTTGGACCTGACCATATCCGTGCTTTACGAGAAAATGCTAAAACGGTGTTTGAAGCCTGAGATCTCCCCCTTGTGTATCCACCAGAATGAATTAAAAAATGTGGGGGATTTTCCTTTTTTGATGGGTGCTTCATAGTTTCATTACATGGCTTTAAATTTATTTCAATAGGACTGCTCTCTTTTTATAGCACCTTCTGTATGATACTGTTGCAATGTATGGTAATGAGCATATGGAAATCGAGGAGACCAACATGGGAAAGGGGAAGCTTTTCCCAAAGGAAGGGAGCGTGACCAGATGTGTCACACAAGAGATTAAGTTTTCTGGGGAGTCTGAACTCCTTTTTTTAATACTTTCTCTTTCACTCTTTGATTCCTTGACAAAACCAATACTCGGGTGAGACATATTCGAGTAATGATGACACAAACTGGACCGCGTAGGCGAATACCTGAGAATGGAACCGTCTCCACCATTTCATTCGCAAGCTCGTCCAGCAACGGAAGCAGTGGGAGCAATTCGAGTCTCTTTTCTCGTGTGAAACGGTCCTTGTCCACGAATCATCACCACATAAGTACCGTTACCAAACAGCAGCAGCAATACAAGACGCCTAATCCACATTTACCTCGACCATATATTTCACCATCCTCATCATCGACAACCTCCAGAGGGTAATGTCCTTTCCAACGCTTGATCCTTCCCTCTTTTTGTTTTAAACTTCCCTTGGCAGACCGACACTCCCTTTAAAATGATTTAAAAGACCCTTTTTTATTTTATTCCCCTGAAAATACCCTGCAAATATCAGTCTGGATAGAAGTTAACTGTGCTTTTTATCTCTTAATAGCGAGACGATGAAACGAATAGCCGTGCCTGTCAGCTCCGCAATGCAAGAATCTGTCTCTTTACCCGGCTACCGTAGTAGCCACGTCATAACCAACCCTCCTATACAATTGAATTCTATTGGAAACAAGGAGAACTACGGCATTTCAGAGGGATCTTATCAGGATCGTTTGTCAACAGTCCCGAGAACGGCTGGGGATGATGCTTTCTACCCGACAACCTCAACGTTTTCCTCCGCAGCGATGACCCGCGCTCGATCTACTGATCCCAATACCCATTGTAAACTTATAAATGATAGATGAGGGTGGCATGGCGATTTTCTTACCTACCTCTTTTTTTTTTTTTTTTCTTGGTAGCTCGATCCCAAGTAGCTTCTCTGAGGTCAGCAACAGGGACAACGACGCCATCCCTTCCTTCGGCAGCTACTTCCTTGACGGAGTTCAGCAACATGTACAAAAAAAATGACAAACGTGTTAGCATCTCGGGACAAAGCACAAAAACGAACACGACGCAAACTGGCGGTGGTGACGAGCAGGCTCCAGCCCCCGCTATGTACTGGTCGCTGCCAAGTGTGTATGGCGGCGCGCCTAAGCCCATGCGAGCGCATACAAGTATTGTTGTTGGCGACCTGATGTATGTGTTCGGTGGTATGGACTCGAAAGCATGTCTCAGCTCATTGTATATTCTGGAACTAGGTAAAAAGAAATAATGCCTAGTCAACGAGATTGGATAGCGTAAACCCTTTTTTTTTTTTCAGACACGTTCACATGGTCGAAACCTAAAATGTATGGTGATATACCACCGCCATGTCGTGCTCACTCTGCAGTTGTGCATGAGCAAGTTATTTACATTTTCGGTGGTGGTGATGGTCCAAAATACCATGACCATTTTTATGCATTGGATACAGGTAACAGTGCGAGCCGCTCAGAAAGAAGAACGCTAATAGGATTTTAAAAGTCACTATGACCTGGCACCAGCCTGTCACGAAAGGACTCCGCCCATCTGCACGAAGAGCTCATGTTGCTGTCGTTTGGAATGACATCATGTGTATATTTGGAGGTGGCGACGGCATTCAGGCATTGAGTGATTTATACGCTCTGAATTTGAAAACCTTCACTTGGAATTTATTGAAAACAACTGGGCCGCAACCAAATCCTCGCGGCTACCACAGTGGCACCTTGGTTGGAAACAAGCTCATTGTTTTTGGAGGAAGTGATGGCCATGAATGCTTTGGGGATGTCCATGTGTTGGACCTCGAAACGCAACACTGGCATCCTGTCCACATTGATCCACACGTACCACGCTTATCTCATGCTTCTGTATGCGTTGGATCCTATCTATTTGTCTTTGGTGGTCATGATGGCTCACAGTATTGCACAGATCTGCTGCTGCTGAACTTGGGTATGTTCGGAGAGACGGAGTTGCGCTACGGTTCACCGCTTATGCATTTTTTTTTTTCAGTCACCATGGCTTGGGAGGTACGTAAAGTCTACGGAAAAGGACCTTCCTTTCGTGGCTATCATTCCATGATCCTGTATGACAGTCGTTTATTTCTGTTTGGTGGCTATGATGGGAAGAAATTTTTTAATGAGTTGTACATATTGGAGCTTAGTTCATGCGCTTACCTTCCTCAAATCACAAACTTTTCCATTGAAACATGAGGGTGCAAATAAATTTCGTTAAGCTCTGTTTGTATCGTTTAGGGGTAGGTTGTATATGAGGGTATGATGCCAATCAAAACTGTCCACCTACAGGCGACCAGAATGCACAGCTATACATCTGCGACGTGTTTAATCAATTCAGCAGGGGAGTGTGTGATTATGGTTAAACATGCCTCGAGTTCCAAATAACAATAAGAGGGTACGCTTTGAATCGCAAAGTAGGTTTCTTAGTACTTTCAACTAGCCATGTTTTAAAGCCAAGTTCACCCAATGAGCCTGGATGCATCCTTTTTTTTGTGATGATGTGCTCGTGTTTTATTTACAGGCAATGACCGCATAATTATACTATGGCTACAGTTTGAATTCTATCCTGTCACACTACTTCAAACAGATTTTATTTTGGTAATTGCGTAGGGAAAACGGTGGAGAAGGGTAATTTTTCAAAACGTGACATGAAAAATTCAAAAAAAAAAAAAAAAAAAGATAAAGAAGTGCTAGGCTTGGCTTGTTGCGTGCAACACGCCGTTTCTCAATCCCCTCGAACAAGTGAGAGAAGTCAAAGGTTCTTTATTCATAAAAGTCCATGTCATCGTCGTCGTCCATGTCACCACCTTCGGCAATTTCTTGCACCAATTCCTTTTCGCGTTCACGAGCAGCCTCGGCTGTGGCCAGTTCCTTGCGATGGGCGTTCAAAGGGAAGCGCATAGCCTTGACGGCATCATTGTGCAAGTTCAAACAGAAGCTGATACGCTGATGGAAGGCGGCCTGGGGTTCATTGGTAGAGTAAATATCCACAATCTCTTTGCTCTTCATATAGCCATGGTGGTGGTCAAGAGTGGCGTCAATCACGCCGTCGCGAATCGCCTTGGCAACAATGAACTGCGCGTCTTCTTCGCTATCCAAATGCAGCTTGATACAGATGTCTCGCAGTGAGATCTTTGAATAGGACAAACTGATCATGCGAATGCCTGTCTTGATGACGTTGTGGCGAAGGCGAAGAATCAACGTGTACGTTTTGTCTTTTTTGAACACGTCTCCAAACTCCGCCAGCCCTTCTTGGAATTTGTTCAAATCGCCCACGCGTACAGCTAATAAAGAGAAATGATGAGTGTCACCAAGGAAAGTGTGCGCGCCTCGTTGTACCTTGGGTAACATGAAGGTAAGGGACCAAAGCCTTCTTCAACACTGGCTGACGGAAGATAGATCTTTCAGGAATGTCACCCATCAACAGTTGGACCACGATGAAAAATTTGTAAACCTAGTGAAATAAAATGATGAGGAACATCAAAAACCTACAATGGATCTTTACAGTTTGCTGAAATCCAGCAGTAACGGTATTCTGAGGGGCCTTGCGGATAGCTTGCGTCAAGTAGGTATGGGCTAAAGTGTAATCCAATTGCAGGGCTTTAATACGGCCAAGGTAGTAAGCATAGCGAGCGGCTTGATTGTTTCCAGCGTTTTCAGGAAACGTGCTCTTGGACAATAGCTTGTCAGCTTGATCATAGAGGTTGTTCAAAAAATAATTGCGCAACAGCAAATTCAATAAGGTGCCCTATCAAAACAAAATAAAAATCAAAAAAATTCAAGCAGTTGTACGTCCCTCAAATCCATTCTATCCTATTTATCTTGAACCATATATAAACCTACCTGTGTTTCATCGTCATGGCGTAAGGTAGCTGTACGGTAAGCTGCTAGTTGCATTCTATGGCCCGGCAAAAGGAAGACATCAGATGATTTTCCTCATAAAAAGAAAAAAAAAAGGAGGGGGGCAACTTACGGTCGAATTTCAGCAAGTTGATCTGTCAACTCGTAGTATCGAGCGTGATAAAAGTAAACTCGAGCAGCCAATAAATCCAAAGTACGACGGTTCAAGGGAGTAAGACGCTCCACTGTTTCATCAACCAAGCGTTTTCCCTAGATTTAACCGGCAAAAAGAAGGTCAGTCATTTTATTTACAATCTCAACGATATATACCTTCTCCAGCTCATTTTTGTCCAATAAGTAGATAATGACATTGAGATGTAAGTAAATGTCAACTTCCGGCAAGATTGTTCGTCTGTCCTGGTCCATTTCCATGTCCGTAGCAGCCTGCCAAAGAAGCAAAAATATAGGTCAGAGTGGTCTTTACACGCTTCTCTTTCTGAGCCAATATTAAACATTACCTGACCAAGTATTGTTAGCAAGCCCATTTTGCGTTCATCTGCACCATAACATTCTTGAATGACCTGGGCCAAGACAGGTGCTGTTAACCGGCGTCGGATGGAGGGCAGCGTGCGCAAGACTCGAGTGGTGAATCGTGATTCAATGGTGTCTACTGCTCTTTCCAATAAAGAGCAGTTGCGCTTGAGATCTATAAACTAAGTGTTATCATCTTCATTCAACCAATCTTCTCCAAGCTGATCGTTGCTTACCATTGGCCAAAGCTGTTGCTTCTTCCTTTTCCAAACGAATCTTCTTCGCTATTTCGTCTTCTTCAACATCCATGCTTTCCACTTGATCGTTCTTGGTTGTAGTTGGTTCTGTGCTGACCATCGATACTTTTATGATTTTATTTTTTTAAAAAAAAAGAAGGACAAAGAGCAAGAGCATACGTCACGGCGCAACAGAAAAAAAAAATAAAAATAAAAATCAGCAGCCAATGATCTTTTCCATAGTGCTTGCTGGTCAAAACTTCTTCACATTCTAAATCGAGAACTCAAAGAAAGCCGCATTTTTTGACAGCCATTTGACGGCTACTAACAGGTTATTCATTAACCAATTGGCGAACCACCGAATGATTTTCAAGTGCGTTCAAAATCATTTCTAGCGTTTAATCATAGTCATTTCTCATCATTTTATACGAATTGACTATGGCCAATAATGCGATCTGATTTTCAGTCAGATCGCCTGAGGGGTCCCCTGGTGAAAGTGGCCGGTTTTTCATTATTTTTTTAGTTGAAATCGGAGGGATCAAAACAAAAGTGAGCTAAAGTTGGCTGGGCGACCTTCACCAATCGCCCTAATATTTTCAAAACTATCATCCTTCCTATAATTGCGCGTCCATACAAATTTTCCCACCGATCCCATAACACAAAGGTGCTGTGCAGCATTTACTTTTTTTTTTTCAAACCGAAAAAAACATCGGTGGCTAAATTCAACATCCGCAAAGTGCCTTCGATTCCCGGTGTGGACCGTGCCGTTGTTGAGTATTCCCCCTATTCTCGCCTTTTCTCCCGCCCCTTGCTTTTCCCATCTTTCTCTTTCTCTGCTTTTTCTTCATTCTTTTTCTCTTTTCTTCGCATAACAAAACCACTTGCTTACAGCGGTCAGTCATATTTTTTATCCTTAATAGTGCGCTAATATCGAATAAAAAGGTTTATTTATACTGTTTCCTTTTTTTTTTTCTCAAAGTCACGTCAAAAATTACCCAGACAAATCACTGGTACAGTACCGGTGCTGTAAAGCGATCGGCACAAGTTGGATGAGCTGAGAACGTCTTTTTTTTTTTTTTTTTTTTTGTCTCTGTGAGTATGCGCTGTTGAAAATAGTTTACAAGGGAAATTTATTCCAGACAATGGGTATGATATCTACATAATAACAAAGGAACTCAACCCTCCAGACAGTCCACATGACTGGGGTTGGCGATGATCAAAGGTTTAAATGTTCTTCCACGGTTGTGAGATCTGGTCTTGACTAGATAAAGAATGCTGCAGAACCTCCATTTGATCTTGCATATGCCTCTCCCATTTCTGACGCTGCTGGGTCTCATTTTCCAACCGATGCTCCAAGGAAGATATCCGCTGGGCCCAATGATCGGTAGAAGAGGATGGAGTAAGAGGCAAGCCAGAATTTGTCAGAGTAGGTCCTGAAGTGGTTGTGGCTGCGGGTAAAGTTTGAGGTGATATAGGTTGTGATTGCGCTGTGTCAATCGATTTGGGTGGGAGTGGTGGTGATGAAGAGGATCGGGGAAGTTGGAGCCGAGGAGACGACGGGCTTGTCATGGATATGGATCCTGACGGAGCATAGGGATAGGCAAGGGGCGACTGGTGCTGGTGCTGAAAATGGGTCATTAGCGAATCTAGCTTGTCCATGGTCATTTGCTGTGTACGTTGCAAGTCCTGACGATGGAACCGCTCTTCTTGGATGAGTGATTCCAACTGTTTAAGCCGTTGCTGAGCACGCACTTGTTGATCCTGTAGCGTTTTGTGGAACATTTGCACCAATTGTAGCATGTTGCTGGATGAAGATGGGGCCTGAAGAGCTTCATCATGCAGGGCAGGCAGGCGGGAGCTGGAGCTACGGTTTACATCATAGGATGGTGAAGCATGTGGCCATTGGTGCAGCATGGTATATGTCACTCTGCTGTTGTTGCTACGTGAAGGTGATTGGTACGCTGCCAGATGAACAGAGGCTGAGGTGGAGGATGGTCGAGGGGGGTGAGAAGAATAAGTATGGCTTGGTCTTGAATCCATAGTGGCAGATTGCGTAACACGGACGTACTGGCGATGGTATTGTAATAAGTGACGTTTGATGCGATGGACACGAGTGTGTTCATCAGGGGGGGAAAGTTGTTTACGAGAGGACAGACCAGTAGATTCATCCCTGGCCCATCGCCTGCCTAGAAAGATGACGAAGAGACGTGGTGAGAAAGGCAGCGTAGCGACTCTTCAGCAACTTACCAGCCTTGCTTTGAAATTCGATGGCTGAATGAAAAGGTGACTTGAAAAAATTGGCAGAGAGCTGGGGTGAACAAGAGACAGAAGGATGGTGTTGTTGACGGAGGGGGGTAGTCAGGGGGATATGGGACATCCAATCCAAAACGGCCTTGTCTTTGCGTTTCGAAAACCATTCAGCCAAGGCGCCTTGATCAGGTTCAGGTGGCGATGAGGGAGGTGCAGCTTGTGATACATTACACTGTAACGTCGAGAGGCGTTGTCTTTCAGCAGTAGAACTGGCAAGCTTCTTCAAAAGTCTTGATCGTGGTGGGAACTCATACTGTTCTTGCTCCGAAGTCAAGGTCTGAGGGACAAGGATTTCCTGTTTTCCATCTGGGTATCGTTTGATGATAGCCTTGCGACAGATAAAAGTAAAGATAAAGGAAAGTAAGCCCACTTTTTCAAAAAAAAAAAAAAATGCACGAGCCAAGCAATTTGATTTTCTTTTCACTTACTTTGCGTTTATCACCCCATGTGAGGACGGATCGTGGTTGACGTTGACGCACTTGTGCCATAGCATTTGCAGCTCGAGCAGCAATCCGCTTCTGTATTTCCTTTTGCTGCTGGTCGTTGGCTTTGCTTGTTATTGAAGTGTTGGTCAAAGTTGCTTGTTTTACTGGTCGGTCCGTGCACGCGTTAGATAAAGTCCTTGTTCTGTTTATCGTTTTCCCTCGCCCTCTCATGGGTCTTGAGCCAGAGGATGATAATCGCTGATGCTCATGCATCTAGAGGGATGGAAAAACAAAGTAGGAGGGTTTGGTCAGAAGGATGTGTCTGAGAAGTAAAACTTGAGGCCACGAGTATTGAAGGCAAGCTTAACAGCAAAATAATACAGGAATAGGGAGTCGAACTTGTTCAATCTATTAGCTTAATACACTCTAAAATACAAGTAGAAATAAATCAAGGGGAGGTGAGGTGGCTAAAAAGTTAAAAAAAAAAAAAGATAGACGTAAAGCAAAATGATGCAAAAAAGGGGAAAGAAAGAAAAAGGCAAGAGAGTCTATGTCATCAAACAATGGGAAATCTGGACTATGTACGTAAACCTAAATGGAGGTTTACGAAATTGATGTCAATGTAAAGGGAGAGAAAATAGAAATGGCACACACGAAAAGGAAGAAAAAAAAAAAAAAAGGCAGTGGGAACGAAAGAAAGAGCAAAAGCGAAAAAAGTGGAGACCAAAAAAAGGCTTCCTCATTCATGGCCAAAAAAAAAAAAAATGCGTTTTCTTTCTCTTGACTTCGTTAATCATGGAAGCCCTCCCCGAAACTGACCCTGGTCTACATTCCAATGCTTTCAACGGTAAATTATGCTTCTATAAACAATATACTGCTCAGATGCTAACTTCTCTTGAAGTGTTTGATTCCTTGTTTCTGCAGCCCTTTCAACGAACCGAATTTAATAGATCAAGATTCACCAATGCCATTCCTGTTGTATTGAATGCACCACCAGCATCTGGACCACAACGAAATAATGTGCAAGATACTCAAAATAACGGGTCAGATCTTTATTGTCGACCTTGTAAAAAGAAGTTTAACAATGTCGCTACAATGCAAACTCACGTGAAGAGTGCAAAGCATCTTACCGCTGTGAAAAAGCGTGGGCAAATATCAGGCGCTGCAACCAAAGGTGAACCACAAGCGAAGCAGGAACGAATTAACACCAAAAAATCGCCCAAACCGTCTCCTTTTGGTTTGTCTGCCGTCCAGCCTATTTCACCAGACAGATCAGCCCTCCCCTCACAACACCTCTCTGACAAACCGAGAGTCGTCATAGATGACATGACTGAAAAACTCAACCAGTTCAAAAGTACCGACTCAACATTGGACGTGTATATGCAACTTGCCCGGGGTATATTTTTATAAGCGTCTTACATACCCCAACTTATTTTTTTTTTCAATAATTCGCTAATAGAGAACTATCACTTGCAGAGGCCAAAAGCAACAGCCAAGGTATTGATGGCAGCATGTGAACACCACCAAGACCAGATCCAAATCCCAGCAGTCGTATTGGCTCGATTGTTTTGCATTTACGATATGAAGTATGCCCACACTTTTTACTTGTCACTGCTGCATCAAATCTATGGAGTACTCCCTGAGACGATCAAGGAACTTGCTATGGTATTTAAACTTAAAAAGAATATCCAGAGTTAGTTGACTTTTTTTTTTTCATTGTAGTCGCATGGGCTCATTGCACCCATATTGCAAAAGAAATGCCAAGATCTAACGCGACAGTGGACTCAAGATCCATTGCTCTTAGAGGAAGCTGGTCACTCTTTTGCCCAGCTACATACTTTGGAGCCTGTAGAAACGTCCTTGCTGGCACTTGTTCTTTACCATCTCGCTCTCGCTTTATGCTCCACACAGTCGACCTGTTCTCCGTGCGATCATTGCCAGCGCCTACGTCAATCACTTGCAGCAGTACTGACCAAAAAAAAAAAAAAAAAAAAAAAAAAACCGGCAACCCAGCTGACACTGTCTCCCATTTTGATTGTGCTATGGGCAAATAGGTTTATGACCACATTGGGCACCATTCAACAGGAGCCCATATGCGCTTACTCAATATTGAAGAACAAGCACTGTCCTCGGATTCTAAGCCAGACCTGCTACGTCAGTTGCTCCCCATGTTGGTTCAAAGTACAGAAAATGGTAAGTCTGTCTTGACACAGAACTGAAAAAAAAGGCAGCTTTCCTATATCTTCCTTTTAATAGATGACTGTGAACGAATGCATCGGTTGAATTTGGTGATCAAATTATTAGATGGCTTTGACTACCCAGAAATTAAGGTATATCAAATTCCACCAAAAGAAGAAGCCATTAAAGATTTCATTTCATGCAAGGTTCTTTGGAATATCGCTAGTGCACGAAAAAGGTATGATCTTCTAGCGCTAGAAAGCCAGCTTCCTGGTGAACTAGACTACTTGGCGTTGCTATGGCAATCAGATGGGAACAAAGTGCTACTTCAAAGCGATTCTGATCGACAAGACTACTTGCAACGCTTATCTTGCTGTTTGTCAACATGATAACAAGTGAAATATATACCTCACCTATCATTGTAGACTTTTGCCATGAACGTGAGTCATGGAGACCGGAAGGTAGCAAAGAGGACGGTGACGGGGGATATTCACGGGCAATCCAATACATGCATGATGTCAGGCTATGCTGGGACAGGTGATATAGTCGCTGACAGGCAGATTTGGCCCAAAGCTGTAGGCAGGATGCAGAGGGGGAGGGGGCCATCCGCAAACCCTGAGCAATGGAGAAGGAAAAAAAATGAACAAGCTCTGGCCAATCAGAGATCTGTATCACGGACTTTTGCAAGCACTGCAATCAGACGGCGTTGTGCCTTGTTTGAAGATTTGATCTGTGCTTGTGCCTTGGAAATCTACCACGATGGGTCTGGATGGCCTGTGATTAAAACCATGGCCATCCTTATTTTTTTTTTTTTAGCTCGTGTACAATAGCATGACCTGGCTGGGTAATTTTATGTTGTAAAAAAGACGCAGCAGATTCGTTTTCCCCGCTCGTTCTTTTCTTTTTCCTATCTTCTCGATACAAACATCATGCCTCTGTTTTCTAAAAAGCTGACACCCACGACAATCACGACCAATATCGGTAAGTGTACCTTTATAAGTGAAAAGGGAAGATGTGTATAGAAACTAAAAACGTGATTTCATATTATAACATTGCCTTTCATTGGCACCCATTGCTTTTTTTGATGATAGAAAAAGCTGTTTCCCAAGAAGAACTGGATTGGGCCTTGATGTATGAAATATGTGAAGTCGTCAATAATTCTGAACTTGGAGCAAAGGAAGCTAGGAAGTTGTTGCAAAAGAAGATGCTACTGCCAAACTCAAAAACTCAAGTTATCTCCTTGGAGGTTAGTTTTCATTTTGCAACCTACAAAAGCAGTTTTTCCTCATTCGCCAATGTTTTGACCAGATATTGAACGCATTGTCAGAAAACTGTCGAAGCAAGATGCAAAGTAATTGGACCATCTTGACTAAGAAAAGCTCTTAACTTTTTCTTTGTCGTTAGGCCAGATTTGCGCGAAGACTTTCGGCGAGGACCTGGAAAAACTGGCAACAAGATTGGTAGGCACTTGTTATCAGGAGAGGGAGAGAGAGCGCGCGCCTATTTTTACGCCATTTCTTAACTAGACAGTAGAAGATGAAGTGCACAGCCGATTACATCAGTGCCTTCAGCACTGGGTCTCTGTCTACGGGCAGGACCCTTCCGCTGGGGCCATTTGTCGGATTCATGAATTGGTAACTCACGGCACTGCAAATACAGGACGTGGTGCCATCAGAAACCCCATACCACCAGCACAGCAGCAGCAGCCTGTGGCTCCAGGTCCCGCACGTGGATCCCATCAGGTAGAAAGAACATGCCTCGACCGGAACGCGTATTGACCATTCACTCGCTAGCCTGCTGATATCTTGGCCGATGTGGAACTTGCCAAGAACAATGCACAGCTTTTTTCACAAACTTTATCATTCACAGACCCAACGAATGAAGATATAACGAAAAATGACCTTATCCAAGTAGGGTACAAAATCTATATTGCAAAGCATTCGCTCATCAGCTTGTTTTTTAGGAATTCTACTCCAAGTGTAAAATGTTTCAGCGGGTCATTTCTGACCACTTGCAGTCATGTGAAGATGCGGATTTGGTTTGTAAGTTCAATGCACATATTAATTGCAGGCATATATTTTACCTTGTTTTTTATAGCTGCCCTGATTTTAGCCAATGGCGAATTGATCAATACATTCAAGGCTTATGACGACATGTTGGAACATGGGGCGATTGATGCCGCCACCAATAATTCGCGATCCGTCAATGCACGCGGCACAGGCGATGAAAAGACTCTGATCAGCCAGGATTCACACGGCCAATCCTCATCTAGGTGAGTTGGAATATCCTAGTTTTGCATTTTAATCTCACTCAACCCAACTATTTAGCCGCTCAGATAGCCACATCCAACAAGATCAGCAAACCTATCCAGATCTGCCTAATGTTCTCGGTGATCCTTTTGACCCGTTTGCTGATGCAAATGCAGGAAACTCAACGGCAACCGCTGAAGGGTAAGATGAAGAGCGGGCGTTGGCGTTGTAACTAAAAGCATTTGCTCCTTTAGTGATTTACCCCCTCCTCTAAAACCACAAAGGCTCCATGAATGAGAGTGAGAACATGGGACCGGGGAGACCCGTAATGGCTGTGCCTCGAGCCTATTTTTTTTTTTTTTTACTTTTTGTGAGATATGACAGTATTTGCACACACAGTAAATTATTAATTAAAACTTCAGGCTGTTTCCTTATGCAAATTCATGTTTTGTGAATTAGATTTTTTTTTCACGGGGAGAGTGGGATAATGGTGGATCATATGCTATTCTCTATAGTGCCACCACTTTCTAAAAAATAAAAAAAAAAAAAAAAAGTAGTGCCACCACTTTCAAGAGCTGCCTCCAAGCCATACTGAATGAAGCGCCTGGACTGCAAGTCTAGCCAATAAGTTCTACGAAACGCCATCATCAGAAAGTGCTGCATTCAAACCCGCTCGTTCCTTTCTCACCAAGGACTTCAATAGACAGTGGGGCTCGGACAGCACCGCCATCAGGAAATCGTCTTGCCATGACAGCCCACTAGTCCAGGTTGTGACAAGAGCAGTTGGATCTAAAAAAAAGTAAAAGGCCAGAACCAAGATGGCCATGTGAGCCATTGGTATAATTGCATACCTTCGTTTGTTTCTTGATGGACCAAGAGAAAGAGGCAATAAGATCTTGGTAGTAGCAGGAGAGTGCTGGAACTGCGAAATGATCGAGCCCTTGGCGAGTTCGTATACCTTTATCTGTTTCTTGTTGGACCTAGATGAAGATGCAATGGGGTCTTGATAACACCATCAGGATAGTTTCTTCTTGTGGCAACACCATGAACTAGGAAGAAAAAGAAGAAAAATCCGTCTTTTTGGAGACTGCGGACCAATCAAAAAAAGTGAGATCACTTCTTTGGCAGTGGAGCATTTTTTCTCGTCTGTCTCGTTTTTAACGTGTTTTTAGCTGGGGAATCGGAGATTGAATATTGTGATTCTTCAAACCTTGGCTGGGCAACCTTGTTCAATCAGCATGATTTTTTCACTGTCACTAGCCCTTGGTAGTGTCTATATCCACACAAAAGATGAATTGGATCCATCAGCTCAAAAGTGATCTATGACGTTTTTTTCGATTTTCAAATTTCCTGAGGGTCCCCTGGCCATTTTTGGTCGATCTCATGCGGAGCCAAATGTACGCCAAAAATGGAATCGCCGCCGATCGTCGCTTGTACACTATGTGAGGTCCCAGATCTACTGCTACATACTCTGAGCTCATACTTGCTTAAAAACATACCTCCCCAGCCAAAATCTGGACAGGGATTAATGGCTTTGCTAAAAAAATTCTGATGGCCTTGGTTAAAGTAGAAAAATCCGACCTAAAAATAAGATTTCTTTTATCAAGCTATGAAAAACCGATTAAACTGGCTCGGCCCAGAACATTCCAACCAGCTCAACTCCAGTGTCGGGCAATGTGAGCTGGGTAAGACTTGGACCAGAGAAATCTGAGGAAAACTGCTATGCCCTTTCTGCGTTTTTTTTTTTTCCAGTAGTGTATTAAACAGTCAATATCATTTAACTTATAGTTCGATTAAGTTGTAACATGTATTTTTACGGACACTGGGACATTGCACAGCGCTTAAACATGGCTACACTCAGCCGACTGTTTTCTATGATGGATAATTAAATCTCATAATTCCTAATATAGAAATTGCATAAAAACTTATTTTGAGCCGTGGTTTTTTTTGCCCCTTTTTCATTTCTTGTGATTTTTATGGCAAAACAAATAAAACAGAATCACAAGCCTAATCGCTCGTGGCCATTTTAGCCGTATCAAAAAGAGCGTGGCAAATATCCTCAGTTGCGGTGACAATTTTAACATCGATGTTTAAAACCCAAAAATGATGTCAAATCGTATGAACCACCAAGTCAAGTACATGCGCGCAGAAAATAAAAAAAAAAATAAAAAAAAAACACGGCGATGGTATTCAAAGGTACAGAAGATTTCGAAAAAAAAATTGAAGGCGCAAATACTCTCCTAGAGAAAATCTGAAAGGAAAAATGATGTACAAAAAAAAAAAACTGCTCTTGTTCACTTGGATTAAGCTAGGGAATGCCGTTTAACGACAGAGTGCGCTCATCTCGAAAAAAAAATTGGTCTCCAGGACACGCGCAAAAATGGCCAAAATCTGAACGGACAAGGCGGGGACGGAAACCAAGTCATCCCAGGTTCGAAAAAAAACCCATATTTAGACATAGCAAAAAAAGCGTCAAGTTTAAGCAAATACTTGCCTTCAAAGGGAATGAAAATAATTGTGAGCGATATATTTTTCTTTATTTGGGTGGTGGATTTTTTGAAAATATACTTTCTAAAAAAGTAGCAATTATACATTTTAGGAAAGTATATTTTCAAAAAATCCACCACCCAAATAAAGAAAAATATATCGCTCACAATTATTTTCATTCCCTTTGAAGGCAAGTATTTGCTTAAACTTGACGCTTTTTTTGCTATGTCTAAATATGGGTTTTTTTTCGAACCTGGGATGACTTGGTTTCCGTCCCCGCCGTGTCCGTTCAGATTTTGACCATTTTTGCGCGTGTCCTGGAGACCAATTTTTTTTTTTGAGATGAGCGCACTCTGTCGTTAAAACGGCATTCCCAAGCTTAATCCAAGTGAACAAGAGCAGTTTTTTTTTTGTACATCATTTTTCCTTTCAGATTTTCTCTAGGAGAGTATTTGCGCCTTCAATTTTTTTTTTCGAAATCTTCTGTACCTTTGAATACCATCGCCGTGTTTTTTTTATTTTTTTTTTTATTTTCTGCGCGCAGGTAGTTGACTTGGTGGTTCATACGATCTGACATCAATATTGGGTTTTAAACACCGATGTTAAATTTGTCACCGTCAGCCCTATCGACATAACTGGGTTTACGGAAACCAAAAAGCCTGGATGACCAGTGATGTGTTCCGGCACTGCATTGTGGAAATATGTTCAAAAGACGCCGTTGTCAAAAATGCTTCCTCATCTTGGACAATGCTCCAACTCATAAAATCGATGATGAGCTGAAAAAATGCCTTGGAAATTTAGAAATAATATTTTTACATCCTAGCACGACCAGCCAGTACCAACATCTTGATGCTGGTACCATTCAGTCGTTTAAACGGCATTATTGGTAAATATAAATGGCTGATGTGTGATGCCAGTGACTCACTTTTTATTTTTTTTTATCAGCAAAAAGCTCATGGAGCATGTCCTTCGAGCTGCAGAAAGCCCTCACAGCAAGAATATGATAGGGAGCGACCTTTACAAAATCAATGCGAAGACAGCAATTTTCATTGCAAAATGGTGTGGAACGATGTCACGCCCGGGGCCATTAAAAATCACTTCTAAAAGAAATGAAAATTCGGCCATTTTCATGAAAAATACAGTGCAAAATTGCACCAGTACAATATGATGAGAAATGGTACTGATTACAAGTCACTCAGACAGCGGGCGAAAGAGCTGGAGGCTGGCAAACATGTTGTAAAAATTTATTCGCATGCACTTGATTATGCTTCTCGCACACTCATATTTTTGTGAGTTCAAGCATGGCTTCTGTGCAAATTAATTTTGCCTGTTAATAATTCTTCTTGCTAGCCACTATTGTATTCTGGCCCACTTTAGTTCACCCAGGCTCAACTTTGGTCACGCAATTAAACCTTTTTTGCCTCGTACAAACTTTTTTATTCAATGGCGAGTTTATCCAAAGCAATTGGCTCTGAGGTATCAATTAAGCTAATGGGTTGGTCATCGCTGATTGGAAGGGAAGCTGCTGGTGTAGCTGGGTCGTCAGTCGTATGTCCATCATCGGCCGAAGCGTTACTGCCGGTTATCTCTTTTGTCGGGTCTGCGGTATTGTCTGCTTGCGGGTGTGGAGCGTTATCAATAGAATGGATTGCCGAGGGTTGTTGTTGATCCAGTGACGGGGAAACAGTGGCATTGTCGTCGGCCATAGTGAAATGCTCCTTAAAGAGTACGTTCAGATCTGACTTGATTGAGGGATTGGTTGCCTTTTTGTAAATGCCTTCGGCCAGACAACGTTGGAGATATGGGACGCAGGACCGGGTGTAAGCTGTAACGAAAGAGGTGACGATATCCGCTTGATCTGGGTACAGAGCATTTGCTTGGTCGGCGTATTGTTTGATGAGATGAGCGACTTTCATCAAGCACATAGTCAGGTGTTGCTGTGTGATATCTGCGAGGTGCAGGGCAGGTATCAGACGCAGAGCATTGAAGGATGTCAGAATCCCATTGGTGAAGGCTGCAAGACAGGGGTAGTCAACGAGTAGCAATGGTGGTTGAAACGGTCGTGGTAGCAATCCATCACCTTGTTTGTCGCTGGCTTGCAGCTGGTTGTCGGATAACGATTTGGTGGCCAAGGAGTATGTAGATGCTGGTAAGAGCCACGTGTTTGGAGGAGGAATGCTCGATAAGATCGGTTCCAGCGTTTGTGTCAAAGAGGTCAGGGCTTGGTCCATCAGGCGCAGCACCAGCGGTTCAATGGCTTTCTGGAACGCCTGCACAAATAGCAGTCTGAAATCGAGGCCAACACGCCCTAGTGACATTCCGCAATACTGGACTTGGGTCAGCAGCGATGCCAAGGCAGAAGTGTCATCCAAGACAGCCAAGTGATCTGTCAATGATTGCTGCATCTCCCCTATAAGATGGACCATGTAGTCGGCAAGAATTGTGTCTGGCTCCTTGGCGGAAAATATGGACATACACTGCGTAGCCATTTCAAAGATTTGTTCGCGCATGATGTCGATATATCGTTTCAGATAGTCAAACATGTCCTGACGTCGTGGCAACGGGCTCGTAGAAGATGATGTTTCCGTTGGAGTCGCAGTCAATGGCGATGAGGTAGTAGCGTGTTCAAACGACTTGCGGAGGTTTTCCAGCCGAAGTTCAAGAAAATCGTGACGGCAGCGCAAAAACACAAGGCGAAGATCAGTATCTGAGGAAATGACATCCATACGGCGCAAATACCCAATGACGTTCATGGCTGCTGCGAGTTTGATGGGGCGACGGAGGTGGGCGATCAGCTGGACCAACATCACATCAGAAGAGGCTTGGATCTGTTGCTGGATATCATCCATGATGGCCAAAGGGTAGCGGATATGCAGGCGACGAACGTGAGCCGCCAGATCCATAGCCTCCGTGTAGTAACCGTTCCATACTAATGTCTCCATGAGCTGAGGCAGTTCGAGCAGATCGACCAAGACGTTTTGGTAGTCCAGTACGCGAGTCACCTTGTTACGTTCTTGTACCAGATCTTGGCTCTTCTGCCGAAACTGATTCCATGCATCTTCTAGCTTGGGAATGGTGTCGACAAACTGATCCAGGTGCGTGTCAACTTCTTGAAAGGTGGTGTTCATCTCTCGTCGACAGGCTTGGGCATGGAGAAATGTCGGGTATTCAGCGAACGCCAGTTTTTGTGCTTCATTCTTCACATTGAGCTGATTATCGCGTAGTGTAGCCGGTTCACGAGTTAGGCCATCCAGTGTCAGTGAAGTTAATCGAGCCAGGTAATCCAAAGTCCAGGGTGACGTGCGAACTAGCTCACCATCTTCATCGTTCCAGTCATCCGTCAACAAATGAAATAGCTCTGTATTGTCTTGCGCTTCTGTATTAAATGAGTCAGATACAGACATTGTTCTTTATATTTCCTACAGGATTACAAAGTGGTAAACACTGAAAGGAATAGAAGAAAAAGGATGCTGTAAAAAAAAAAAAAAAAAAGAAAAAAAAAAAGAGGGACCTTCCAACAATTCGGGGTTCACATTTCTTCCTTTCACTTTCGCTAGTCCATTTATTGTATTCTTTTATCGTGACATTTTTGCAACCATACAATAAAATGTCGCTGTGATGTTTGCCTTGATTATACATAAAGGTAGTTTACTTGTTTCAAGACGATTCTCCAAAGGAAAATTTAAATCTACCTCTGGCGATTTTCATGAATGTACCTGCAAAAATCAATAGGTAATCTCTTTGGTCTGCCCTTTATATTTTTCTTTTTCTCACCATAATATATCCATTACGCTGAGGTCAGCCTCATAAGCTGGACTTGGAGGTCCTCTGATGTTCCTGGTTAGTACTTTTGAATATGCTCTATGGAATTAACACGATCCAGTTGCAGACCATGATTTGACAGTGAGCTGTGCACTCTTTTGATCTGCGTTTGAGAATGAGTGACGTTAGTCGCGGTAAGGCTGAAGTTTTGGAGAAAATATCGATAGAAAAGAATTGACTGATATTGTAGTAGTGGCCGCTGTACATGTTAAAATATCAGAGGTTGGTAATCCACTCTCGCGCCTTCGCTTTGTCTTCAACCCCCACAAAGATTGGCTTCGGAAGCAAATTCTCTTTACGAAGAAAATACGAGGCGATGTCACCAAATCACCTTGTATGGAAGGCTGTCAGCAATTGCAACTCCTAGCAGTAACATGGCTTCATGTGCCACAGCAACAGCGAAGCTGAAATACGTCTTCGTCAAGGCTAGGGTGAACTTTGAGAGGACTTATGGGCTGCAAAGTCAGAAGATCCTCGAAACCGACCAGCCCTTGTATCTTGCTCACAATCAACAGATCAGCACGACGCGAATGGGTCACATTAAATATCCCAGCCAGCTCCCTACACTTTTATTTGATTTGGGGTTACTTGCAGAGGTCAGATTTTCGACTCCTTTTCAGCCTATGCCTCGATGGCCAAGGATGAAGATGCCACGACTTTGCAGCCTGAAAGAAAGAAGGCCGATGATGACAATTGTAAACCTGAACGTCAGCGAGCACTCTAATCTCCTAATGTCCTTTTCATATATCCCATAGAACGAGAGCTCAGCCTATGGGTAACTGTGTCCACAACGAACTGGCTGCATTGTGCAAGAAACACGTTGGTGATCTGGGGTTCTAATCGTTCGAAGTTTCAGGGGGTGGTCACCTTGTGAATATCAATATGATCAAGTGTTTGGACTCGTGCTTCTTCTCGAAACTTTGCTCTGGGGTTTCTACAGCTTCCGATGAGATGAAAAAGGGGTGATAAAGCATTCCACGATGCTCAACACACCGAGATGGCCATCGACCTCAGCAATAGCTTTTTTTTTCAAGACGATTCATGGAAGACAGCACTGAGCACATAATGAATGGAATTAGGATGACCATACCAGACGACCTCATCCCTGGAAATGTCGAAAATGCTTGGAGGTAGACGTGTGATGATTTGGACATCCTGGTGAGAATGCCCAGAAAAAGAAAAAATAAACAGGCAACGAAACTAATTAAGTAATGTCTACACTTTTGTTAATGGGATTGCACATCATCTTTGTGTCTTTACAGCCCCTTTCCACAACGAAAATCTCACTCATATACGCACTGATCATCTCCGTTTCGGATTTGACGATCTTTATTTGCAGAACTGAATTTCGCAAGTAAAATCATGGATTGAGAAGGTTTCGATGTACATACTTCACAAGAGCAAAAAAAAAAAAAAAAAAAAAAATAGGATAGAGGGGTTCATTTTTTAAAATACACGCAAAAAAAAACCAGGAACTGCATTCTTATCACAGGGCCATCCCCGCACATTTAAGCTTTGCATTCTTGCAGAAATAAAAATCGGAGGAATTTCTTTTACAGCTGATCCAGGTACGCTGCTTAAGAAAGGAGGATTTATAAATGGAAGCTGAGCTGGGTTGCTCTTTTTTTCTTCGATTTACTTTGACGGGGATTCTCTCTGCTATCAATAAAGGCTATGCCGTCACCCACAAAGCTAAAGCACAAGAAATTATATCCACTACGCTCAGCCTGGGTGCTTGCGTTTTGCTACATTCTGCTATTGCTGAGCGCCGCCAATGCCCATGAAGGTGCAGAGTTTAACGAAGATTACCACTACGAGGCAACAGTAACCATTCCTATTATTGTCTGTGATTATGGTAATGGTCATCTTAGTCAACTACCACCCACCACCACATTGACGGTTGCTACGCAGGTGTCAACCACTACGACAACTACCGCCCCTGCTGTTACTCACACAACATCGGTCGTGCAGCCAACCACAATCCAAATTGCTACCATTACAAAATCTGTACTCGGCCCCCCTTCAACTAGCACTATCACTATGCCAGACGGTGATGTCAAGGTTATTGTTGAAGTACCCATTCCATTCCGAACCGTTAACACCGGGGCCATGCTGCCTTTCACCAGTACCATGACCTTACCCAACGGTGCAGTGGAAGTTGTTGTTGGATCAGCCACTCCTTTTACAACGGTGACGACCACGGTCGATTCACCCTTTACTAGCACTGCAACACTTCCCAACGGTGCTGTTCAGCTGATTATTGGCGTCACAGGCACTGCCCCTGCTACACAGCCATCGGCTACAACTTCACAAACTCCACCAGAATCGTCACAGCAGCCACCAGCAACCACTTCACAGCAACCGCACACTCCTTCTACTACAACGGTTACTAACCCCGCGCGAACGCCTTTCACCAGCACAAGCACCTTGCCAGGTGGCGATCTGCTTGTTATCATTGGATCGCCCACTCCCTACGCCACCGTCACCACGCCAGCAACTACTCCTTTCACTGTTACTTCTACTTTGCCCGATGATTCTCTAAAGGTTATTGTTGGTTCCGTCACTCCATTCAAAACAATCACCGTCCCTGCTTCTGTTCCATTCACTTCCACATCCACCCTTGATGGAGGCGCTGAACAGGTTGTGGTCGGCACCGCCACCCCAATCGCCACCGTCACCGTCTCCGCTAAGGCACCCTTCTCCAGCACCACAACAATGGCAGATGGCTCTGAAAAAATCGTCATCGGCTCGGCCATCGCATTCACTACCGTCACTACCCCTGCTACAACACCATTCACCATCACGTCGACCTTGGCCGATGGCTCAGAAGAAGTCATTGTTGGCATGGTCACACCATACACCACTCTCACTACTGCTGCTTCTGCACCATTCACCTCGACATCCACCCTGGCCAATGGGGCTGAGCAGGTAATAATTGGAACGGCGACTCCGTTCACCACCCTCACTGTTGCCGCCACCGTGCCATTTATTTCAACATCGCTGTTATCTAACGGAGCACAGCAAGTTATCGTCGGAACGGTCACTCCATTCACAACGGTCACCAAAGCAGCGACCACCCCTTACACCTCCACTTCGACGCTGGAAAATGGCGCTGAACAAATCCAAATTGGCACGCCTACGCCATTTTCAACCACCACCATCGCTGCTGAAAACGCTTACACGACCACAACTACTTTGTCTAACGGCGCCTTGCTCGTCATTGTTGCAACTCCAGCTCCAACATTCACTTCCGTTGTGCCTGCTCCTTCACCTTACACGTCGACAATTACGCTGTCAGATGGTGATGTCGAAATTCTTGTCGGCTCAGCTACACCAATCACAACCATTACCACTGCCGGACCTCTTCCAGGCACGGCTCTCAGCACATTGGCTAATGGACAAGTTGAGATGATTGTCACGACAGCGACACCCGTTACAACCATTTCCACCGTTGGTAAGGTGCCTGGTACCGCTTCCACCACGTTGTCTGACGGGCAAATCCAAGTCGTCGTCACCAACGCTAAGCCTTTCACAACCACCACTGTTCCTGGCCTTGTTCCTGGCAACTTCACTTCCACTCTAGAGGACGGCTCTGAAGAAGTCGTTGTGACTGTACCTACTCCTTTCACCACGATCACCGTTCCTGGATCTGTTCCTGGAACTGGCGTCTCGACCCTATCGAATGGCCAAATTGAACAAATCGAAACCACTCTTATTGCACCATTGTCTACTATCAACGTCACTGGGCCAATCGCTGGAACTGGCATCATGACAATGTCCGATGGCTCCGAAGTAATCGCGGTAACCATTGCAACACCTTTCACTACTGTCACTGTCCCTGGCCCTCTCCCTGGCACTGGGGTTTCAACTCTGTCCAACGGTCAAGTTAAGGAAATCGTCACCGAACCCACGCCAATCACAACCATCACCACCCAAGGCTCTATCCCTGGCACTGCCATCTCCACCTTGTCCAACGGCCAAGTTGAAGAAGTTGTTACTGAACCCACACCAATCACCACCGTCACCGTTCCTGGATCACTTCCTGGCACTGCCATCTCCACCTTGTCCAATGGCCAAATTAAGGAAGTCGTCACCGAACCTACACCCTTCACCACCGTTACCGTTCCTGGAACGCTTCCTGGCACCGGTGTTTCTACATTGTCAGATGGTAAGGTTGAAGAGGTCGTCACCAACACCACGCCTTTCACCACCATCACTACCATTGGATCTGCCCCTGGTACCGGTCATTCCACACTGTCCAATGGTCAAATCGAGGAGATTGTCACCGAGCCCACACCTTTCACCACGCTCACAACCATCGGCTCTGCCCCTGGTACCGGATACTCCACATTGTCCAATGGTCAAGTTGAAGAGATTGTCACCGAGCCCACGCCTATCACCACCGTCACCACCCAAGGTTCTCTTCCTGGAACTGGTTTCTCGACGTTTAGCAATGGCCAAGTTAAAGAAATTGTTACTGAACCTACACCAATCACAACCGTCACCACCCAAGGTTCAATCCCTGGCACTGCCATCTCCACCTTGTCCAACGGCCAAATCAAAGAAATCGTCACCGAACCCACGCCAATCACCACTATCACCACCCAAGGCTCTATCCCTGGCACTGCCATCTCCACCTTGTCCAACGGCCAAGTTGAAGAAGTTGTTACTGAACCCACGCCAATCACCACCGTCACCGTTCCTGGATCACTTCCCGGCACTGCCATCTCCACCTTGTCCAATGGCCAAATTAAGGAAGTCGTCACCGAACCTACACCCTTCACCACCGTTACCGTTCCTGGAACGCTTCCTGGCACCGGTGTTTCTACATTGTCAGATGGCAAGGTTGAAGAGGTCGTCACCAACACCACGCCTTTCACCACCATCACTACCATTGGATCTGCCCCTGGTACCGGTCATTCCACACTGTCCAATGGTCAAATCGAGGAGATTGTCACCGAGCCCACACCTTTCACCACGCTCACAACCATCGGCTCTGCCCCTGGTACCGGATACTCCACATTGTCCAATGGTCAAGTTGAAGAGATTGTCACCGAGCCCACGCCTATCACCACCGTCACCACCCAAGGTTCTCTTCCTGGAACTGGTTTCTCGACGTTTAGCAATGGCCAAGTTAAAGAAATTGTTACTGAACCTACACCAATCACAACCGTCACCACCCAAGGTTCAATCCCTGGCACTGCCATCTCCACCTTGTCCAACGGCCAAATCAAAGAAATCGTCACTGAACCCACGCCAATCACCACTATCACCACTCAAGGCTCTATCCCTGGCACTGCAATTTCCACGCTTTCGAACGGCCAAGTTGAAGAAGTTGTTACTGAACCCACGCCAATCACCACCGTCACCGTTCCTGGATCACTTCCCGGCACTGCCATCTCCACCTTGTCCAATGGCCAAATTAAGGAAGTCGTCACCGAACCTACACCCTTCACTACCTTGACTGTCACTGGATCTGCTGCTGGAACAGCCACATCAACCCTGTCCAATGGCGCAATTGAAGAGGTTATCACTGAACCTTCGTCAAGTGTTACTACCTCTGCTTCGATCACTGCTTCAGCCAACGTCACGACTACCGAATCCACGACTTCCACCATTACCACAACCGAATCTACCACTCTTACAACCACCGCCTCATCCACGGCTAACAACACGCTGACTGAATCTACCACAGCTCCCCCATCGTCCACCGAATCCGCCACCTCCAACAGCACTTTGACTGAATCCACTACCACCACTATCTCCACTACCACCACTGTCTCCACTACAGCATCCGCCACCAGCAACAGCACTTTGACCGAAACTGCTACTGCTAACAGCACGCTGACTGAGTCAGCCACTGCCACTGTCTCCACCACTGCCTCTGCCAACAGCACTTTGACTGAAACCGCAACAGCCAATAGCACTTTGACTGAATCAGCCACTGCCACTGTCTCTACCACTGCCACTGCCAACAGCACTTTGACCGAGTCAGCCACTGCCACTGTCTCCACCACTGCCACTTCCAATAGCACTTTGACAGAAACCGCAACAGCCAATAGCACTTTGACTGAATCAGCCACTGCCACTGTCTCTACCACTGCCACTGCCAACAGCACTTTGACCGAGTCAGCCACTGCCACTGTCTCCACCACTGCCACTGCGAACAGCACTTTGACTGAAACCGCAACAGCCAATAGCACTTTGACTGAATCAGCCACTGCCACTGTCTCTACCACTGCCACTGCCAACAGCACTTTGACCGAGTCAGCCACTGCCACTGTCTCCACCACTGCCACTGCGAACAGCACTTTGACAGAAACCACTACCGCCAATAGCACTTTGACCGAGTCAGCCACAGCTACTGTCTCCACCACCGAATCCACCACCGCTTCCGCTTCATCCACTGAATCCACCACCGCTTCCGTCTCATCTACTGAATCCACCACCGCTTCCGCTTCATCCACCGAATCCACCACCGCTTCCGCTTCGTCCACTGAATCCACCACCGCTTCCGCCTCATCTACTGAATCCACCACCGCTTCCGCCTCATCTACTGAATCCACCACCGCTTCCGCCTCATCCACTGAATCCACCACCGCTTCCGCTTCAACCACCGCTGTCGTCGCCTCATCCACTGAAGCAACCACGGCTGCTCCCTCGTCCACTGAATCTACCACTGATACTAGTTCACCCACCTTGACCACCATTATTGGGGCTTCATCTACCGAAACCACGACGGCAGCTCCTTCATCTACTGGAACCAACGCACCCAGCGCCACGACTGTTCTCCCTACCACTGCCGCTACCACTTCCACTGAGTCTACCACCGCTGTTCCCACAAGCACTGAATCTACCACCGCTGCTACAACTTCTACAGCCTAAATCAACTAGATCTTTGCATTTTTTTTAATTTGTCTATTTTATTATCAATTCACAAAATAAACCCACCCATTGAACGACGATCATATGCTATTTTGCTAGCGAGGGTATTTATTATTGTATACAATATACGACCGTATCTCTATTTAAGGATGGTAAAGAGTTTTTAGTCAAACGTGAAAGGGTTGTCAGTAGATCCTTCGACGTCCAAATGTCCCAATTGTTTGAAAAGTTGGTCGACTTCGCTCTCGATGTTATCGTTGTCCTCCACAGTGGCCGTCTGTGCAATTTGACCAATGCTAGTGCTATTTGGAGTTGATTGTACCGGTAAGGCTTTTGAAAGCGGGGAAGCTGTTGTTGTCGAACTGGATGTCATTCTAGGAGAGGGGGCTTGAGCAAGGTTCTTGCCTTCGCGGAACAGGTTTTCAAACAACTCGCGACCCAAAGATTTTTGCCTCTCGACGGAGTTGGAGTTTTCGAGATGGAAGCTATCTTGGAATTCATGGTCAAACAGCATTTCCAATGTTTCGTTTGTCAACACAACCATACGGAACGACGGCAATGAAAGAGAGCATGCTGCACTGTATTGCTGTAGGATTTGATCCAAGGCACTAAATCGTTGCGCTAACGAACCTTGAACGCCAACCATCTTCGTTACCAATGACTCGGTGTCTGGAGGGTCATCACCATGTTCAACAGCCGACTGCTCAAGGCCACCAAGGACCAATGCACGTATCGCATCCCAACCAAGCGCAGCATCGTCTTGATGAAGTTGCACAACGAACCACGATACGTCTTTCGCCAGATCGGTCAATTCTTGCATGTTCAATTTGTTTCCATCATTACTGTAAAGCTTGAAGAAGAGCTCTATAATCGACATCAAGTCCTGTGGTAAAAATGCCGTCAGTTTTTTTTTTTTGGTTGTGGTCCACTTACACCATGTAATATCTCGCTAAGGCCAGTGACAGCATCTTGGAAACTGATACCCAAATGTTGTGGTAGCTTGAAATGCAAATATAGGCGATTTGCAAAATCATGCAGCTGAATCTTTGATTTAGGAGAATACTGGGCGCGAACTGTTTTCCCCCACGTCGTCACACCCTCCAGAAAGAGTAAAAAACTGTGAAAGTCCAGTTGATGGTCCTGGCGGTCGCCTTGGGTCTTGGCATAGTACAAGGCACCAAAAAATTTGTCGTAAATGATCGCCACTTCGTCCTTTGTGAATCCAGCCATATCATCCAAATGGCGAATGGCAGAGCGTTTCGTGTATGATTCGATACTGGCTGCGACCTTGAGTTGATTGGTTCGTCTCATTTCTTTGATCATATCATCAGTCACGAGAGAGAATTCTCTATACTGTTTTTTTTTTTTTTTTTTTTGAAAAAAATGGATTGGAGTTAGAGTATGAAAAATCCATGCAAATATAAGGCTTACAGCAATGAGCATCAATTCATTGAACTTCTACAAAACAAGAGCCGATATCCAGATAATGAAGTTGAAGGGTTAGCCTTTTTTTTTCTCGCTTGTGCTTTTTAGTTAGCATACAGTAAGCCGACTTGCTTGACCAGGTTGTTTGCTGCTGCCAATAGGATCGCCAAGGGTTGTGAAGAAATGCTTCAAGATGTCCAAAAACGCGCCATCGTCCTTGGATTTCAAAAGGGCATCTCCGTTCATTTTCAAAATTGCCAAACTAGTAAAAGCAGTGAGCAAGCAAAAGAAAAAAAAAAGGCGAGAATCCAAAGATTTACCCAATTTGAAAAAGTATCCTTGGTCCTTCCATGAATAAGCAATCGAGGACGCGAAAGGCAAAGAGTAGAGGCATGGAGTTAACGTAAAGGCTGAGAAACCAGGGTAAACATGCAACAGACAGCTGAACATCAGTGCTTTTAAAGTGGTCCCACAATATAGGCATCGTTTTTTCAACCAACTGCTCAAAGATGATTTGGTCCAGCAGTGCGCCATACATGGATGTGCTGTAATATCCCGGGCAAAGCTCATCCACCAACACATTCAATAGCCAAAATGCTTGCTCTTCAGTAGCGTAGATCAGCATTGCTGATGTGACAATATTCATGGCTTGGCAGTAGCCGAGTTCAGGATTTCGCCATGAATAAGCCGTAAGCACTCGCCGCAGTCGGTCTATTCCTTCACCAGTTTGATAACCAGGATATTCAGGCAGGGAACGCGTCAAGTCTTTTTCGATTTCTTCAGTGGCCAACGATGATTGTCCTGAATACATTTTTATCAAGTCGTCGTAGACACCAGAGGAGCTGAAGCGCAAATAAGCGGAACCAGAGCACATTTCCCAAATTTCGCCACGTAGTTCATTGGGAAGGCCCACGCGAACAAGTTTACCAAAAGTAGGTGTGTGCAGCATTGCTAGATTCCTACCATTCTCTATCACATTCGATATCAGTGAGTAAAGAATTCCTTCATTCTCAGAGACCAATAAGTACCTGTGAAGTATTGATTCCAAAGTCTCATTTTGCTACGGTCCTTTGTCTGTTTGGGGTTGCCTGGGTAGCCAAATCGCTGGCCAAGGCCACCTACTTGGATCAAATTACTTGAGCTATCATCCACATCAATCAAACGGCCAACAGATTGATCAGGGATGGCATCAAACATCTTTTCAGATATAAATGGCTCCAAATACACCTTCAGGTGCTTGTAGGCCAATGTTTGCAATCTCAAGTAGGATCGCAGTCGCTGGCAAAATGCCTCCATGGTCGGCTTTAGCCCCTTTGTATCATTGCCGCACATGCAAAAAAAAAAAAAAAAAAAAAAAAAAATTAGCCTTCGCTTTCTCAATGTGCTATTTCTGTCGTTACCTGGAATCGGAAGATATGTTCAATTTGATGGCAAGTTGTAATAGAGAGACCGGCATTATAGGATCCAGCATTGATGCGTTCCACTCGGCGGACAGTATACAATGGTAAGGTCAGCCAGAGGATAGGCTGATGCTGCTGAGGCTTCGGTAAACGCTGCTGAGATTCATACACGAGGAAGTTTTCAGAGAGATACACACGTCCATGGATGTCTTCAGGGGTAGGCGTGTTGCTTGAATTGGACCGTGATTTCAGGGTATAAGCTATCTCCAATGAATCTGAGAGCTGCTCGGTCATAGGCAAGCGGAAACGATGGCAAAAATCGTGGTTTCGTTTCTGGGTAGCGAGGTCTTGTTTCAAAGGTTTTATCAGATGGCGTTCGGAGGGTGGAGCAGTAGACGCAGCTGTGTTATGATCGGTAGCAGCATGTGGTGACGAAACGAACGGGCCAAACGCGCTGCTTTCAGCTTCACTGGCAGAGTAGATGGCAGCGCCTGGAGTGTCGCCACTCGAATGTTTCAGCAAGCGAAGCATTGCCTGGCCAGCAAGATGCACAAGTAAATCATACACTTCATCTCGCTTGAACATTGTGGAGAAAATATACTAAAAAGGGACAAGCATCAGCTATCCAAGTTTCAATCAATAAATATGCTTGCCTCTTTACTGTCCTTGGTAGTAATACGGATTGTATCCGGGAACACGCTTCGCTTCGATTTTTCCTTTTGGATATCTTGAACGTCCTTGAGTTCCAGGAGCAGCTTTGTTTCCACACCAAGTAAAAAGGAATGGAATCCAATGTAATTCTCACTGATGTAAAACCAGCCTTGCCTCGAATTAAAAGCGCAGGAATAGTCTATGGCGTTGAGGAGTGCAATGAAAGTCAATTTAAAATCAATCCGATGCTTTCGAATAACATGCTTCGTACATACAGCTTACTAATCGCTCAGAACTAGGAACATCAAACAGCTGCCGGAATGACCTTGAAGCACTACGCACGGACTCATCGGTCGAAAGTTCATCCGTACCAGCATCTGCATGGTAAAAAAAAAAAAAACTGTCAGTCGTCGCCAAACCCAGGGTTCTTTTTTACCAGTTGCTGTGACAATCATTTGGATTTTGGTTTTGACAAATTCTTCCTTTGCATAGCCGCTGTCCATGCTATCCATCTCTGGAAATATGTTTTGCTGCAACCATTGCCATGCCTTTTCTATGAAGGCGTCAGTTTCAGCCACAGCAATCAGGAGCGACACCGTACTAGGATCCCTTTGGAACAAGATACGGTATGGTGGCTGCTTCGTGTCCAGTACATTAGCAATTGTTGTCAGCAAGCTCTTGAGTACGCCTGCTGATTGCGATTTTTGCATCAGAAAGCAGCCTCTCTGTTTCAGAGTTGTCCAAAAAGGTGTTAAACCGACATCGACTGGCGCTGGTATCGTAAATGTCTACTTGCAATTAGCACCAATAGTTCAATGATAAAAGCGATATGAATGATAAGAAGATGAACTACATCTTTCTATATCTTCTTGGCTTACGTTGGGAGGCAAGCCTGATGGCTCATGAGCACTTTTCGCGGTATCCATGTTTCAGGATTGGACAAAAAGAAGCGAAAAAGCAAATTGGGTGCCTGCTTGCAAAAAAAAAAAAAAAAAGAGGACGCTGTCGGAGTGACTTTTTTTTTTACGACTCTCGCGATAGGCCCATTAGAAGTTCATGTGGATACAATAACCTGTGGACAAAATCTCTTCTGTCGAATAATCTGGCTAGTATATATAAAGAGGCTGAACCCAGCACCGAATAACAGCTCCGAGAAGCTCCTGAAACTGTAATGATAGCCACGTGCAGTAATGTCGATAAGAAAGCCAGTGAAAGGGTCGGAAGAAATCGAAAAGAAAAATGCACTCACCTGTTGTCAACGGCTACTGTTACAGTATTTTCAGTAATTTGTTTTGGGCGCGCAGGATAAAAATTTCAGCAGGCAGACAGAATATACTCAATTCACAGGCAAAAGAAACTTCATTGCACGCAAACAAGGTCCGATTTGAACGCAAAGCAAGTCCGGTGCAAGCGAACGCGACACACAAGTCACCACAAACCCGATCCCTGGTTCCCGCAAACTTGCCTCCAACTCACGCAAGCCAGATCTTCAGTGCATGCGAAGCTTTTTTTAGAAAAATAAAATGCCGAAAATCTTTGTAGCCGTTTGATTTTGTCTGGTACCACATCATCTCCCCTCCTGCTAGGTTTTGGTCGTGGAGGCATATTTTATACAAATGTTGGTTACCAGGAAGTATCAAGTAGTGTCACAGGAGCTTAGCCACGAACAGTTTATATCGTAAACAGGGCGTCATGGAAATTTTGTTGTGACTTGGCGGAGTTTCCATTCTTGGCACAGACTTGGCTCCATGTTTTTTGACCAAAAATGGCCAGGGTTACCCTCAGGGATTTTGAAAAACCGAAAAAGCGCTATAGATCTCTTTTGAGCTTATGGATCCAATTAAGATTTTTTGTAGGTACTAAAAAAGATGAAAACAAATGGTCATGAAAATATCATGTTGATTGCGCATAGTTGCCCAGCCAAAATTTGAAGAATGATGATTTACAATCTCCGCCTCCCCAGCTAAAAAAACGTCGAAATCGAGACAACCAGAAAAAAAAGCGCCAAAATCGACCTCCGCCAATCATCGTCATCTGGAACCTGGTATTAAAAATTTCAAAAAAAAAAAAGCACGCCTCTCTTCCTTTTTTTTTTTCTTTACTTTCCCTTTTCGTCATTTTATTCATTCTCATTTCTATCAACTCAACCCAACTGTCATGACATCGCGCAACATTGGACGACTATATAACACTGCAATTCAGCGTTACAGTGGAAGACACGATGAAGATGGAAATAGAACTTCCCAATGGCTGAGCCTCATCCACGATTGATTCAAAGCGATCCTGCTGTCTCAGATGTTGCACCACTTGCCCAGTGTTCCGATTGCAAGTGCAAACGGCATCTACCCGAGTTTGAAGGACGTAGATGCTGGTACCGTACTTGCGTGCAAGGAAAGGAAGGCTGGGTGCAAGGAAGAAAACATTTCTTTTGGGCGTTTCCTGACAATGACGGACGCGACACTCTTGAAAAAAGAGTGGCCTTTTTGTAATTGCACTGGAGGCCAGGTTTGTGTGAGGTGGATATGTCTTTGAATTGGGTTTCTTTTGCCTGCTAAAAAAATTATCTTGCACGCCAATTTATCACTGAAAACCCTGTGTGGTGGTACTTTTTTTTTTTTCTGTATTTCAAAAGCTGAGGATAAAAAAATGTTTTAGGGAAGGGTTCTAGGCTGTCAAGGATTTCTGTACAAGAGTGATCTTGTCGCCTAAGCTAAGAGCTAAACCTTGAGTCTTACTTCGGATGCGGATATGGCCAGAGATAGGGCCACCGCTGTTCTTTTCGATGCTGATGTTGGCTAAAGCATCTTCGCCAAAAATGCTTCGTGCATAGAGATTAGCAGAGAGGAAACCACAATCACCTTCCAGCTGACGCTCAGGAGTCAAACAACGTAGATTGGTCGATTTGGTAAGATGGTCGAGATATTGGCGAAGATCCGTGATACTTGTGTTGACATTAACCTTGTTTTCCCATTCAAACTCGACCCAGTGGGACCGGAACTTTGAAAGGAGTGACGAGATCAGAAAACATCCTTCATCACCATCTCTACTACTCTTTTCTCTTACCTGAGTTTCTGTGCAAGTGGCTGGGTTGATGTAATCGACGATATCAATGTGGACATCATTCAAGACAACACAGTTACTGTCATTGGCGGCGGCATTGGTATCATACACAATATTGCCGAAGATGACGCCAGTTTCGGTACTCGATACTTTGATGGAGGCTTTGATGGTCAAAAAGGCATGGGGACCCAAGCTGTGTGAGGTAGGGCGATCTACCAGCTTCAAATCACCCAAGGTTGCAAACTCAACCGTCAAGTTCTGCAATGTGTCAGGTGTTTGATTCACAATCAAAACATCTATTGCAAATAAAGGCGGTGAGAAGGTTGTTGGTGGTCGATATTTCTATGAAAGAAAGAAGGCAGAGAATTTACCTAATAGCACGTCGTATTGGTGAACATTAACCACAGCTTCAGCATAAACTTGATCAGAGAATCCAGTCAGTTGTATAATGCGACTCAGCTTGGACATCAAGTCATCTTTGCTATCGGCAACGCCTGTTGCTCGAGAAAGGTCTTGTTCATACTAAAATGAAATACAGAGTAAGCCACTCATTTCATAAAAAAAAATATCCGTTACCTCGTCTGCATTGGTGCCACCAGTTTTCTTGCTAAGCTGGCGGAACATGATGGCATCATCGACCTGCACTTTAACGCTAGCTTCATCGGTAGCTCTTGCATCAGCAGCACGTTTCTGTAGCGGAGAAAGGAGCAGTGAGTAAATTAGGGCAAAAAAAGGAATCACCAGTCCATCATACCTCTTCTTCTTGAATTTGTTTGGCGTAAACAGTTTTCGTATCCACCAAGTAGACTTGGTCGATGACGCTGCTTTCATTACCGATAACACGAAGGTCTTGCATTATACGGTCATAGGAATCTTCGTCGATGTGGTGGGCAACGAACTGAGATTGACCAACACGCACAATGCTGGTCATGATCAACATAGCCTCAGCACGACGGGCGTTTGCCAACGAAGAATCGGTTACCGACTCGCTATAGCGTAGCGCGAGCTTAACTAGTGTCGTCGACAAGACTGTTCCAAGATAATAATCACCGTTCAAAAGAAGAGCTGCAGAAAGAGAAAGAGCGACGTTAGCTTTGTCATTGTTACATTCACATTCCATGATATTACCTCGTAAAGGAGGCTTGGCAGAAGATTTGCTTGTGTCGTGGCGACTAGCAGAAGCTGGAGCAGTGTAGGCACTTTCCGTAGCATAGGTGCCATCCGGTAGAATGCGACGAGTAGCTCCGCCTGTAGAGGTGGCATTCAAGGTGTCGACAGAGAGGTCAGCATTAGGTTCGTCCAATTCATCTAATGCACGTTGTTCGGAGGCCAAGAGAGGAATTTCACCAAGAGCATCACGGATTTGTTCCCAAGCATCGTTGATTTCGTTTTCGTCCTGGCAGTATTCGCCCATGATCCATAGAGCACCACGGAAGACTTTGCTAGACTTCATATCGCCAAAGGTTCCCATGAGCTTTTCTAAAATCGAGTTGCGCAAATTGGGGAATTTTTCAACGACTTGACGAACAAAAGCAATCACATCAACGGCTGAAGGATTGTTGGCATCTCCCAAGAATTCCATCAATACATGCACCACGTTAGCAGCTACTTCTGAGAATTGAATTGCGCAGGTGTGGATGGCCTGGATCAATAACTGGCGGTATTCGGCGTTCTAGCATGAGACATTAAAAGATAAATGTAGTGATGGTATGTTATGGCGCAGTTTTCTTACCTTTTCATACTCTTGATCATGTGTCTTGACCAATTCCTTCTTCAGGACCAAGATGACTTCCTGCACATTTCGGGAGGACACCATGTCCATAGCAATGTTCAGAGCCTTGCGTCGCACATCAATGTCGGGGCTAGATAAAACCTGAAGCACATCCATGACCAGACCATCGAGAACGTGTTCGTGCTTAGAATGAAGGTCCCGCAGTCGATCCAAGACAATCAGCTTGACATTGTTATCGGATTCCTTGACAACAAGCTCGATATAACAGGAGGCGGCAGCTTCAGGTGTGATAATACAATGGTGAGATTCACCGTCTTTTTCTTGATATGAAACATACCTTTGACAGCAGCAGGGTTGGATGTTAAGACCATCAAAATGTTGGCGGCTTCGTACTTGACAGAGTGCGAGCTGGCTTCAAGTAGTTCAGACACACATCGAATATAAGCGCCCTAATATCGTGAGCGAAGTCGCAAGACAGAGAGAGTGTTACGCTATGACAAGAGATTTCAACGAGCAGCATTTTTTTTTTACCTTGTTGGCGAGGTTAGCTTTGCTGTCCTTGCGAATCAACTCTATGACGGCCAGTTGCAATAGTTCATCAAAGGACGTGACCAATGCAAAAGATTGCGATAAAAACTCAACAGCAAAAGGCTGGGCAATAGAACACAATACGACAAATGCGTTGCGACGGCAGGTTGAGTCAGCTTCCGTCATCAAAAATTGCTGAATAACCTCAGGGGCGTCCGGAAACAAAAAGTCAAAATGACGATAAATGGACCCAATAGCAAACACGGCATTTTTGCGAACATACGAATGGCGGTGTTCCTAATGATATATACAATGAGAGGAGGGGGAAAAAATTGATAAGAAGCATGGCTTTTGACAATTGCGCAGAATGTTTACCAAACAAGACCGGACTGAAGGAACAAGTGGTTCCAATACATCCGCTTCTTTGATTTTGCACAGGAAACGCAGGGTAGCACCACGAATGTATTCATTAGGATGTTGCAAGTCGTTTCGAAGAGCATTGCTATCGATATAAAAAAAAAAAGTATTGTGATCAGCGAAAAGATAGACATATTTAAACACGGTTATTCTTACCAAACCAAGATGAATTCTTCTTTGAGTTTACCATCAGGCTTTGTTTTAGGACAGATTTCCCAATAGATATGTAAAAGTTTCTTGAGTTGCTTGTTCTTGGATGGAAGGACAAAGCGAATGACATGCAGCAAGAGCTTTTCCATAGGATCGCCGTTCAACATGATGACAAGAAGCTGCTTCATGGTTTCCACACGTGTTTCATCTGACCCTTTTTCAAAGGCACGTTGAAAATCTTGGATACTGGGTTGTTCGCTGGCATCATCCTGATGCACCAGTGTATAACATAGTTCGTTCATTGTCTAAATATAAAAGAATCGCCACGTGGAGCGATGAACTAGAACAAGAGGTAGGGAAAAAAAAAAAAAGATGAGAGAGATGAAAATAAAAAATAAAAAGAATTGGAAAAAGTGGTCCAATAGGAAATCTTGAATGCCAGCTGTCTCTTCCATCGCAAACGTTTTGACATTCTGTCTCAATTAGCCCATTCTTCATTTGTATGTAGTATCCCTCTCTTTTCTTCCCTTCTGTTAAATACAATACAATAATTTTCACAATTGGCAACACCATAATTAATGCTTGTGATGCTAATCGAGTGACATGGCAAGGGCAGACTTCAGATCGTTCGATCAACGTGGAATGCCCGCTCAGCTTTTTTTTTTTTTTTTTTTATGTCGTATGCAGTACGTTCACGGTCATTCATGGTCATGTTAACTCAACTTTTATTTTGTCCTACGCGCTACGTCCAAGATCGTGAGCTACCTTGAACACAGTGCATTATGTACCAAGAGTAAACAGCACCCAATTACTTTTTGGCCACTTCTACTTTTTTATCGCTATGGATGCTCTTTGGAACCTCCATGCTTCTACCAACGCCATCAGTAATTCCGACAGAGTTGAAACTGCTTCATACATGTCCTTGGAAAGAAGATCTTAGTCTGCTCGCTGGCGCTTACCAAACATTTGAGGACAAACTTCCAACTACGCGCAGATACCCACAACCAGCGGTGACTGGCTACAAAAAAAACAAAAAAAACAAAAATAAAAAACAGTGCTAGTAGCACGCAATTTTATTGTTTAGAATGCACAAAGGACTGGAAAGAGATTAACACCACTAGCCTTCTTTGAATGGGGGAAGCAACGATGGGAGACATGATAAGGATGCGTCGTTGCGTGGCGGAGAATACCAAGTCGGTCGTTGCTTTTTGGTGAGACGGTGTGGTTTGATGGCGGTGGCAGGGCGACCGTGTTTTGAGCCGAGAGACGCGCGCTTATCCTTACACAAATCCATCTGGTTGTTGACGATAGCGCTGATCGAGCAAAGCTGATCCTTCAGAGCAAGAAGGGCGTCAAGGGTATCGGAAAAGCGGCGAAGAGATGCTGCAGAACGTGGATATTGGAGGCGATAGCGCGGCAAGGCAACGTATAGGCCATGTTGGTCAAGATGGATCGATGACACGGAGCCTTGAAAGCCGTCTAATTGAATGATCACACCCATCATGGAATTTGCGGCTTGTTGCTCGAGTGATGTGTTCAACAGGTTATCCAAAATATCTTTTCCTTCACGCAAAAGCCTTGCGTTGTCGTTGATAGTTTTGTCGTTGTGGCTGTCGTCACGGGCTGCCTCTGCTGCAGCAACATCGATCATCTTGGATGTGTGGTGACAGTCATGGACAAAGCGTATGTCGATCTTGAACGCAATAGGATGACCATTTGAATACTGTGCCCGTTTGTTGGCGGCCGTGACCTCGTTGCTCGTTTCCGCAATCCTTGTTGAGATGGGCGTGCCACTAAATAAATGGTCAAACAGTGGTAACCACAATTTAAAGGCCACGTCATATTCGGTGGGTGGCGTTTTACGGAGGGGGTCCAGCATGGTGCGATGGATGGCCAATGAGTCGATGATCTGCGCGACAAGTCTCAGGCCCATTATCGAATCTTCGTCAGCGTCGGCTGCCTCCATCGCCTTCGTCAAATAGGCTCTGGCCGCTGCGCCCTTGGATCGCTCGCACAGATGGATGATGTGTGTCAGGGCTTCGTCAAGATATGGAGGTCGAGCAAATGCGAGTGATTCTTTGAATGTGTGATCGTAATGTGCACGCATTTTCATCCACAGCGATGCCTCAAATAATGATCGCTGGCCATCTTCGTTCGCATCTACAAAGTCGAGGATACCTGAGAGACCGGAGGACATGATGGATCGTTCAGCAGAGGAGATCGGGCTGCCTAATATGTAGAGGAAGCGAAAAAAGTACAAATGAGAAAATAATGGATGGCGTCCGATTATTTCTTGCCTTGGGTATATTGCTCGTGTATCTCGATGGCTGCCTTTTCAATGGTGCTTTTAGCCATTCTATCGCTTGAGCATTCATCTGCGTCTTCATTTTCAACTTCAGTCGAACGGGAAGTACTGGAGTTTAAGTCGACGTCTGAATCAATGTCATCGTCCGGTACGTGATTGGTGCTAGCTTTCATTTCGCTATTCGAGCTTGACGTGGTGCTTGCATTCATTAGTTTTTGCGCTTGCTTATCCAAAGCATTCCCCACCAGCAGTGAGCCGACAAGATCTGCCTTCAATTCGTTTTTTGCTTTGGTTTGATCAGCTGTTTTATGAATAGCCGCCTGGTCCAAGACGTGTGAGAATATGCGGAGGAATCGTTCTTTCGTCGGTTTTTTGTCCAGGAAGGTAATGAGTCGCTCGGCGTAAAGTTGCATTGGCATCATGTTTGTATTTTTGCTGATGGAACGGAAAGCATGTTTCAATAGTTTCATAGCTTTTGCTGCGCTGGCCTCCGGAAAACGCTTATTTATGAGTGGGCACAAGACATCGAAATCTCCCCAAATATCGACACGTATATCTGCAAGTACATGGCCAGTATTCCAAGCTGAAAATTGCCTTTTGTTAATGGTATAGTCATGTGGCAGGCCGTGCGGCTGTGGGAACATGTCAGTCAACAAGAAAGTGAGCAAGAAAGCAACGTTTTTCCACAGGCGCGCACATTTTATAAACTTTGTACCTCCGCTCAGCTAGGTTTTGTTTACCTTTTCTTATACTGTATTTTTACATTTTAGTTTCATCTTATGCCTCCAGAAATGCACCTTTCTAGTATCCTTGCCGGGGCTGCTTGTCGGGAACACCACATGTCTTTCCTAAGGCATGGCGAGCTATAGACCTGCAAGAGGACCGTTGGGTCGGAGGAAGTGGCATACACTACGGGCATTTTGACCTCTTGGTCTTCGCCTAAATGGATTGGGGTGCTGTCCGTGTTGCTGCATCTGGTTGGCAGTGTCTCAAGAAACGTACCTTTCCAGTATCCTTGCCGGGGCTGCTTGTCGGGAACACCACATGTCTTTCCTAAGGCATGGCGAGCTATAGACCTGCAAGAGGACCGTTGGGTCAGAGGAAGTGGCATACACTACGGGCATTTTGACCTCTTGGTCTTCGCCTTAATGGATTGGGGTGCTGTCCGTGTTGCTGCGTTGCCATTGAAAGGTAAAAAAAAAAAGTAGCAAGACACTCATCCTTTCAATTTTATAGGTACGATCATCTGTGGCCAGCCAATCAGCCTACGATCAATCAAAGGAACTCTAACCCTCCATCCTGGTAACCTTGGTGTCTTCAGTGCCGGCTGGATCAACTGTAGAACAATCTGAAATTACCTGGCCAAACCGTGCAAATTGGAAACGATCTAAGAAAAACCTTGGCAACACCATCGTCCTTGTCATAGCTCCTTGACAGCAGCTGCTCATGTAAAGCTGCAAAGACCCAATAAATGATCCAGTTTGCTTACTTCTCCCCAGCTCACTGAGCCTGAGCGTGCAGGCTGCAAAGTGAGTGACTCATTGCCCTCTTTTTTTTATGTTCACTCTTCGTCAATTATAGAAAAGTGATAGATCGTATAGAAATTGTCATACACACTCTCCATGGTAACTCCAAATTACCGCACTCAGGTTTTTTTTTTTTTGTGAGGAATTCAACTGCCTTCGTTTGGTTCAGCAGTTGCCTAAGCATGTAATAAAGCAGTTGGGGCAACTGTAGTCGTTGATCAACAAAACGGGCCATGGCTTGGGCTAGATGAGTATGAAGCATGTCGTGCAGACGCGAAGCAAAAGGAATCCTGAATAAAAAAATTGGAGGAGGGTCAATGAAAGTGTGTTGGAAGCTTGCAGGCGGTGCTGTGTGCTACAGGATTCAGTATTTGACAACAAAAAAGAACGTTTATTTGAGCAATAGATGGAGAGAGCGAGCAGGGCAGAAATATAGACAACGAGAGGGGACAGATGAGGGATCAAGACAAGAATAAAAGGGCAAATTGGCAGGAAGTATCTAGGGTCGGTCGTCAGCAAGTTTGACTAGATCATCGGGATTGCCACCGTGGGAGGTATAAATCCAAGAAAAGCATGACACGAGTGATCGTAAACCAAGTAGATAGCCTTGATCAGGACCGATGCTATTTGAGCCAATAGAGCAGCGAGGCAATTCTTCTGGTGGATAGGTGAACTGATCCTGCTGGTCTAACCATTCCTGCTTGGATACAGACTTGGCAAAGTCGATGAGTCGTACATCGATCTGGCGTTTGCTGGTGGGAAAAGCATCATAGATAATAAGCAGCGACGAGGCATAGAATCGGTACGAATCCATGGATTGGATAATGCGGTAGATAAGGGTCAACTTGCGAATCAAGGCTGGCAGGTGGCGTGTCTGGCAGCCCTGACCATTGTCGAAATAACGCACCAAGGTTTCGCGGAAGGTTTCCGGTTTCAGGGTACGTCCATGGTATTTGTCCTCAAACAGGAACTGGCCCTTGAACAACATTAAAGACTGTGAGTTTTCCAAATACATATGATTCTTTTTAACGAGCGAGCATACCTGCTTCAGGTTATAGACTTGCATACCAGAAACACGGACCCCCATGGTGGAGCTGGTGGAGCGAGTGCATTTGCTGGTTTGGCTGTTGAATTTCGTCTCTGTAGCGTACACACCATGTTGGCGGGTGCCCATTTTAAGATCCAAGACACAGGGGTATTCGATGCCATCGGTCAAATCCTCGATGAGTATGAATTGCTGTACATCATCAACGTTCACTTTTTCCAGATCTCGTCGATACATTTGCTCGGACCATGGGTTATTGGGTGCACGGCGGGGCCGCCAACTGGCACCAGACGACGTAGAAGATTGGTGACTGGCGATGGGAGGCTCCTTGCCAATATCTTCGTTGAGTGTAGAAGTTGGGTTGTGTGTCGCAGGTGCAAGACGGTCTCCCATGCTGTGTAGCGATTCTTGTTCATGAGATGATGCTGATGACAACGGTGAACACTGAGTAGGTGCAGTAATAGACGTGTCGGGAGGCGAAGTGATAGCAACTGATGGCGAAGGTGGAAGACCAATAGACGGAAAGGCTGTGACAGGTGGCGCATTAATAGAAGGAGAGGTCGTAGACGAGGCTTGCAGTGGGCGGATGCTTGGATTGTGTAGCTTCGTTTCGCGCATGCGTGGAGTTTGTGGTGCGGATGTAGTAGTGCCAATAATGGAAGGCTGGCGAGGGTGGACAATGACGTGAGGTGAGGATGACGAAGGCTGATCGTCAACAGGATGACGACTAAAGTCATGCTCAACAGGTAGAAGGCTGTGGCTGTGTTCGCTCGGTTGCGTCGATTCAGGTGAATACAGGCGCTGGGGTGTAAAGCTAGAAACAAGCGTGCCGAATGACTGGGCGGGTGGGCCAGAGGCACGACGTGGAAGCGAGGAGTTACTCTGTGTCTGCGAGGGATGAAAATCTTGCGAGGGAGTGGGGTTGGCTGATGGTGGTGCAGTCCTCTGTTGATGCTCTGTCGGTCTAAAGTCCATGACACTTCGGGAAGGATGCAAGCAGGGAGGTGGTGGAGTGTCGCCTTGGTACTGTTCTAGTTGCCGTTGGCGCATGCCTTGTTGCCAGTCCTTGACTTGCTGGAGGCGCTCTAGCAGCGCTTCGGGAGAAAAAACTTCACGGAGGACTTGCTCTTTGAACGAGCGAGGTGATAGCGCTGGACGAGCAGAGAGTTCATCATCGGAGATCGATGATGACGACATGGCAGGCTGCTGCTTGCGCATGCGATGCTCCCCTCTTTTCCAGTTCAACAGCAGTTGCGGATTATCAGCCAAGATGACTTCAGGCAACATGGGCTGCGCATTGGAAGAACGATAAGTGACATTGACCACACCCAAATACTGTGAAATAAACGGGAGCAGAGGCGCATGGTGCTGATCCAAGTGTTCGTAAAATTGACGTTCCTTGTGAGACATGGGCTTGCAGATGGCACGCTTGGAGAATCGGAAGAAAGAGCAATGACCACCAACTTGGTTTTGGAATGGCAGCAGCGGAAGTGACGATGTCAAACTGGTCGGATCAAAAGCTGGTTGCTGTTGAGCTTCCTCAAAAGATCTATTTTCGTTGCAATCATGTAAAGTCGACATATCATTTACGCCATGAATAAAATAATCAATAAGAATAGCAGAATCGATAGGGTATGATTTTTTTTAAAGGCCAAGTAGTCCAAGGAAGAGAATGGTATGATTCAAGACATACACAAAGAAAAAAAGCTATGGCATTCAATAAAAAACAAAAAGAAAGAGCAGCGTCCCATTACCCTGCGCGGCAGCCCAATTTCTTGTCTGAAAAGACCCGCAAAAACACTGGTCGGCCTGCCAAAATCCGCCAGAAGCCCTAATGGTGCCCATCCATCTACTGTGCAATGGCAACTGCTCTAAATAACACACCCGTCACACAGCAGGTGCACATCCATCACCACTATGCAGTTCACAACAGATTTAGTGCCCTGTAGTCATGATGCGGTGAAAAACCAGCAACGGTTCAGGCCTGCCTGCCAAACGTCCGCCCTAAGGCTGCCCACCCATCTACTGCGCAATGGCATCTGCTCTAACCAGACGAGGGCATGTTCCTTCGATGGACAAGCGATATGACACTGGAAATTCGCAAAAATGAAGATTAATGGGTATGTCACCCTGATGTATGCATAGCAAGCTTGAAAGGCATTCATTGGTCAACCAGCCAAGGGTATGGCGAAGCTAAATCAGCAGTCAAGGAAGCAAAAAAACATCGTACTGTGCCGAGATCTCATGCTGGTTGCAATATTTTGCAAGAATGCTTTCGATGCTCAGAATTTGGGTGTGTTCAAGTTGTCCTTTTGTTGGTTATTTATCAGAAGCCTAGAAACTTGATTATCCTACTTTTTTTTTAGCATGTATAAAGGTGCCATATTTTTGATTCAGCAGTCCGAAATACTACACGCCTTAATTCATTGCATCTCTTACCTCGTCAGCATGCCGTTGGTAGATAGAGCAGAGCTCACTATCCACTGCAAATCAGCTGGAAAGACCACAATCAATGCCATAAAAAAAAGCATGCAAAAGAGCGCAGATGCATTGCTCACGATAGCTGAAGATCGTAGCCAGCGCAGCCTTCTTGTCTTCTTCGGTGTTGCCAGCAAGTGAGCGGAGGCAAGAGGTGGTGGTGACCAAGATGGATTTAGTAGGTGCACCAGAACTGTCAACGCATCTTGATTCCGTACAAACTGAGCCGCGCGTAAAAAAGCGCATTGTATTCCCTCGCAGTTTTCAACCGCCGTTTTTATTTGCTTGCATGTATCGGTGGCCGCAACCTGGGAACGGTGAACTGTAAAACAAAAAAAAAGGGTATAAAGAAGAGGGGATGCACTAAAAGAGGACAATGGAAGGGACGTCACCGTTTTTCATAACTTCCATTACGATGCCTTGGCTGTAACCTGTCAAGTATGTCGACCCAAAGGGATTCTGCTCATTGGACCCACGTGTCAAGATCACCGGCTTGTGCTGCTCTATTTGAGTTTGGTCTGTCGGTTTGGTGGTGATTTGATTCCCAGTGGTCCAAGGTATACGCTGCTGCATTGTAGTGATCTCATGAAAAAAAAAAAAAAATAAGGCTTTTGTCGGTGCTCATCTCACTAACCTTCATGGTGTTGGTAATAATGTTGTTAGGCACTTGGTCATCCTTTGGGTCCGACGTCACGTCTACCAGCATGTCTTTGGGCAAGTCCTTCTTTCCATTTTTTTTTTTCGTCGGGAGGATAATCTGATAGGGGCACCGCTTGTATCTTTGGAAGTCAAAATGACCAGGTATATTTCCATGGAGGACAATCTTGACACACACATGGCGGGATCCATCAATCAAAAAATCCAAACCAAGGTGGAAATAATTTAAAAAATAATCTGTGGCCTCATCACGCTGACCGATGTCTAGAATATGGAAAGAGGCTGAGTATGCTAGTAAAAATAAATGTGGGATAAATTTACCTCGTTCATCTTCATCGTTGAGGTCTGACGATCCTGACTTGTTGGAAGGTTCGTCGACAGAATGAATCTTCATCTTGTCTTCTTCCTTGTAAAACAGGCGTGAAGGGCGACCCAAATCAGACAGGATTTCTTGCACCGTCGTGCAACCCAATAAAATGTCGACTTGGTGCTGTCCTTCGTCTTTACCCTCGTGACTTGGGAAATGTAACTCAATGCCTTGGGAAACCTGGGGGTTATCAAGCAGGGATGAGATGAATGGTTGGTGGTTGATGGGCAATTTTTCGGAGAAAAAAAATAGAATACCTTGGCAACAACCTTTTCCACATCACGGCGACCCCATTTGCCATATTTGAGACCATCCCCAATTTCTGTCAGAAGTTTGGAAATGTTGGGTAGAGCTGCTGAAACCCAATTGGGACTTTGGCTTGGGAACACGTACAACTTGGAGGCAATGGGAGTTGTTCCATCCGGGAACTCCAAAGGCAGATCTTCAGAAAGAGTGAGGTCAGCTGCATTGAGCAAATTACCCTCCTCCTGATTCTTACCATTGGATTGCTTGTAAATATCATGATACTTCGTGGGAATAGGAAAGGCAAACGATACACCCTAGAATAGGCTAGTTATTGCGCAAGCGTTCATGGCACCATTTACCATATCTTACGGGATAGCTCAACGTGTACGTGCACTGGGGCTCGTCAAAATCTCCAGGGTATGTGGGCCTAATAAATAAAAGAAGGTAGAGTTAATTCAATGGATGTCTCTCTCTCTCTCTCTCTCTCTCTCTCTCTCTCTCTCTCTCTCTCTCTCTCTCTCTCTCTCTCTCTCTTCATAAGCGATTTTTTACCCGAATGACTTGTAAATGGACAAAAACGTTGGAATTGTTCGACTGGAGCTATTTGGCCGTGATGAACAAGCGTTTGTTATCGTCGTGATTCTCTTCTTCTTCTTCTTCTTCTTCTTCTTCTTCTTCTTTTTTACCTGACGTCACCATTCTGATAGACAAGTTTGACTTTAGAAGGGTCAAAACACTCTATACATTTGAGTCTTTGCAATGAGGCATCAAACCAAAGATGAATACCATTCATTGGCAATGTCAGTATCACCGGATAACGCAGCGGTTCCTATCAAGAAAATGCAAATGGTAGAGAGTGAATTTGAGGAAAAGTCTTCATGGATATACAAACGTTTACCTTTTCATCATATTTTAGGTCGACCTTTGGGAAAAAGAAGACCTTATCTCGAAGGAACTGAATTGTATCCCACAAGGAAAGACCTACCGAGCTTTTTGAGTGACGCATATTTCGATAGATGATTATCTTTTTTTGTTTTACCCAAACGAAATGGTCCTAGACTTTTCCCGGGCACAATAATCAATTCTATGCGCTTGACTTCTTTTGTTTCATGGATGGATGGACGTTGAGGTGTCATGGGAAGAGCGTAAAAAGAAAAAAAAAAAAGGCGCGGACCTTGGGAATTGGAAAAGGAGAAAAAAAAAGGCATGAAAACAAAAAACTCCGCAGCCCTCCAAATGTGTCATGTGGTCAAAACTGCACCGTCAAATGGTTAGGTCACACTTTGCACTCAATGCAGCTTTTTAATGAGGGTTGTCAAGAAGCACTGATGGCTATGCAACCACGTGATATAAGGTAGGTTGAGGTTATCATGCTTTGAAGCGACGCCGGTAAGGTTTCTAGTGGTGAAAAGTGAATAGGCGGTAAAATTTGCGTGGGTCAATCTTACCTTTTTCTCCTCATCATCATCTGTTTGGTCTTTCTGAAGTAAAGATATAAGTGTGTTACATCGGCGAGCAAGTTCTTGGGGGGTTCGCGACTTGATAAACCAATCCATTTGGAAATTCGGATAGTTTTTGATGTCTTGCTGGATCCGCTCATAGACATTGTCGGAGTTGTAGCCATAATGCTGCAGCATAATCAGGAGGTACCGATCTTCTTCTTCGGTGTACAGTTTACTTTTACTTGGCTGTGTATACTGGATCTTGAGCTGTGTCCATGGGATGCGTAGCTGGCTGATACGGTCAGTTAACATAGTCTGGATCTCATTCTGCTTTTCCAATTCGCTTTCACCCCTTTCAATCTTTGATAGGTGGCGGTCAATATCTTGAAAAAAAAAAAAGAATGAATGGGTGTCATCAGCATGCTTCTTGTTGACTTACCACTTATTTCATGCTTGCGTTCCCAAAATTCTTTAGCATAGGCTTCCACCTGTTCGAATGGCTTTGCCTCCATATCATCAGCAATAGCCTTGATATTTTGCCTTTTATGTAGAAATACGTTAGTGTCTTGTCACGCCATCATCCTAAACCTACCTGCCATGACGAGCTGAGAGATTGACAAACTTGGTAAAATCGCGCTTGTTCCAGTTAGAGAATCCTTGTTCATAGAGGATCTTTCGCTCCTCTTCTTCTTCTTCGGTCAAAGGCACGGCTTTAGCCAAAAGTGGAAAAATGTATTAGAAACTTCCAGTAAATTTTGTTCTTTCCCTACCACTATCGATACAGGCTTGTTCCTCAGAGCGCTCCTTTTCTAGGATGGCCATAACACTAGGGTCACGACTGCTTCCCTTGACTGATGGTAATTTGTATCCGATCGATTTCTATGTTTTAACATGGAAAACGCGGTCAGAGGTGATCCTCCATTTTTTTCTTAAAAAGTCTTACTCTGAGGTAAAGCAAGTCTTTTCTATTCAGCTCCAGAAACCGCACGGGGTAGAACTGGTAATCCTCACTGGAAAAAAAAAAAAAGAACAACCAAGGTAAGTACGAGCATAAACGCGTAAAACTAGCGGATTTACACATTGTATCTCTTGATTCTGATTATTTTTGGAGCAGAAGGTTTTGCAGGAGTGCGCAGGGCATCCTTGTAATAGTCATCCACTGCATAATTCACCTTGCGCTCACGCTTGGATGGGCCTAACCAGGGCATGGATGATGCTTTTCTCTATATGCAAGGAAGGGCTTGATGAGCGGATCATTTCCCCTATGTAGTTTTTTTTTTTTTTTTTTTTTTTTTTTTTTTTCATGTACCTTGTGGCTCAGGCTCCAATCCTCGCCGTTCCATTTATAAGCACTCTCGGAGGAGAAGTTTTTGAGGTCATCGATATTGTAGTTGGCATATTTAGTGTTCAGTTCCTTTGTTTTTTCTTCACCAAGACGCAGGATGGCATCAATGTCATCGTCCATGCCAGGCTCTTCGTTGCCGTCTGGGTCCTTGAATATTTTGTCCGCCCCATGTTGAATCATAGCGAGTAGATCATCCTTGGACGAGCCTGTGGCAAAGGTCGTTAGCAACCGTATTAATTTTTTTTTTTTTTTTGCACATTGAGCAAGGCTCCTTACTTTTGTGTGAAGGTACGCTTCGACCTTGTTGAATAACCAGTTGATCGAGGCGTAATTTCTGGGCCGCACGTTCCAGTACTTTTTCTTCGATTGCATTCTTAATAATATAAAATAAAAAGAGAGGTAAGTCACGGTCTACTTGCTATTTCCAGCACTGACCTCGGTAACAAAGCGAAACACATACACTTGTTTGGTCTGGCCAATACGATGTGCACGGTCCATCGCTTGAAGATCGACTTGAGGGTTCCAGTCGCTGTCATAGAGAATGACAACGTCGGCAGTCGTAAGGTTAATGCCCAGACCACCAGCTCGGGTAGTCAGCAAAAATATAAACTTGTCGCTGCCCGGTCGGTTGTAGTCATCAATGGCATTCACCCGTTCTTCTTGATCTGTCCCGCCATCAATACGGCAGTACTCTATCAATGTGAGAGAAAAGGAAGGTGAGTGGCATTAGACAAGGCTTCTCCGCCCCTTACCATATTCCTTCCACCAGCAGTAATCTTCTAAAACGTCCAGCACGCGACTCATTTGGCTGAAAATCAGTACTCGTGATCCTTGTGACTTGAATCTTGTCAACAGCTTGTCTAAAACAATCATTTTGCCCGCATTGTCTACAATGTGCTGATCGGTGGTATAGGGAGGACCAGGCTCCTGTGAGTCAAAAGCAGAAGAAAAAAAAGGGTCAACATTCCATGAGAACCTCCATTTGCGAGTAGAGCACTTACTGCGCCATCAAAGAGGTATGGGTGATTACAGCATTTCCGAAGCTGCATCACAATATTCAATAGGCGAGTCTTGCCTTCGCGTTTCGAAGTGTTGGCTCCTATTAAAAAAAATACGAAAAGTAAATGGGGGAATGCTCCTTTTCTACTGTTTCAGTGATTTATACCGTTGACAGCATCCAAGTCTTTTTCCAGGATACGCTGATACCACTTGCGTTGCATGGGGCTCATGCGCACATAGATATTGATTTCCTTCTTGGGTAGCAATGACTTCTCCACGTCGGCCTTGACACGTCGTAGCAAAAAGGGCCGCAACACCTTGTGCAATTGCTCAACCACTTTTTTTTGATCACCATTCTGCTGTTCAAACCAATCGTCAAAGGCGTCTGCAGAGCTAAACACATCCGGTAATAAAAAGTTGAGAAGGGCCTATGTAATAAGTAAGCATCAGTGCCTTGCAGCCTTTCTAAAAATGCCCGAAGTTCTGGGTATTTACCCATAGTTCATGCAGATTGTTTTGCAGAGGCGTGCCAGTAATGAGCATGCGGTTTCTCGATTTCAAAATGCGCAAGATCGTAGATAGCACAGAGTTTTCATTCTTGATACGGTGAGCCTCGTCAATGATGATGTATTGCCAGGCTATTTTCTTGAACTGAGTTTTCTCCATCAAGCAAGTCTCATAGGAGGCAATACATACTTCAAATGCTCCAGGCAGTAGGGTAGACTTTGCAAGATCAGACTAAATGAAATGTGGCATAAGATGATGAGTAACATGCCTTTCGGGTGCTAGTGGGCGATGTGTCTGATTTTCTTACTCGTTCTTGCTTGTTGCCGTGATAGATGAACGCGTCAAAGTCAGGGACCCATTTGCTGAATTCGCTCCGCCAATTGTGCAAGGTGGATTTAGGAACGACAATCAAGTGTGGTCCTCGGATACCGCGAACGTGTTTCAAATAGCCTAAAAACGAGATCGTTTGCAGCGTTTTACCAAGACCCTGCAGACAAAAAAAAAAGTGAGCCCACGAAGCATGCACAGAGAGAGAGGTAAGCGCGAGTTTGAACGAAGAGACGTACCATTTCGTCAGCAAGGATACCATTGATACCGTTTTCGAAAAGGGAAATCATCCAATTCAAGCCTTGGATTTGGTATTCACGAAGCTTGCCACCGATCACATCTATAACAAACGTGGAGGTCAGCCTGCCGCTCGAAGAGTAAAAAAAAATTAAAAATTGGCTTTTGCTTACAGCCTGGAGAGTCTGTGAAGACGGTGACAGTGTCCGTATCCGATTCATCCTTGAGAATCTCTTCATCTTCTTCCTTTTCGGTTTTTCTTCGTCTTGGTTCATAAAAACGCCAATGGATGAGCAAACATGATTCGCCCATTTGAACGAAACAACACATTACCTTGAAGCGGGCTTGGTTTTTTTTTGCTCGGCGAGGACGGTTTTCAATGCAGGATCTTTACTATCGGCCAAGTTCAGGAAATGCGCAAACAGTTCGGTTTGGCCCAACAAGTATCGATAACGCTTCAATCGATTTGCATACTACAATTCAAACCCAAGCAAGTTGGTCAATACATAAGAATAATGGAGGCAGACAACACTCACGCTGTCAGCTTCGCCAGGGTTTTGTTCAGCATTTTGGTCCTATGAAGAAAAAGTAAAGAAAAGTTATTCTATAATTATTAATCATTCGCAATATAATGGCTGCCATCTGGCCATGGATCTATGCTTACTGAATCAGAATTGGAATCGGGAGGAGGCTAAGAGTACGCGAAATAAAATAAAATAATGAGTACCTTGAACGTTGCACGGATCTCTTTGAATGGTTTGCTCATTTGTATGAAATGTGCCTGCATATAAATTATGCCATACCACAGCTTGTTGTCGTTTGGATCCCTTGCGCAACTATGAAAAGTGAATGATAGATTATCAATTGTCTTGCAGTGAGCGAGTAGTTTTTTTGACATTTAGCCGTTGCATGAGACGTAGCAAAGAGGGAGGGAGGACAGTATAGAAGCATCTGGTTCTTACCATTAGTTTTTTACGACTTCGAGAGCGTCTAGATGGAAACCACACTTGGCAAGTAATCAAAAGATTCGTAACAAAGAAGTGAAAACAAAAAAAAAAAAAAAAAAAAAAAAGTAAAGAAAAAAAAGCAGGCAGGGGTTGCCTTTTTTGTCTCGTGGAGCATTGTCCCGTCTCCTGATTGGGCGTGCATTTTGCAGCGATTTTTTTTTTTTTTTTTAAAAAAAACAAGGCTGGCGGAAACAGCTTTTTTCTTTCACGTCATTTTCACTATATACCAAAACCATGCTCTTTGCTGAACACGAATCAAACGCTCTAAAAGATTATCTTGTAGATCTGGTCAAGGCAGAGTAAGTGTCGATTTCTTTGTTAGAGATTGGGAAAAACGGAAAAAAGGAAATCGTGATGGGAAATCAGCTTTGGCTGCCTCCCCAAGATCCATTCAAACAAGCCAAATAAACACTCATTCATTGACCATTTCTCCTCTTGTCTTTTTTTATTTTCTTTCTTTTCTCTTGTCATTAGATCCGATGCTGATCCTATTGTGTTGGTCAATTTTATGATGGCGTTGTTAAAGTCAGATTTGGCCCGTGACAAGCTAAAGGAGCGCTGCAACGAAGAGCTTTCGCTGTTCTTGGATGAAAGTAGGTTGATGGTGCAACCGAAACGATGGTGAAATGCAATGATTACTGATCCGATCTATTTACTTGGAAATGATTAGAAACGGAAAGCCTCGTGGATCGTGTGTTTGAAGCCCTTGACACTAAATCGTTCTTGAAAACCACGAACGTACCAGCCCAAGCAAAGGCACAGCAGGAGAGCGAAGACGATGACGATGACGACGACGACACTAACTTCAAGCGACGTGGTGCACGCACCACGGAAGAGCAGCCCGTGGAAACTTCTACTGCTAGCTCCACGAAACGTCCGCTGGATAGAGACTCGTCCAGTGACAATGGACCAATGCCCAAACAGCCACGCCAAGACATTCGTTTACCTCGCATGGGCAACCGTCCACCAAAGCGTTGCTTTGACTATGATCGTAATTTGCTTCGCTGCATTGACAATCTATCAATGCTCACCTTTTTTTTTCTTTGCTATAGAAAAAGGCTATTGTCTAAGAGGTGACAATTGTCCCTATGACCATGGCGACAATGCACTTGTGATGGATTCCATGCAACCTCAACAGGTACAGCAACAAGGCTACGGTAACTACCAGCAATCACATCTACCGGGAGGTCCCCGTTCGCGCGGACCTCGTGTGGCCAAGGAAGATTTGCCCTACAGCACACGCTACACACCTTACAGCACTCGCCTTGTCTTGGACTCTATACCAGATGACAAGTGCAACCTTGATGCTGTGAATGAATACTTTAGCAAGTTTGGCAAGCTGATCAATCTGTCTGTGCAACCTGAGCACCGCCGCGCCTTTATTCAATATGGTGTCCATCAACAAGCCCTGGCTGCCTACCAATCGCCAACGGTGATCTTTGGCAACCGGTTCGTTAAGGTGTTTTGGGAAAAGGTGGATGAAGCCAAAGACTATCAAGAATATCAAGAACGCCAACGACAGGCTTCCCAGCCGGATCCCGAAATCGTGAAAGCTCGAGCTGCTCAGATCGCCAAAGCAAATGAAGAACGGCAGAAAGCTGAACAAGAACGGGTCAAACAACTCCTTGTCCTGCAAAAACAAAAGCAGGAGCAGATGGAGAAACGGATCCAGCTCGAAAAGGGTCTCATGGACCGATTAGCCAAGGCGCCCTCTGGCAGTGCTGAACGTGAAGAAATCCTCGCTACCATCCACAACCTGAACCAGCCTGTTTCCCAGCAGCAACCTCCTGTGTCTGCTGCTCAGCAGGTCCAACCGACTGCCTCTCTTCAACCTGAACAACTGCCTACCACGCTTGATGAAAAAAAGGCCGAAATGGAACGCCTAAAAGCCAAATTACAACAGCTCGAAGCGGTAAAAAGTTTTTTTTTTTTTTTTTTTTTTTTTTATTTGGACAGCGCATGCTGCTCTGCTGCGTATGATGCTTACTTCTATTCTCCATTTTAGATGAAAAAGTTGACGACAGCTCGAGGTGCTTATGGTGGACGAGGAGCATGGCCAGCTCGTGGTGGCTACCGATCGTTTAATCTTGACAACAGACACAAGCCTGCAGCCACAGGGTCATCACAGCCTACTGCTCCAGAAGATTCCCCCTGAAACTGCTCCATTGTCACTGGGCACCATTTTTAGATTGAAGAACAAATAAAAAAAGGAGAACAGCCTACCCCATCTTTACTAGACAAAAGACACCCGCCTGTACGTATGGGTGAAAGAAGGGCTGGGTAGACTGCGTTGCATGGAGGAGGTCGATCGGCCTTCGTTTTGATGGTGGACACTCCTGCAGATGAAACAAAAAAAACTCCATCCGGCGATGATAAAATAAGGAAGAAACTGTCACGTGCGATGAGAGTAAAATGACCTAAGAGGTTATCCGTCGTCAATATGCAGGCGTTTGTCCATGGGCTGCAAAGAGTGGCCAATGCTAAAAATTTGTTTCTAGACCTGTGTCTGCTTAGCATGAAGGAAATACAATCGCACCCCCCCCAAACAAAAAAAAAAAAAAAAAAAAAAGAGAACAAACCGTCTTGGCATATCTTTCTTTGCTAAAGGTGCATGGACATATGCTGCTAAACAAACATTGGCCAGATCTGGGGGATCACCAATGAGATAAAACAAAAAAAAAATTGCCACGTTTTTCACATCATGCTCCTGAATGCCAAATTCAGAGTGACCTCGTGAACAAGCTCGGGGCAATGTCGATCATTTTTTAAAACAAACCAACCGATCAGGTTTTTTTTGTCATGACACAATAAGAAGAAAAAACGAGGCTATCCGGTAGTGAGCTCGTCTACAGATCTCCCCCCCCCTTCTTTCTTGATTTACTAGTTTGACCAAGTCCCCTTTTTTCTCAAGCCCTTCCCCTTGTGACACGACGGCTCTCTCCTTTATTTAAATTCAGGAACAAGTTCACCAATTAACACGCATTCGACTGCTCAGTTGCATGACTTCTTTCCGTCTTTCTATTTTTGGTGGGTGCGCGGAAACTTCATTTTTAATGAAAATATGTCATCAAGCCCTACATGGGTAAATATTATCCGACAAAAAAAAAAGTTCCCAACTGGAGGAAACCGGATAAATTGATTGTTAAAAAAACGAGGGGAACAATGAAAATAACCCGTCACCTTTCACTGACGACCAAAGTTCAATTCAGCATTGACCATGTCTACAATCCCTTTTTATGCTGTCCTACATTACCAGATCTCAGCTTGAAGCATCAATAAAGTCAAGCATGGTGCACAGACCTGACTTTAACAAAGTGAAGGTGGCAAAAAAAAAAAAAAAAAAAAAAAAAGGATTGATTACCGAGGGATCGATTAAACATGGTCTTTACGCATCAGATCTTTTTTTCCATGGAGGCAACGGAGGCTTTAAAAAAAAAAAAAAAGGGGAGTGGCAATCCATCCGGTTGCCCGTTCGGCACTTACCCAAAGATGACTTGATGATGTTATCTCTGACAGGACTGGGGAATCTCATTGGATTTGGAAACAGCCTTTGAGGGATTTATTTTATGGTGATCACCATTTTCAATCGGAAGCAAAGGGAACTGCTCTTGGCAAGCCTTTTTTTTTTTTTGTCTTAGTCCAGATAACAAATAATCAAGCACGTTTTCGAGTTCCAAGAAATGCAGGGCGGAAGGCCAAAAAAATGGCCCAGTTTGGCTTTGGTACATCTTCCACGTTTTTTTTTACGGGATCAAAAAACTTATTTTTAGCTTACTTCAGATTTGGAAATCGCATATCAATGCGTATTTTAACCTTACGACCCAACGATGCGTAAATATCTCAAAGTACCCCTCTTTTTTTTTCCATATCTCCCATTGGCCCATGTCAGTGTGCCACTGCAAGACACGCCCACCCACCCTCGAAAAGTCGTGGAGTTTAAAACGATGGCTATAAATACGTTCGCCCATCTTTTTCTTCTTCTTTTTTCTTCTCCACTTTTTCTCTACATCTTTTTGATTTTCCATTATCTTTCTTCTTTGTCTTATAAACTGTATTGATAGAATCCTCCCCTGTTGTATTAAAAAAAGAAATCCCCACCATGCAAATTGATCATACACTCTCAATGAAAGATGCCACAGGTCGCTCTGTAAGCTTGCTGAATGAAACTACACCTTTCAGTGTCCCCACAACGTACGCAAGTAAGCGCAAATATCATTGTAATGAGCCTGGTTGTAACAAGAGCTTCACTACAAGGTAATAATAAAAAAAAATAGAATGGGATAGACCGACGGCTCAACTCATCCTTTTCGATAGTGGACACTTGGCTCGTCATCATCGTATCCATACGGGTGAAAAGAACTTCCCTTGTCTACACCCTGGTTGCCCTTCTCGATTTTCTCGTCAAGATAATATGATGCAACATTACCGTACACATTTGTCTCCAAAGTCACGCCGTCAGCAAGTGGGACGTGTCAGCAAAACCTTTCTACCTCCTCGACTGCACACTCGCCTCAACCTAGACGAAGAGCGATCAATGGTGTATTCCTTGATGGATCAACACCACCCTATGGCCATACCTGCAATGCCACTCATGCATTCCCCCATACCCCTTCATCAAGATATTTCCTCGTCTCGCATCATGTTGCCATCTGTGTCATTACCACCCCCTGCGCCGCTGGAACCCAGCAGTCCCATGATCTCTCCTACCATTCCCACCGATCCTGAGCATCACCATCGGTCATTTGCCATTCACCGTCGACCCCAACGTACTCACTCCTCCTCCTCCAATTCCTCGGTGTCGTCGGCTTTTTTATCCCCTCGGCTATCCATGTCCCCTCCTCCTCTGGATCCTTCCGAAGTCCTCTTCCCAAAACCCATCATTACCGCGCTTCCTCCTGTGGCTCATTACCCTTTGTCCCATAGTAGACGACACCCTTTGGATCTAGCACACATTGTCTCCACCATTGGTTAACCTAGAAATTACCCTCCCCTCCTTTTTTTTTGTGCCATTCTCGGTGGTGCCCCAACTCATTCATTCGTATTTTTTCCCCTTGCATTTTTTATGTGTATTCTCTCTATGCATTGGAACCCTCCCTCTCCATGTTGACGCTTTTTATTCCAAAAAAGAAAGAGCCTCTGGACAAAGGTCCTGCCTACATTTATGCCACTTTGTACACAAGCATTGTTTTACCCATCATTTTAGACTCTTTTACTGTATATCTTTTTGCTCGGTTCTGTCAAGTTGTTACCTACCCCCCCTCTTTTTTTTGTATTCCGATTGTGTATTTTTAGTTTTTCATTCCTCCCCCCTTCTTTTTATATTTTTGACTGGCATCATCCATCTTTTTTGTATGCAATTTTTATATTATTTTCCTTGTTGGTTTAAAATCCACTGGAGGAGTGACCTTGCTATATGATCTTTATGACGCCCATTTTGCTTTTTTATTTCTGTGAATAGATAAAAAAAAATAAACGTTTTTCATGCAGCTGACATTCTGATGTTGTTCTTTTTGTGTGTGACCAAGTTGCCAATGCCAAGCGCAGCATTAAAAAAAGGAGATGAACCTATTACCCCATAGAACAGAAAATCTTTTTTTTCTCATGCTTCTTTCTCGATACATATCATCGCCAGCTGCAAGTTTGATTTTTTTTATTTTGATTTGAGATGACTTGGTGCATGTTGAAACAGCGACTTCCACATAAAAGCTTCAGACAATAAGATTTCCACATCCTTTTCTTGCCAATCACATGTAGGTAGTTGCTGTAAAAAGATCATGATTTCCTACAAGAAAAAAAAACAGGTTAGATCATGCGTCATCCAAAGCCATTCAAGATTGGGGGAGGGGGGACTCGGCCATCGATGATGCATTCTCCCTTTTTTTCTTGCCTTGGTCCCCACACTTTTTTTTTTTTCTTGCATCAAAAAACACCACAAACAACAAACAATCAGCCCCTCAACCCCTCTGCAATGGCCAGAGAACAAACCTGAAAATCCATTTTTCGTAACTGGCTTGACCACTTGACGAGAAACGCTGCACAGACATACACATGGAACGCCGAGAACCCTTCAGAGGACCCTTCAGCCAAGTAGGTGTCCCACATTCGAATCGTTGTCTTGAGTGGCAATTCACGCATCAAAAGGCAGTTCATCCATCGAAATGCGAATTGAATAAATTCAACGCCTTCCTGTTCCAAATGATGTGCTAATTGACCTAATCACCATACATGTGTAAACAAAAAAAAAAAATCAAGCTGTCAGTGAACTCTTTTGCGCGGACTTGACCTCTGTCCCCTCTGCTCCTTTTCTCCCTTTTTCATCTTACTATCAATGCGTGATACCAAATCTTTCAAAGTGACTATTTGCCGCTGGATCCCTGGCTGGGCAAAGGTATAATTGTCCTATTTAACTGACAGTGAGCATGCTGATGGACGGTGTGGGCACTGCCCTTCTCCACACAACGAGTGGGGTACTGCTCTGTACCTGAATACCGTCCAACAATTTCGATAAGCACCAAAAACTATCCGCTTCAATGACATCTAGTACTTGTTGATCCAATTTAGCCACATCATATCCTTCCGGATCACCCCCTGGATAAAAAAAAAATAGGATCGGTAGCGTCAATCCCTGGTCTTTTCTCACGCCACCGTTCCTTTTTATGTCGCTTACCAATATACGCCGACAGAAACACTTCGAAAATAGGTGTCACAAGATCATTGATTCCTTGTACATAGCCACTTGCAGGGTGCCGGATTGCCCATTGGTATAGGATGCGTTCTAAACACTAGTCAAGGGTGATACGAATTAAAAAAAAAAAAACGGAAAGCGTCAATCAACGAACGCTGATTTTCTTTTCTTTTCTCTTCTCTTGCCTGTTGCGTCGTAGTTGATTGATATAAAAGCACATTTGGGTTCGTTCGTAAAATATCAATATGGATCTACAGTCATAATCATGACGCAATAGATGAGTGATACAAAATGCTTCTTGTTTTTGACAATACCTGATGAGCCAGCGCCTGATCTAAACCTGCAGTGCCTCTTGCATAACTTGCTTTCACACTGTCACTGTATTCTTTGCGTTTTCTTGCCAGTGTGTCCACACGTCGTTCTGAATTGCATGGCAGATAACCCTTCGAAAATGCATTAAAAAACCAGGAGATCAGTCGAGAACGCACCTTCCATTTTCTTGTAGATTTACCAGCAAAAGCTGCCATGTCATCAGACGGAGATCCATAGGAATCCCATTCCAGCATAACGCACGTAAAGCACCTAATTCAGTTCCCGCATAGGAACATTGCAGCGGCAGAAATAATAACGTCAACACCTTTTCCTATCCTTTGCCTGTTTAAAATGCTGTTACCAAGGTCTACATTGGCATTGGCTAAAATTTCTACAAATCGCTTCATGCGTGATCCTTCTGGTAAAACTTGAGCTTCAAACAGACACAGGGTATGGGAAGGATCTAAAGGGGGGAGCCGTCAAGCCTTTTTGGGCGCTTTTTTTTTTTTTTTTTTTACTCGACTGGGCATACCTTTTAAAACGCTTTGAATATTGTCGATCATACCATTGGCATCAACAGGCTTCACTTGAGAAGGTTCGGGTGGTGCCATTGTCAATGACGAATGTTCCAATAAGGTATCTTGGCTTGCTGGGACAGGCATGGCCAGCACAGGAGTTGTTGAAGGGGTAGATGAGGACGTGGCCAACGGCTGGTTGGCTGGCTCTGATTTATTTGGCGCAGGTGGTGTGGAGCTGGCTGGCGAAGGTGATGTGTCCTCCAAAGTCATTGTGGATGTCGCCAGCACATAATCTTTTTTCTCGTCCATCGAATCATCCCATTCATCGTTCGTGTCTTCCAAAAAGGCGTTGAAGGATTTGGGCGTCGAGCCGCTGTGTTTATGTCGTGCCGTTTTGTGCTGGGTAGAATGGGTGGTGCTTGACTTGCTAGTTCGTGTTGATGGCATGTTGCTTTGACTGGAGGTGGATTTATGCACCGACGATTGCTGATGAGTGACGATGCTGGTGTAAGCGTAACGAGCGCCAATCACTAACGGCTGGTTTCCATCGTTTTGACCAGACCCATCTGTCCCTTGTTCTCTAGGTACAATACGGACACTAAAAAAAATGAATCATTGGCTACTTATTCCCCTGGCCATAGCCCACGGACTCGTTTCCCTCTTTGCTTCACGTGTCACATTCTGGCCGATGGTTCTTTACCTTCCGGGTAACTTGAGCCCCTTTCTTCGCCAAAATGATCTACACAGAATACAAAATAATACATATATGAATACCTTCTCTAGTTAAGGGTGCTTGCATGAGCTGCTGATGAGCATCATTAACAATAAAAAATGGACAACGTTACCTTTTCTCAGGGTCTAACACAAGAAGTGACGACGAACCAGCAAAATAAAATAAAATAAATCAATGAGCCTCTCAAACTAATTTTAGCTTGCCCCCAGTCGCCCTTCACGTATCCATTGACTTACGGTCTTGCATTGCATGCATAAAGAAATCCTAGATGGATGGAAAAAAAATAAAAAAAGGAACGAGGAAAGCAGCAAACGTGGAAAGAGTGCCAATGAGCACAATGAGTCCAAAAATGGTAAGCGGCGCCTAACTTCCCAAACCTTTCTCTTCCTCCTCCACAACCAAATGCTGAAAACCCCCCAATGCTTTCTTCACTGTCCCTTATTGCTTTTTTGATCTGGATAGCTTCTTGTCAACAAATACCTATATATAGCGGTCAAAAAACACCCCTTGGCGTTCCTTGGCAAGGTAAGATATTGCTAATTGCTTTTGTTTTGCTTTTTTTACGATTGAACTTTTTTTTTATACTGTTTTTGTACTCAAAGGAGATGCGATTGCCGTCAGCAAGGCGATCTATGACACTGACATACTACCATTTACTGACCATAGTCATGGTGAGTGCTTGCTGGTTGCTTTTTTTTTTCTTCCGGCACAATTTCTCACCTATTCTGCATATTTCTTCCCACCACCGCAATAGAGGATCCCCCTTGGTTAGGGCTCAGCCTCGATTATAAGCATGTTCATCCGATCCTAGAACAGCTGAATTCATCAGACGCCCCATTGTTATCAAGGCGTAAGGAATAATGAATCAAATACTTCGCTTGTGTTCATCTCTCCTTCCATTTTTTTTTTTTCGTTTTTTATGCCGCTAGAGGAGGCACACATCACCGTGATCACTCCCCCCGAATACACTGTCCTCTCCCAAGCTGAAGTCACCATGGACCAAATCAATGCGATCGCCCTGGAAAACGACATACAGTCCTGTCCGTTCGAACTGATCTGCATCGGAAGAGTCCACGACAAAGGAGACGACGTTTATGACTTGATTGTGATCCCTGGCGAATCTCTGCTTCATATTCGAGAGGACGTGTTTCGACTTTATGTCAGCCAAGGCGGAAACCCGTCGTACTTTGACCCTCAAGTAATTAGAAAAGAAACAAGAAAAAAAAAACATCCTTATTCATTACATTTTTGGCGTGGGACAGATGTTCCGACCGCATGTCACGGTTGGCTTTACCAAGACGGACCTGTTTGATGGCGTGTACAAGGGCATAAACACCTGCCACCGACCTATCAAGCTGATATGATCAATGCCAAGTGACCATTTCTTCGACAAATTGGATGGATCCATTTTATTCCATCTATCATCCGAATAAAATGAAGGATTCTGCGAATACTTCGTGCTATGTTGGGACAAGTACCGAGGAAGGATCCCCTGGGATGGAAACCTGCTCCAATCGCGCAATACCGTATGCCATGGCAAGACCTGGACAGCATCTGTGAAATCTACGCTAACAGGAATAGCGGCTATCCCCGGGTTTACCCATCCAGCCAAACCGCCCATGATGCGATGTTTTCTACGCCAACTACGACGCTGCTCAATGCATGCTCAAAGAGATGAAGAAGTGGCGGAATACTTTCATTGATTGTTTTATATTTTTATATGATTTAAAATACGAATCTTGACCATAGGTGCTGGTCAGGTTGTGCACGAGCCGCTTGTTGGACAGCTGAAGCTTGATGTAGGCATTGAGCTTCAGCTTCCGGATCAAGGGGTGGTCGCCAGGGGTGTTGGTGGCATCACGGTAGTAGGCAACCATGGTTGCTTCTTGCAACCCACGTTGGGCCAAGTAGGCAGCGTACACGGTGGGGTCCTACATTCGCATGCGAAAATGTCAGTGCACTGGTTTTTTTTTAAAAAAAAAAAAAAAAAAGTAGGGCGACTTACAATGGTGGTGGAGGCAAAATTGGCCAAGGCAAGTTCAGCAGTGACAACGTCCTGGGGTCGGGACTGGACAATGATGTCGTGGTACTTCTTGGTCCTGCGCTCCTTGCGCTGCTGCATGGAGGTGTAGCGGTAGGGGGACTTGTTGGCGGGGGTAGAGCTTTCGTGCATGGTGAAGAGGAGATCTCGGCGGCCAGGGTCCATGACAACACACCGCCCAGCAATGGCATCCTGTTGTTGAGGAGTCAGCTCATGGACATAGATAATGTCGACAGGGCGAATGCCAGAGTGGGTACGGGTGGAACCAGACGCTTGCGTGCGGGAGCTTTGTTTCATCACGGTGACACCAACACCATCGGTGTACATGGTGCCAAGGAATCGCAGGCGAGAGTCGTCTTGCGGCTTGAAGACGGGCAAGGTGAAGTTGACAATCTCGTCCCAAGTGTCGAAGATCTGGAGCTCATTGATCCGTTGAAGGGTTGGTAGGTGCAGGAGGTGGGTGTGGGCAATTTGGGTGTCAATCTGCATGTAGCAAGGGCTCCACTGGGTGCGGAGGGGGAAGCAAACAAAGGGAGTGAGACCTTGGGCCACAAAGAGTTTTTCCAGCTCGTAAAAAGCTCGCATGTGGAGCTTGATATTTTGCGAAACCTTGACATCGTAGTAGATCGAGTCCCCTTGACGGACAGCAGCACCGGCAGTGTAGCGGAATTCAAAGCTTGCTCCAGCGGGGTAGGAGGCGAAGAAGGGCTGGAGGGCAGTGAAAAGAGCAGGGAAATGCTGCTGGATCCAGGCATCGTGAGGAGCGCGGTTGTGGGGAGAGAGAGCAATGAGCTCTTTCAAGCGTCTAGCAGGTCCGTTGATGCGGGTGTGGAGCTGGTCCAAGATGGCTTCCTCGGGCAGATGCTGGCTTTCCAAGATAGCACGCAACAAGGCACGTGGATTCTTGAGATCGAGCATGTGGTTCACGAACTGACGCAAGCGATCACCAAAATGCTCCTGCACATTGTTGAGGTAAGCTGTGGTGATGTTCGTTCGCTCATAGTTTGCGATCTGACCAGCGGGTGACAGCGGCACAGTGGTGTAGCCACTCGCTTGGAGAAACCCAGGGAGATGTTGTTGAACCAGTAGGTAATGGTTGGTTGTCGCTCGGCGTCGGACAAAACCCCTAACAAGGGACGTCCAGACTTCACGGAAAAAATCATCATTCAAATGGTTGGCAATCACAAAGGCAGGGTCTTGCAGTTCTTGCAAAAAAATATACTTTGCAAATTGGTAGGCACGAGTGGTGATCATGTGCACATTCTGCACCAAGGTCTGGAGACGTCCAAGAATAGCTGGGTTGGTGATACCAATGCCGTGAACGGAGTCCTTGACGGCAAGGAATCTGGTTTGGTTATTGCGACGGTTCGCACCACCCGTTCTTGCAGCAGGGTGGACGTACTCGCGTCTTGCGGCCGGATCAACAAGCCGCTGATATCTGGATTGTGGTTGAGCCATGGCTGTCTTCGTTTAAAATAAAAGCGACATTCAGCAATGGCTACCAGTGTTTTCTTGTACTTACAGTTAAAACGAGTTGAATGTGTGTTGGTTGTAGAGAGTGATATCAGCGGAAAAAGGAGTTCGTTTTTATATTCGTAAAAAAGAAAAAGTCTGGCTTGACTTCCAAATAGGAATGCGGAGGGAATCTGTTTATGGAAGTGTTGTCCTCTCCTCTCTTGATGAATAAAATTTATTCATCCATGGTGTAATCCATTGATCTAGGACCAGTGGCTGACATGTAAGCGCTGGTCTGGAGAGCAGCAACAATGCCAGCGAAGCCACCATGGTAACGGAGGGCAGCAGCAAGCATAGCAACAGGCTTGTTGACAAAGGGATGGCCATGGGGGAACGTCAAGATCTTTCGAGCCTGCTTCACAGAAATTTGCTTTGCAGGTAATGGGTGTGGGAGGTAGATGGTCTTTTCGTTTTCCATCTGCTTCCAGGTTTGCCTTCAATCGAGGCAAAGCCGTTCTTCACTGCCATCGAAGAACGTCACTTTGAGATCCCCTTTTGAGCCCGTGTATGGGGTGATCGGTTTAGGTCCAAAGAGCTGGCAGCGCTCGCAGAGACCATTTTCATTATGTAAATGAATCACATGAGCCATTGCCGAGGGAGACAAGCTAGCAGGGAAGCCGTTGTTCACCATGACTTCATTCCAGACGCCCATGCGTGATACTTTTTGAAAGCACCGTCTCGACGTAAAACTAAACGTGATCAAGTCTTGCATCGTACAAAGCTCAAGCACCTTGTCCACGACATTTTCAGGAAGACTTCTGTTGATGTTGCACATACTATTGGCGTATTCGGAAAAAAGATATGCCAAGTGAAGAAATCTTTGGCTAAGTCAAGGAGGTAAAGAAAAGCATCAAAAATGACTCACCGCCAGATTTGAGATTGGGTCTTTCTGTATCACAAGGGGCTTGGAGGTTAGAAAAAACAAAAATACTGAAGAATGAAAATGACGCCAGAACTGGGACCATTTAAAAAAAAGTATAAAAACCTCGCGTTGGATCACAACTGCCGTCTTTTCTCTCCATCCCTCAAGTCAAATTAAATCCGTCTACTTCAAGCCCCTAGTCATCTGACGAAAAAGGCCGATTACTTCATTTTTTTAGCTGGTGGATCGGAGGAGATGAAACGAAAGTGATAAAAAGTTGGCTGGGCGTCCTTCACCAATCGACATGATTTTTTCAGGATCATCATCATTCACTGTTTTATACACTTCCACTAAATGTCACATCGATCTAATCACCCAAAAGTGCTGTGCAGTGTTTGCTTTTTTTTTTTTTTTTTTTTTTTTGAAACGAAGAGGATTGCCACATTACATTCAGCTTCCGCGCAGTTACTTTTATTTTTTTTAGGTTCGTCAGACATGTTCTTTCCTAACTTTCGCCAGTAACTGATGATTGTATTTATATCGTCAAAGTCTTCGAATACTTGCCAAGTATCTTCGTCAGCATTATATCCTGACCTTTTTTATTTTCTCACAAGTGCTTTTGGTGCAGGGATTGACTATCCCAAGGTGGCAGCAGTCATCCACGACCAACTCTCCTATGGCCTGGTTGACTTTGTGCAAGAATCAGGACGAGCTGGCCGTTCCGGTGCACATTCTACAGTTATTCCACCTTTGTCAACCCCTCCTCTTGCCTCTGCTCTCTTGCTAGTACTGCAGCACCAAAGAAACCAACAAGGCTACGCTGTCTACAATTTGTAACCAGCGTGAGCAATGCTCTGCACGCTATGCATGCTTATGGCTATGGCGTTGAGGTTTCCAGCAGCTTTGCAGTGAATGGTGAGCTCTGCTCTGTTTGCCAGTGATATGTTGACGAGGTAAGAGAAGCGATGAGTAAAGACGAATAAGCAGCGATGTTTGTATATTCTTTTTTTTTATGCAAGGTCAGCCAGTTACAAAAGAAATCGTACATTTATCAAAAGTGAGTCTTCCTAATCCTTGATGCTGGCTACTTCCTACCACAAGAGCCGCGCCAACCAGTACAAGGACAAGTTCATTGTTCATTGCCAGGTTTCTGCCCCCCCAAGTCTCTGAGCTGGTCACTCAGTACCTCACCCTCGTCCGCCCACTGGATATGTAAGGGAAAAAAAAAAGCTAGGTTGTTTTCTTTCTTTCCCTTTGTTTTTTAATCAGCAGCACTTTACAACATGACTTCACGCAACTTTGGGCGCCTAGTGAACGCTTCAATTGAAAGATTCAATCGACGTCAAAATGTCAATGGAAACAACAACTTTCCTCTTGCTGAACCTCATCCACAGTTGATTCAGTCAACTACTGAGGCTACGCTACTTGCTCGCAGCTCTGATTACAAGCGTAAGCGAGCCTTGATCGAGTTTGAAGGCATCCGTTGCTGAAATAATGCTACCGAACAGCGCATTCCTCCTTCCGAAGCCTTGATTGACTGGGATGGCCTTTCTGAATCTTACTCTCAATTCAGCGAAACCAGCACTCTTTCCCGACGAGCTTGTGGGTGTACCAGTTGATGCCATCTTTCGTAGGCCGATCGTGTATATTACTAAATTTCTGGTTTCGAGTTCTATCTCAAAAGAATTTACGTTCCCTCCCGACAATTCAGTCTCGTTATACGCCTTTTGCACTAATTCCAGCAGGTTCCAGCGTCAAGTGCCAGGTAACAAGATGTAGTGGGTGAAAGGCAATTGGTAAAAGAAAAAAATGAAGGCTCATACATAATCATTTTATTAGAAAGCGAGCTGCAACGGTTGCACGACCGTATAATGACTGCTGATTGCAATGGCCGCTTGATTGGCTTCGTGGATGAACAACAGCGCTGGGTCCACTGTACACTACACCATGATGACAACAATCAACCGTTGGATACGTCGTTGCGTGGCTCCATTGATGGCCAAGTAAGGCGTTTCGTTCACGACTTGGCCCCTCACCGAAGCCCCATCGATGTCTGCAAAGAGGTATCTTCTGTGTTTCCCGCACCAGCATGGAAATATGCCCAAACGTATTACTAGTACAACAAAGCACTGGAAAGATATTACCGATCAGAAGAAAACGCGTTGCAATCTGCCCAGCATCTCATCCGATTGCATGAATCAGAAAATAACTTTGGACATGATAAGTCGAGCTATTGCCAATGAACAGTGGACTATTGACATTATTACAACTACGTTTCTCAACGGCGCCAACAGTACATACATCAGTACAAACTGTTGCTTTTCCGACGGCACAAAATGCGACAATCTGTACATTCCGCGCTCAGCTGAGCTATGCCATCTCCCCAGTGATTCTTGAAATCCAAAACGTTGTGAACAAAGGCTTCATGGCCAGTGCAATCCAATATTGCTTGAATGCATATCGCCGGTTTAATACGTATCCAATCCTTGTAATCAACTGCATCGAGAAGATAGCATCGAAAGCATTGGCAGATGAATTCACGCCTACCGATAAGCCCTTTTGTCTACAAACTCCTTGCACCCATTGGGCAAAAAATTGCTTCTTTCTATCCAAAAATAACATCATTCCTTTTGTGCAAGGCGATGATATCCAACCGCTTGATCCCTTTGTGGCACTCGTACACTTCCTTACTTCTGAACAGCAAAGCATTATCAGTATCGATCATTGGGATGATCCATCCATCCAGTTGCTTTGCCGAATGGCCAAGGATATCCAGGATGGGGATAACGATAAAAAAAATAAGAAGGTGAATGCTTTGACCACGATCTGTGAAGCCACTGGGTCACAATTTGCCAAGATTGCGCGTGCAGCCCTCATGGACCCAAAAAAAGCAATCAAGTATGCTGAAGCTCATCACCAACCCTGCTGCTACGGATGATTATCTGCCCCGCGACCGGCCCTCTCGCTTTGTCTTGGAGATCGTCATGATCCTGGTGTTGATGAGCCGCGCAACTTTTGGTGTCAAAGTTGCGGAGGTTCCACCCGTTTGCTCGAAATTGAAATACATGTGTCATGCCATCACCCTCGTTTCGATCGCAAAGGATTGTCGCCGATCAGTGACCCCAGTGTAAGTTGCAAAAAAAAAAAAAAAAAAAGATTAGCCGTTTTTTTAATCCGCTTCTTTTTTTTTTTTTCTCAATTGTGAAGATGTCATTGACCGGCACTGCCCCTTTGTTCGTGATGGCAACCACACTGTATTCACTTCCATTTGCCAAGCCAGCCGCCTAGCCACCACTGCGGTATCTACGGACCTTCAGAAGAGTTCAAGTCAACCACACAGGCCAATGCCGCCATGGCTATCCTTGCACAGCCAGCAAGCAAGATTAGCCTCCTGTGTGTTCTCCCAACAGGTGCTGGGAAGTCCTTGCTGTACATGCTTCCCTGTTTGGTCGAGCCTACAAAGGTGATGCAAGAGGTAGTTTCAACGATTAACGAGCAGTAACGTTCTGAAATGCACGGGGAGGAGGTGAATGCTGTCAAGAGATTGGAAGAAAAAAAAAGACCAGGCACCTTTTTTTTTTACACTTTCTCAGATCGTTGGGGACTCCCAGGCAATCTGATCAAATAAAACACAAAGCAAATTTGGTCCAAGTCAACGCGTATGTACAGTCAATGTCATTTAAACTTATAAAAATGTGCTGTTTTTATTTTGGCTCGGAAGGGTGGAAAAAATCTGAATTTTTTTTTTTGCTTCGATCTGCTTCTGATGCTTGACTCTAGTTCTGAGGCAACTTTGCCCAATAGAATAGACAGTTCCATTTCAGTTTCAGTGTTGAATGGAATTGCATCCATAGTGTTGTTGACAAGCATGGCAAAGTGATGAAGGTCCTTGATTGATGTCTCATCGTCCGTGCCAGCGACTTCTTCCAATTGCTTATTTTCTGTGTTCATGTCAAAACCATGGCTGATATCATCAGCATTTTCGTTCTCCAAGTTGAATAAGAACATCAAATCGTTAACTGTAACATCTTTGCCAGTATCCCAGTGCACTGGGAAGCTAAGCTGTCATGGTCAATTTCACTGGCAGAGGCAGTATCGTCCATGATGCCTTTCGGGAGACCGGCACTTCTGAGTCTTATTGGCGTCCGTTGACTGAGTCATGCTTTCAGTACTGGCCATTTCTTCGAGTTCTAGTGATCTTAGCACCGTCGAAGGAGGCTTCAAAAATTCCCGTTTTTACGAAGCAGTCCTTAATGGCCGCGGACGTGCCATCGTTCCACGCCATTATTGCACTGAAAACTGCATTCTTCGCATTGATTTTTTACAGGTCACTCCCTTTCATATTCTTGCTGAGAGGGCTTTCTGCAGCGCGAAGGACATGCTAGTACGACTGGCTGTGTTACTGTAAGAGGTAAAAATATTATTTCTACATTTCCAAGGCACTTTTTCAGCTCATCATCGATTTTATGAGTTGAAGCATTGTCCAAGACGAGGAAGCATTTTTGACCACGGTGTATTTTGTCAATTTTTGAACATATTTCCACAATGCACTGCCGGAACACATCACTAGTAATCCAGGCTTTTTGGTTTCCGTAAACCCACTTACCAGTATGTCCATAGGGCTGACAGTAACAATTTTAACATCGGTGTTTAAAAACCAAAATTGATGTCGGATCGTATGAACCATCTAGTCTACCACTGTACCTGCGCGCAGAAAATAAAAAACATGGCGATGGTATAAAAAGGTACAGAAGATTTTGAAAGGTGTAAATACTCTCCTAGAAAAAATCTGAAAGGAAAAACGATGCACAAAAAAAAAAACTGCTCTAGTTCACTTGGATTAAGCTTGGGAATATTGTTTTAAGGACAGAGTGCGCTCATCTCGAAAAAAAAAATTGGTCTCCAGGACACGCGTGAAAACCGTCAAAGTCTGAAAAAGCAATTGCGGGGACGGAAACCAAGTTATCCCGGGTTCGAAAAAAAACCCATATTTAGACATGGCAAGAAAAGTGTAATGTTTAAGCAAATACTTGCCTTCAAAGGGAATGAAAATAATTGTGAGCGATATATTTTTCTTTATATGGGTGATGGATTTTTTGAAAATATACTTTCTAAAAAAGTAGCAATTATACTTTTTAGGAAAGTATATTTTCAAAAAATCCATCACCCATATAAAGAAAAATATATCGCTCACAATTATTTTCATTCCCTTTGAAGGCAAGTATTTGCTTAAACATTACACTTTTCTTGCCATGTCTAAATATGGGTTTTTTTTCGAACCCGGGATAACTTGGTTTCCGTCCCCGCAATTGCTTTTTCAGACTTTGACGGTTTTCACGCGTGTCCTGGAGACCAATTTTTTTTTTTTGAGACGAGCGCACTCTGTCCTTAAAACAACATTCCCAAGCTTAATCCAAGTGAACTAGAACAGTTTTTTTTTGTATATCATTTTTCCATTCAGATTTTTTCTGGGAGAGTACAGTGTATTTTGCGCCTTCAATTTTTTTTCGAAACCTTCTGTACCTTTGTATACCATCGCCATGTTTTTTTTTTCTGCGCGCGGGTAGTTCATAGATCTGACATCTTTTTTTTGGGGGTTTTAAACACTGATGTTAAAATTGTCACCGCAGCCAATTCTGCCTGTGGATATTTGCAACGCTCTTTTTTGATACGGCTAACATGGCCCCGAGCTCTGTTTTATTTGTTTTACCATAAAAACCACAAGAAATGAAAAAAGGGGCAAAAGAAAGCCACGACTCAAAAAAAAGTTACATTAGGAATCCGGAGATTTAATTATCCATCACAGAAAACTAAAAGTTACAAGTTTTCACTAGCGGCTGAGCGTAACCATGTTTAAGCCCTGTGCAACGTCTCAGTGTCAGCAAAAATACAAGTTATACACCTTATCAAACTATAAGTTTAAATGATATTGACTGTAAATTTAACATAGTAAAATTACATTTCTCTCAGACAGCAAGGGGAAGACCTATAGGATGGAAAACAGGCGCTACGATTTTTTCGCGCACACTTGTTCTTACTCTCTCGCGCTCCGGGAAATGAATTACAGTAATGGTTCGTTCGAATAGACAGTTAGCCAAAAAAAATTATTCGCGGCTTAAAGAAAACCCTGGCATCTGCCAACTGGTGGCAGATATCCGGTAAATGTACATTTACCTTTTTTACTTCAAGCAAGGCTCACTCGAGCAGCAAATTATGTATCATTTTGGGACTCACTGCGCCAAGTCCTCAAATTCATGACGCTCCAGCTCATGTTGTGGTACTCTGAGATTATTTAATAATCTACTGCGAATGTACAGAATTGGCGCCTTTTTATTTTTCTTCCATCTTTATACAAGACACTGACAGCTGGTGGTAGGCAGGACCAGTGAACCATCATCGATTTTTTCTCTTGCAAAAACGTTCTTTCCCTAAGGGCAGCCGATGCTACTGCTCGATGCGAAAATGATACTACTCTCAGTTACTTCAGAATACTTGTTCAAGTATCGATGAGAAACAACCCCGTTGAAGTCGTTCCGTCTGACACACTTGTACGGTACAGTAAGGATTCTTTTGTAAGATTTCGAGTGAGTTTGGGGCGGGAGGTTTCGAGTGGTTTCATTATCATTCACCTTTGTTCGCCAACGATCGCCTATCCTCTTCGTCATTTCAGGTCAGGTGGCAGAGCTTACATTTGGTTTATTCCGAGTCAGTTTTAAATTCTAAACCTGAAATGAAAGAGGGTGCGGGCATGCGTTTGATGGAGTAGGGGAAATAGAAACAAACAAAAAAAAAAGGGGATGGGTGGGTGTAAGAGGAGTGATCGGCACAGAAAAAAAAAAAACTAGCAAACGAGAGAAGAAAGAAAAAAATGCAGGAGACAGCTTCTAGTTGCTCACCTTTTGAGCATCATTCCGGACAGGGGGGGCAGCCAATCGTTCATTTTGGTCAACGAGGTTAGCAGCTTTCTCTGAGAATTGCAAAGCAAGTTCTTGGACACGGGACAGTTCGACTTGATGAAGGACCACGCATTGCGAGACTTGGTCGAGGGAAGCAGAGAGTTCTTCATTCCAGATGAGCTTAGCCACGATGGACGAGATGGTTTGTGCAGGGAGGTCGAACATGGTGGACAGCTGCGACAAGCCCAAGGTGGAGTAGTAAGAAGCGTAGGTAAAGAGGTAGGTGCGCAGACCCTCTTCTTGGATTTTTCGAACAAGCATAGCCTTGATGGCATCGGTGTCGGGCAGCAAGTCCCACACCTTGATGGCGAGAATATAATCACGGGCACGCTCCCATTCGCCAGAAGCAAGTGCCTTGGCAGCACTCATAATGTGATCGCGGGTGTTTTCAGGGGGGCCAGTGAAGGCTTGACGTTCATTAAAGTCCAAAAGGCGACGGAAGGGTTTGGAGATGAATTTCTTGCTGTTAGGGCCGGTCTGGGCTTGACCGGGGATTTCTAGCAGCATGGAGCAGGTCAGGAACACGCATTCGAGGAGCTCGAGGTTGATGTGCATGTGGAAAGGTAACTGGCGCTGGCGTTCGAGTTGTTCCAGCTCAGGCGAGACTTGTTGTTGGCCATAGCGGTTTTGTTGGATGCCTTGGGCCAGCAATTCCTTGGCGCGGCCGGTACCTTGGATTTCTTGCAGACAAGAGTGAGCTTCCTTGATGAGGCCTTGGCGGAAAGCAGACAGACCGATTTGGACAACAGCACGGTTGTAAAGAATCTGGGTAGCAACATCGGCTTGGTGGATGGATTCTTGCAAGTGGGACATCAGCAGCATATCACGGGCCTTGTGGAATTGATTGTGCAAGGCAAAGTGGAAGATATGGCAGAGCATGGCACGGGTGCGGAACATGGAAGTAGGTTGGTTGTAAAGATACGTGCACAGCTCATGGATTAATTGGTCGGGGCTCGAGGCAACAATCGATTTGACTTCAACGCTGGCGGGTAAGAGTTGTTTAGAGGCGGTTTCGATGGATCGAATGACTTGTTCGGGCTGGGGTAGATTGAAAAAGTTGGATGTCAAAGTTCTGTCCTTGTGTTTCGTTTTTTTTTTTTTGCTTACCTTGTAGTACAAGTGATCGAGGCGGCGAACAATGACACGGGGAATGCTTTGGGCCAAGTTGTGCTTTTCAAAGTAAGCTTGGGCACGGACCAACAGGGCATACAAGGAGGGCTCATCACGGAGACGGTCAATGTAATCGGGAGTGTGAGGATCAATGGCTTGGAGAGACTTGATGAATTCTTCATCTAGACGTTCAATGACACCAATGACGGAACCACGAACCTTGACCACTTGACCCTTGGTAGGAACAACATCTTGATCGTCGTTGTCCAATTCATCTGCATCTTCGCAGACAACAAACGAAGGATCAGCTTCAATGATTTCCAAGATCAAGTTCACTTCGTTTTGTACAGCCTTCCAGTTTTTGATGTCCATGGCGGTAGTGGAGCCAATGGTCAGATCGAAGCGCGATGCGATCAAGGCCAACAAGACCATGATCTTTTGGAACGAGCTGGTGGAGCGATGGAGTAAGGCTTCGAGGGCAGAGGTTTGAGCTTCGCGATCAGTGTTCTTGTGAGCAAAGAGGAAAAATGAATGAGCGTCATCAGAGCATTTATTAATGCTTTGCGTGTTACCTTTTTACCACGGCTTTCCATGATTTCACGGAGACGCACCAACACAGGTTTGTTGTCAGGAGCAGCTTGGGGCTGTTCGGTCTTGGCTTTTCCATCTTTGCCCACAGTAGCAAAACCATCCAAATCAGGTTGTTTTTCGTCGCCAACCGGCTTTTCGGATGTGACCACTTGCTTGACGGAGACAGGAGTCTCGGAAGGTTCGTCTTCGGCCATGAATGCTTCAGGGTCCTATCATTAAGAAAATAAAAAAAAACTGAGCCACCCTCTTGAGCCCTGATATAATTTTTTTTTACCTTTGTATACTCCTTGATCATCTGTTCGTATTGCTTGCTGAGCTTCTTGACCTTGATCTTCATGTTGTTCAAGGCTTTGCCATTGGCGGCGTTGGTCTTCTTCTTGGAGGCTTTGTCCTTTTGGGTGGCTTCTTGAATGTCTTGGTCGAGATCAACCAAGAGTTTGATGTAGAACTTGGGGAAAGGCATCTTATCAAACCCGGTAGTAGCCTTGCTAACACTGGTGGACAGCTTGTCGAATTCTATTCAGGTAGAAACAGCAATGAGATACAGGGGATGATGTTACAATGACCGTGATGATGTCGGTTCTTACCACTGAGGATCAAGGTCCAGTCATTATTCTTGCGACCGTTGTCGATGGCTTTGCTGGCATTGTGCATATCATCCAAGCGCTTGTCCTTTTGCGATTTGATTTTGCGTCGTTGGCCAAACTCTTCGTCACTTTCACTTTCTGAATCGGAATCGCCCTTCAAGAAACGACTCTTTTTGGCTTGTTGTTGTTCTTCTTGGGGCTCGTCATCTTCAGAGTGTTCTTCTTCAGAGGAGGTGACGTCTTCTTCGTAGAAGGAATCGTTGTCAGATGATTCTGAGTCAGATTCGGTATCGGATGTCGATCGAAAGAAACGGGACATGCTGGATGAATTGAAAAGTAAAGAGGAAGAAAAAAAAAAAAGTTGTTTGACCTTTTTTTTTTTTTTTTTTTTTTTTTTCGTGTGCAGCCGCCTCACCGAAATGCCGTCACGGACTGACCAGCCACCAGCGCTGTCTGGTGTCGCCGCAGACTCTTCGTGCTATGAATTCGACTAGTTTGGAAGTAAAACAAAAAAAGCCAAGAAGCGTTCACTCTCATAAGGTGTTAATCAACAAAGGCAGCTATATGTACTTGTCTACTGCTGTAGGATGGCAAAAAAGCATAACCAGGCTTCTGCGAACCGCTCAGGACGTCAACGGCTCTTTCGGTAAAGGTTTTTGATTGGCTGATGACTCAGCTAAACGACTAAAATCTCCAAGCATTCAATATCGCATTTTCTTTTTTCCTTTATCTTTTTTTTGTCTCTTTTGGAAGTCCTTGCAGGTTATCCTTTACCCTACTTGCCAAAATGACCAGTAGTGAAGAGTCGCCTGCTAAGAGACATAGAGTGAGCCGTGCATGGTAAAGCCTTGTCCTCTGCTTTATATTTAGTAGGCAACTAATTCACTTTTTTTTTTTTTTATCAATATTAAAAGTGACCTTTGTCGTCGTAAAAAGATCAAATGTGATGGGCTTTTACCGATTTGCAGTAACTGCCAAGCATTCAATCTTGACTGCTCTTATAATGATGCAACTAAAAAGGTAACGATCTCAATGACCGCATACCAGCAAGTGCAAGTCAAGTTCTAACGGGCTACTGTAAACTTTTTATTTCCAGCGTGGGCCGCCCAAAGGATATATCGAAGCCATTGAAAAGCGACTGCAAAAAATGGAGTCGCTGCTGTCAGAACTGCCAGATCCTCGCTGCAAGGAGCTCCTTGAGGAACTGCAATCACCTCTGGAAACGGCCACTGGTCACGTTATCGAGACTCGACCGCAAAGGAAAAAGCAAGACAGTGAAAAAGCAACACCTGAATCCAACGTCAACGAGAACGAAGAACATGGTCTCTGTGCAAGCCCAACCGCTGGCCATGATGAAATTGTGGATACCCCTGGAAGCGCATTGGATCACAGTGATGCCCACGGCCAGCTGTCAGTTGATGCCTGTGGCCATGTACGGTACCTAGGTCGCTCGTCTGGCTTTTACCTGCTTCAAAGCAGTCGCACATATCATGATGGTGTTTTCCATTTTGCCGGTTACGACCATGCTGCAAGCAAATCTGACAAGTCTGCAAATGAAAAGGTTGATCCCTATACCCTCCCGCCCTCCGATTTATCTTCACATCTGCTCAAGCTCTACTTTGATCACTTTTACCCTTTCCTGCCGTTGTTTTACAAGAAGCAGCTGATCTGCCCTCAAGACAAAACACTCTCACCTTTGCTACTCAATTCCATATATGCTGTCGCCTCTAGGCTCTCTGAAGACGCGCGTGTTCGATCTGATCCTGATGATCCTGACACAGCTGGCGAGTTGTTTTATGAACGTGCTAAACGGCTGCTCGACGATGATTATGACGTACCTCGAATCTCTACCGTCCAAGCCCTGATTTTATTGTCAAGTCATCAACAAGGTGCCTCACGCACTGCTCGTTCATGGCTTTATTCTGGCATGGTACAATAGAACAAACACAAGCCGAATAAGAAAAGACCCTGACTTTTTATTATTTTTTTTAAAACATAGGCATTTCGCATGGCACTTGATCTTGGGCTGAATCGCGACACAAAACACTGGAAACTTTCACTAGACGAACAAGAACGGCGAAAACGCGTGTTTTGGTGCTGCTTTATGGTCGATCGATTGACATCTGCCGTGTACGGTCGATCCTTGACCTTTGACGAACGAGATTGCGATGTACCCTTCCCATCCGAGGACGACGAGGAGCCATTACCATGCACGACCGACGACCGATCCAGCGCTCGGCTCCTGGACGTCTTTGTCCAGAATATCAAGCTGTGCGACATTTTGGGCCATGTGCTGAAAAACATTTACTATGCAAAATCACGACTCCATATATCTAGACAACAAATCGAACATCTGCTGACGACCTTACATCAGCAGCTCACAACCTGGCATACCCGCCTGCCCACATCCCTGCAGTACAACATCCCCAACACTGAAGATGGCCAGATGGTCCCTGACCCGCCTTACTATGTCAACCAGATCCATATGTTGTACCACACTTGCATGATCCTGCTCCACCGCTCGTTTATTCCTGGACCTATGCAAGCCGTTGAGACCTCGTTTGCCTCTTATGATATCTGTGTATCCAGTGCGAGAGCCATTTTGCACATGGTCAGCATCATGCGTGCCGATGCACATCTACGCAATGTCACAAGTTACGCTGTGTACTATGCTTTTACGGCTGGCATTATCTTTATCAAAATGGCAGCCTCCCAGAAACAACCATTCGCTTTTGATGCCAAAGTCAACGTCAACACGATTATGCGCGCCTTGGAGGAAATGGAAAAGACTTGGCTACACGCTGGTCGATGCTGTAACATCTTGGGAGAACTCGCCGGTCTGAAAGACATCAAGCTGGTATCCGACGAATATGTGCCACGACGCTTGAGCCGCATCACCACCCCTCTTCCTGCCATTGCCGTACCAAATTCCCCAGAACTCCCCCACCACGCTCCACCCTATCATCAACAGCCATCTCTCTCCACACCGTCATCCAGTGTCGATACCAACAGCCAGTCCCCCGCTATGGCCCTCATCAACAAGAGGCATGACCCTCTAACCTTCGGTTCTTCACCGGCTTCAACAACTAGCCATATTATCAACGGTAGCACCAACGACTTATCCCACCCCTCGATGCCCTCCACTGCCTCCATAAGTATGCCGATTGGCCCGAGCATACCAATTACCGGGATGGATCCTTATGCTGCACCAGGCAGCATTCTGACGAGGGCAAGGGTGGTTTCTCCTCAATCCGCTTCGCAGGTCGATTCAAACGTATCGTCCACCTACCCGGCTCGGTCATCTGTGTTCCCACTGCAAGAAAATGCCGATTCTTTTGGAACTGCCTTCTGGGGAGTGCCTACCTCTTTGGATCCTGAAGCTTGGAGTCAGTATTTTGCGCAAGGCGCCAGTACACCAACCTCAACCTCGATTAACTTTGGCAACATGGCATCACCTTCTTTTGACTCTCAGTCGCTCTCGAATGTAGCTTATACCTTGTTTGCACCGTCTTCCACCAGCCCTTCGTCACCGTCACCCTTGATCCAATCGCCTTTCACTGCATCGCCAATGACAACCTCTGTGACATTGATGTCTCCCACGAGAAAGGACATTCTTCAAATCCGTCGTTCAAACCCTCTCTCTCCTACCTCGAGCTTTTTGTTTAACAGCAGCCTTGACAATGGCCCATGAAGTTTCTTTACGCTTTACACATTTTAATAGACATTGTTCCAGCACCTTAAGTTGTACATTACACTTTTCTATTCTTGTAGATTTTTTGAAATCGCACTCATCACTTGATATAAAACCAACCAACTATTTATTACTGTTATTATTCTGGCATTCGCAGGGTGGACATATATTTTACCAAGGAGCTTTGGGTTCCAATGACATCAGATTCTTTCCTTTGACGTCGTGCTTGTTCTGGTGTCCTTGAATCTTTCTCCTTCACTCCAATGAATCAACGAAGTTTGATGTCCGCCTACCCCTTCCAGGGTGGAGCGCAAAAATGATTAAAACCACAAGCCTCCTTGGCACCATATCTGTGGGCTAGGGTTCAGTGATCCCCAAGTCAAAGTATGAGCAGGCTTTCCACCTGTCACGTTTTGGAGCAATGCTCAGTCCAAAATTTAAATTCTCCCCGTAAACGCGTGGGCGGTTCCCCTCAATAAGTTACGTACATACATAATGCACATGCTTAAAGGTATGTGTGTCTTGATTTCGTTTACTGTGTACATAAATGGAAACATGCCGTCTAGCAGTATCACCAACTTTACCGAAAGGTTGAAAAAAAAAAATAACATTAGCAGGCATGGGTGGGCAGGAAATAAACGATGGCAGAGAAAGGTGAGAGACTACCAGGCGCGGATAATGTTCCATCACATGCTGGTATTTTATCTATGTGGGATGAAGGCAATGGGAATGAAAGAAAAAAATAAAGCAAATGCCATGGTGCATGAAATTGGTGTTGAAGGAAAGAAAAACGAGAAAAAGAGGTTGCTATGACGACCGAGAAATGTCCAATTTGGAAGGCAAGAGTGAAGCATGCATTGGTGTTGACCATGGGAAAATAAAACGAAACATTCCCACCCCAACAAAAGCCTACATGGTATCTGGCACTGCTCTGGTCAATTAAGTGGCAATGCGCAGCAAAAAAAAAAAAAAAAAACGCTGGACGTGCGATATCTCTTTCCTGCCCACTACCGCGTCATTGACTTAGGCACAGGGCGACAGTGCCAAAAAAAAAAAAAAAAATGGAATGCTTGAGCAGCAGTAAAAAAGCACTAGAGGTGCCCTATGCTAAGTCAATCGTGTGGCGGTGCGCAGCAAAAAAAATAGCGTAAAAAAAAAGTGATGCTTGTGCAGCAAATAAAAGAAAACATAGGAGGCAACAATGCTCTCCTAGAAAAATCCTGGAAGGCGCAAATGCTGCCCCCAAAAAAAAAGAAAACCTACACAAATCACTTTGATGCAGTCAAATGTTTCTAGTAGCTTTTTTTCAAAAGTGATAACGCCAGGGCGCGCGCAAAATAAATTCATTTTCAACCAACAGGATCCACGGGACATGCATTAAAAAAGACAAAGTCCAAAAACAAAATACGGCGACAGACAACAGGGACAGTATTCCGGGGTGGGCTTTCAGTGCTTCCCGCCTTTTCCCACCAACTAGGCTTTTGTTTACTCTCCACTTTTCTTTTAAACTCCTCTTTCTTTACTTTTTTTTCATTTTTTTTTTGATTTCTCCCATTTACCACGTCCCTAGTGGCCGCCCGGATAACCAAGATTATCGACGCCCTTCAAGCTGAAACTGCACTTGACCTGATAGGTTAGAAATCCCTTCCCCCCTTTCCTCTTCGGCCAAAGTTTTCCGCCTCCTTTGGCCTATCCTCTAGCCCCGCCACGATAGGTTACAAATAAAATTTTTAGTTTTCTCAAGTCTACACCGATTACGTTTTCGGTTTCTTTTATTTATTTTTTTATTTTGTATCTTTCTTAACATTTATATATTTAACAATTAAAGGTGTCAGTATTATATTAAAAGGATCACCCCACTGTGCCCGTTTTTGGAAAGAACGGGCCCGTGTCAAGATCATTGAAGAGACGCGCTTGTCATGCTCCACCCATGTGCTCGAAGCTGAAATACATGTGCCATGTCATCACGCTTGTTTCCATTGCAAAGGATTGCCGCCGATCAGTGACACCAGTGTATGTTGCAAAAAAAAAAAAAAAAAAAAAAAAAAAAAACAAAACAAAGCAGAATGGCGATTTTGTCAATGACATCCTTGTCTAGAAACACCTCCAAATGCTGCTGTCGCAAACCCTGGCGGATCTTCTACTAGTCAACTTGCTGTCAATAATGTGCAAATCAATATTCATGTGGATACCAACGAAGAAGGCGATACTGACGGTGAATCACCTACAATTCTAAACGTCGATTCAGCCTTGGATATGCCATGGTTAGTGAACAGCGAAAACATTACTGATCTATTCCGCGAGTACCAGCGTCAGTCCCGACCAACGCAGAAACTGTTCCAGCTAGAAACGGACATGCAGGAGGTTCTCTCCCTCTCTGACATCCTCTTCTTGGCTCCCAACAACCATTGTTCTACAAAGATTGGTGTTTTTGGGCTTGATACTCTTCATTCATTATGCAGCCACATGACCGATCATTGGATGAATGTGAACTTTGGTGACAATGCTCTGAACGACAGCGAATATGTGGACATTGTCAGACTGATTTGCGCCATCGATGCAAAAACAGTATCCATCCGAGATGCCAAAAGAGATCTCCTGACAATTGCAGCAAGTATGCAGGACAGTAAGGCAAGCGTAGTAGAAGGAGTAGCTAATTTGTAAGTAGTCTTTCCAAAGTGTTGTCCTTCTTACAGCTTTCTTATTTTTTTTTATTTTTACAAGGCTGACGAAGCTGCCTCGCAATCGGCTGCTTGATAGCAACAAAATTGGAGAAGTGGAGTTACAATCAACCTATTATGACGCGCTACTTTCTGAGCTCATTGCTGACCAAGGTCGCAATGTTGCTTTGCGATGGGCCAACAAGTCTGATATAGAAACTGATATCCGCCCTGATGCCATTATCTCTACGCTTGTGCAGCACGATCTTGGTCATTCCATTGGCTTTGGTGAGGTCAAAGCTGGCAATGACTCAACAAACAAGCATTCCGTTTGCATGGATGTGGTTCGACTTGGTATTGCTTGTAAACGGGCGATTGATCAGGCTCATCTCGCTGGCTGCATTGCGTTTCTAGTCAATGGCTTTCACCTGTCGTTTTTCATGGTACGCAAAGAGCAACATCGATTCTACACAATGACAGAAATCGCATCCCTGGCCATTGCGCCTTCACTCTCTGATCTACACACATTTTTAATCTGAAAATCAGAAGAGAGAAGAATTGATAAAATAAAAGGAGGTTCGGGAGTCAAATGTTCTCACCTGCCTCCCTCTTTTTTTTTGCCGCAGTAGCAAGTGTAATAATGGCACCTTTATCCATATTAAAAAATAAGAATGAGTAAACTGGGACAAAGTGAAAGATATCGAACAAGCAACCTACCGAATCCGTTCGGTGCTTAACCTTGAAAATAAAAAGGAGCAGTAGAAAAACGTAGAAAAAAAAAAGAGTTTTAAAAAAAAGGAAAAGGGGAAGGGATGGGGCGATCAAAAAGCGACTTGCTTTTTATCAAAAAAAAAAGGTTCAGGGCTCGTGATAATGAACCCACAAAATGACATCTTGACCACAAGAGAAAAAAAAATAGAGAAGGGACAAGTATATTCACTCTCCATCTTGTTATCCAACACATGCCTTTTTGGCCGACATCATTTGCTACTGCTAGGCAACATTTGATGTCCATTAGACAAGTCAGCCGTTGGCTTACACTGCTACATTCTCTCCCCTTCTGCAAGGTTTTACGGTAGATATGAAGCATGCTTTTATGCTAGTGTAGCCCATCAGAAAGTAACAGTGGAGCCCGGGAGCTTCACATAAACAACTTGCATCATATACAAGTGCCCTGCAAAATCCGGTGATGATCGGTGGAAAATTTATTTTTGGCGCACATTTAGGCTCCCTATGTTTTCGTTCAAAAATGGCCAGGGGACCCTTGGGGATATTGAAAAATCAAAAAACCATGAAAGATCGGATTTGAACTGATAGATCCAACTCATTTTTTGTGTGGATATCGACATCGACAGCACTTAATGATGCTGGAAATAAGCACACCAATTGAGCAAGGTTGACCAGCCAAAGTTTGAAGCATCGTGATTTCCAATCTCCGATCTCCAGCTATAAAAACGTCGAAAACGAGACAAACCAGGAAAAAACCGCTTTGCAGCCAAGAAAACCGGCTGAAAAAAACCAAGCCAAAATCGACTTCCTTCGATCAGCTCCAAATTTGTCATGGTGATAATACATGAAAAGTGGTGACCATGATAAAAATATTAGCCTTCATGGATCACTCGATGATGAAATAGAGCCACTGGTTTTATTCAAGTTCGCCCTTCCTGAAAAAAAAATTACTCCTTGCTTGACTCGTCATAGGTATCCACCGTCCTTTGACCCATAGTTTGGGCATCACGGCCAAGTGTCCCACTCAGCACCAGCTGGGATGCACTTGCGACCTACTTTTCCACAACTCTCGAAAACACGATCAGGACGCATTGAATTGGCCACCCAATTTTTTTTCTTCATTTTTTAAATAAAAAGCAAACATTGCACAGCACGTTTGAGTGATTGGGTCGATGTGAATTTTTGAGTAAATGTGCAAAGACTTAAACGAAAATGATACTGAAAAAATCACATCGATTGGTGAAAGTTGCCCGTCCAATTTTTTGATCAGATTCGTTTTGACACCTCCGAATCGCCAGCTAAACAAAATGAAAAATCGGTCATTTTTCACCAGAGGACCTCAAGCGAGCGGAATAAAAAGTAAAACCTCTCATTCTTTTTTTTGCATCCGGTTAAGGGTGACGTGAAATTTCTGATCCTCCTCGTTTATTGACCATGTTGACCATGTTGACCATGTTGACCATGTACACCATGTACACCATGTTGACCATGTTGACCATGTTGACCATGTTGACCATGTTGACCATGTTGACCATGTTGACCATGTTGACCATGTTGACCATGTTGACCATGTTGACCATGTTGACCATGTTGACCAAATTGACCACGTCCCCTTGTGGTGTAGTCGTCATAACATAGCCACAAATTTACTGGTCGGTTATTAAATTCCTGTGCGATAAAACATTGCCGCTGCATGCTTCTCTTTTAGTTTTCATTTTGTTGTAATGGAGGTAACTCGTGATCAAGCATTGTGTATGTTATTTTGCGTCGAATTCAACAATAAAAACACCCAAGAATTGAAAAAACGAGTTTTAGCAATGAATGATTTAGAAATTTGCTACGAAGAAGACCCACGAAAACCAGTTTTGGTCCCAAGTGTTCAAGTCACAAAAAACTCGGAGAGATTCAAGAGCTATTGAGAAAAAGAAAAACTGTTCATAAATTTGCTGTTTTTATGATGTTTTACCTTAAAAACTTCGTCAAGTCCTCCACGTTAGTTGTCAAGCCGGCATAGTCGATGCATACTAAGCACACCTCTTGATCAGTTTCATTCAAGAATTGAAGCATATCTTTAAAAGTTGTTAATACAAAAAAAAAAAAAAAAGCCAGCGTTTTTAAAAACTCTTACCTTGTGTTGTTCCATCAATTCCTTTCAATTGTTTTAGAAGCTTTTGGTTTCTGGGTTGGTCCCTTTCCGCCAGTGGTTCATTCGATACTGATACAGGTGATATGAAAACTTTGGAAGCGAAGGACCTTTGACGCAGTTTGTCCACCATATTTTGCAAACACGATGCTCGGGCATCAGTTGACTCCTTGCCCGGTGATTTCCTGACATAGCCAATAATCGTCATATGGCTGTTCAGTTTTTGGAGATTGGATTGGTACAGCGCCAAGTAATTGATAATTGACATAACAGCTTCCTCTTAGAAAGCGCACCTTGTCAGTTTTGGGTTAAAGTAAAAGGCTACAATGTCAACATACTGATAACACTTACTGCGATATTTATCTTTCAAAATATAAAGTCTTCGCAATCTCACATATATCTCACCATCAGTTGTCTTGCGTTTTTTACGTGTTTCGATTCCTCGCATAAAATTAAGTTTGCGATTGGAGCACCATTTAGAGAATGAAGCAAGGGACTTATTGTCAAAACAGGTTGTGAATTTGCACACTTCAAGGTAGATTTCCTTTGTTGTGACATCTGCTTGTTCGTAGTTGTCGTTTTGTGGATCATAGGATAAGAAGATTTCGTTTATAAAGTGAATGACTTGGGAATAGGACACTATTCGAAAAATTAGTACGAACAAGTTACTAGTACCGCAGTTTACCGAGCGTATCAACTTCACCCTCACTGGAATCACATTCACTAGGCGCCGCGACATATGTGTGGTATTCAAAAGCATGAGCGTAAAGCCATTGAAGCAAAACGGGTTTCCTGGTGATGTGGTTCTGACTGCTAAACGTAAATATGACACCTTAGAATGAGTAAATTGGGACAAAGTGAGAGTAATTAGATAAAGCAACCTACCTAATCCGTTCGGTGCAAACCTTGACACTAATAAAAAAGCAGTAGAAAAACGTAGGGAGAAGAAGTTAACAAAAAAAAGAGACTTGCTTTATCATTAAAAAAAAAAGTGAAAAGGGGAGACTTCAATTTTTTTTTGAGACCAGAGAACGAGGGCACGGCAAGGAGATAGCACGTTGACACGCTGACCATGCTGACCATGCCTTGTTGAAACGTTGACCATGATGACCATATTGATCACGCCTTTGTTGAAACGTTGACTCCCTTGACCATGTTTTGTGAGTTGACCCGGTTCGGACGGAATGAAAGTGAACTTTAATGAGTGCTTTTTCCCACGCCGACAAGCATAAAAAAAAAATAAAATTGTTCGCAGCGCTTGTTTTCTCCAACTTTCCAAAAAGATCAGAACCATGTCTCATTTACTCGAATTAAAAGATAATGCTGCTAAACTAAACGACGATGCTGTTTTAGAATTGATGTTCAATCCAGGTAAATGATCAATCCTAGCAAGAAACCCACCATAACTCACTGCTCTCTTTTTTACGTCTTGATCAAAGACGCTCAAGGCGTTCCTTTTGATTCAGTTGCTCAAACTGTGCAACACAATCCATGTAAGTAGCTAATTAGAAAGTCAGCCTGCAATCTAATACGACATGGCCAACTATGTAGATGCTCACACAGTTTTTTTATATTGAAAGTAAAGGAAATCGACCCCAGTATCCTAATGGAGCTAAAAAGTTTGGAAACCCAGGCTGTGGAGCTGGCGGAAAAGGATGATTTGGAAGGTGCCTTGATGCTGCTAAACCAGTGCATTGAAAAAGAACCTGAATATGCATCCGTATATAACAATAGGTACTTGCAAATAGAGGGACAGCGCATTTTCTGACAGCATGCACCTTTTCATTTTGCAGAGCCCAGATCTTCCGGTTGCAAAACGACAATGAAAGCGCCCTACAGGACCTGGACAAGGTGATTCAACTGGGCGCGGGTCAACCCAAGGTTCTTCGACAAGCATATACCCAACGAGCTATTATCAAGCGACAACAAGGGGACATGAAAGGTGCCAATCAAGACTTTGAATTAGGTGAGTTTATTTTTTTCCGGAAGGATTTAGCGGAATCGGGCCCACTCACGTTTGTTCACTTTCCGTCGGCAAGGCGCCAAATATGGAAACCCCTTGGCCCGTAATTACACCGTCAACGAAAACCCTTATGCTAAAATGTGCAATCAAATCATGGTGGAGGTGATGAGTCGGGAAACGATGGGCATTCCTTCAGACACCTGCAATTCAAGCCAGCAACGGCAATGAAATTAAATAAATAAGAACTTGGATTGCAAGTCAAACTTTCAGCTGCCTTTGCAAACCAAACTGAAGAGAGTGGCATTGAAATAGGCACGACATCAAAAGAATAAATTGTCGATATTGAGGTGGTTTGCCATTGCTATGGGAGGGTTGTCACTGAATGCTCAGGAATGGAAGGCACAGTGCGGAGATTAGTTTTGGTTACATCATTTTTGAGAAATACTCACAGCATTTTTGAGTGATCCGATGGATCTTTAATTTTATGAATGATACAGAAAAACGGGGATAATCAATAAACTTCTTTTTTTTTTTTTTTTTTTTTTTTTTGCAAAGAGTTTGCAAGGATAATCAATATGTTTCGTTATCGATAATGCATAATTGGTGCAGAGCTGCCTTCTTTTTTTTGAGATTCGCGCTAACATCTGCAATTTCTTCGCTGAGAGCGCTGATTGAACGTTTCAGCGCCGTTCGCCAATTATCCTTGGTAGTTGTGGCAGCTTGGACACGATCGGCCGTGGTGGTGGCAGCTTCGGTGTGATCTGCGGTGCTGGTAGGTGTGGTGCAAGCGCAAAGCTTGGCACCACGGCCGGTGATCGTTGTCTCAACAAGGCTAAGATCCTACGATAAAACAAAAAATAATGAAAATACATTAACCTACTACAGACTAAGAAAGGATGCTGGTTTATTGCTTACAAAGTGGAAGGTATGGCCGCTGCGTGTAATTGGTTTTACTTTTAATTGTGGAAGGCCTGGGCAAATAAGATTGTATAGATTTCCATATACAAAGTAAAATGTTGCTGCATCTTTTGTCGTGTTAAAGTGTTGATGAAAAAAACTTACCGCTCTCCAGAACTCACGGAAATGGAGGTTACGCAGGGCTAAAAATCTGCCAATAAAATGGCACTTCTCTTTTTGGCTATTTCTACTTTCATCACTTCTACAAGAAGGGCTTCGTTTAGTGCAGCGCATTGTCTTCGCATCGGTAATATCGTTCAAGGGACTGCTTGTACCAATAGTACACTTGCGCATATGTCAACATGGCAGCGGGGAAACGTATGTTCGCTTCGTCGTGCACAGTTGTAGGGCTTCGACCAATAGCAAAGTTATGGATGAAGCATCTGACTTCATCATCAACAGGGCGGCGAGTCGATATTTCCAGGGGGTGGAGGTTGTCTTCATGGCGCAAAGTGCAATGGATCCAATGCTGCTGTACATCCACAAAACCGATCAGCCGACCGTTGCAGTCGTATGTTGTGATGCGGTCGTGTAAACGTTGAAGGGCCCTTTCTGTCAATATGCATAAAATGTGAGGTATTACTCAATCTTTTTCAACAACTTGATATGAACTGATTAGTTACCTGGTATTTGCTGCTGGAAGCTGCTGGAATTACTGCAAGAGGCATAGAAAGCGATTGCAGAGCGTTTTGCCGGGTTGTTGACTCTATCAAGATAAAACTCGAAGCCAGTGACACCATAGACATGCGCAATCACACGACGGATGATATAATCTTCGGGCATGCTTGCGAGATCATCAGGAAGGTGAATGTTGAGAGGTTAGACAGCATTGTTTCCGAACTGCGAGTAGATTTCACCAAGATCATCCCAATGGATCATGGCTTCAGCTGGAGGAGTTCGTTGGCGAGTGCCGCTGCTCCGACAGCGCATGCAAGTTCGGTACCAGCATCTATGTCCTTCAAACTCGGGAAGATGTCGTTTGCACTTGCAATCGGAACACTGGGCAAGTGGCGCAACATCTGGGGCAGTAGGGTCGGTTTGAATCAAACGTGGATGAGGCTCCGTCATTGGGAAGTTGTTGTTCCCATCAATATCGTATCTTCCAATGTAACGCTGAATTGCGGTGTTAGATAGTCGTCCAATGTTGCGTGATGTCATGATGGCTGAGGTAATGGAAACGTGAATGTAATATAAGGTTGATAGGGTAGGGGAAGAAAAGTAAAAAAAAAAGAAGGGAAAGGAGTGCGTTGATAAACCAAGTCCTTCTTGTAGAAGGAGAAGTGCCATTTTATTGGCAGATTTTTAGCCCTGCGTAACCTCCATTTCCGTGAGTTCTGGAGAGCGGTAAGTTTTTTTCTTCGATCTTTCTCTGTTTGGCAAAAACAAAAACCTAATTGGCGATTTCCAGGAACTTCTACGTACCACCTACCCCAATGTACTTGGAGCTCGCCCCTTCCACATCAATCGTGGCCTCAGAGCGAACAAAACACGCTGCCTGGTTGCCGAAGTTTCTTCGAGTCGAACGAGGAATGCCAACAGGCATGCCAAGGAGGTCTCACAGTTGGTCCCTTCCACCTGCTGCCTAACGTTTCCCTCCCTGCGGACGATGATGGTATTATCCTGAAGATCACCGATATTCCCAGATCTTTTGCATTTTCTGGATTCGTTTTTGCCTTCGTTCAATGCCCTGGGCAAAACTTTTGTCAAAACAAATAGCAAAATGAGAAGAAATGACCGTGATTAAACTAGAAACGCTTGTCAATAGCGAAGGGAAAAGTTAGAGGCTGCTATGCACTAAAAAGCACACACTTTATTTTACTAACTCGCTCATTTGAAAAGGCCAAAAAATTTTATGCACAGCTCAAAGATACACGGCCTACGCATGGTGCTGCTTACAGATCTCCAAAAAGTGAACGCCAAAATTCCGGAGGTCGTCATCTGACATGGTGTTACAAACTTTGAAGAATTCGGCATGGCTTGTGGGCAGTTTCTTGGCCTGTCCACGAATAGGTAAATGGAATGAGGCTGGTGAGCTAGATATTGCAAAAGAATGGACTGAACCTTACCAATTTTTTTAGCAGGGCATCGCTGAAATAAGTGGATTGGCCGTATTGCCGATTCAACTACGAATAAGAGGGCGGTTGTTCGTTTACTCAACTTCCCGTCGCTCAGTTTCCATTGGTTTTACCTCGTCCCGTTTGTTGCAGAGAGCAGCGTAGCATTGTTTGTTCAAGACAAGTCGCTTTCTAGGCGGAGTAGAGTTGGGCGCGGTAGGTGGCAGGGGCTGCTGCCTGGAGTGAGAGGCCGTTGTTGGTAGTGTGATGTCGTGGGGGGTGGGTCCAGTGGTGGGATTGATGGCTGCATTGGCATCGTTGGAGTGGGTATAAGTTAAAATATTCACCTGCAATGGCCAGGCCAGCGATCCAAGCTGGAAAGCCTTTGGTCCAAGCTATGTCATAAAATTTCAGTAAAAAGTGCAACACGGCGACGTTGACTCCAGGCATCCATAAAGGAACTTACCGAGACATAAGCATTGGCATAGCGGGATCGGTTTTTATGAGCTTCTTCTTTCAGGACACCCAGGAGGATCAGATGCACCAAAAGCCTCTCCTTGTGCGATTTGGAGAGGTAGGAGAGAGAGCCAAAGCCAGTTGCCCGATCATAGCCTTTTTCCACATACGCTTTGGACCTTGAGCCTTGGAATATTTCAAGCAGCTGATTCAGAGTGAATTTGTTGCGAGGATATGCGTTTAAAAAATCAACAAGGCCCTGGATTTGTGATTGCTGATGAAGATGACGATGGTAGGGCGTGGGAGACAGGGAGCAACGGTCGCACTGACGGTCGCATTGGGAAGGGTCAAAATCTGTTTCGCCAAAATAGCCCATGAGAAAATGCTGTCGACACTGCATCCGTTCACAGTAACGCACCATGTCGTTGAGATGGCGGGTGCCTTCTTGTCGCAAACTGACCGAATTTTGACCAGCAATCAAAATACGGTGCACGCGCGTGTCCTTGTACGAGTAGTACAATCGGCAGACCGAGGGCTGGCCGTCGCGTCCTGCACGGCCTATTTCTTGATAATAGCCCTCCACGTTGCCAGGTAGCGAATCATGGATCACGAAGCGCACGTTTGGCTTGTCAATGCCCATACCAAAAGCAATGGTGGCCACCACCACTTTCAACTGGTCTTTCTGCCATTTTTGTTGGACATTAAAGCGCTGTCGGCTGGTCATTTTGCCATGGTATCTGTCACAAGAAACATGGCGGGTTGAGAGCTCCTTGAACAGGGTTTCGCAGTCCTTGGTCGTAACACAATAAACGATACCACATTGGTGACGATGCTGCAACACAAACTGGACCAAATCTTCTCGGTAGCCGTCTTTGAAGGACTCTTTTTCCACCACTTGGAACCTGTTCAAAGGAACAGTAAGGCAGGTTATTTCGTATTTCACTTTGGACTTACTTGAGGTTAACGCGGCGAAAGCTCTGTTTCAAGACGAGGCAGTTTTGCATATTCAAAACGTTGACAATGTCCTCTTGAACGCGAGGCGGCGCTGTAGCAGTCAAGGCCATCCACGGTACAGCGTAAAACTGGTCCTTGAGCTGACCAAGACTTGCATATTCTGGTCGGAAATCATGCCCCCACTTGGAAACGCAGTGAGCCTCATCCACGACAAAGCGAGCCAGGAGGCGTCGAATATGCAGAGACTGAAGAATCGACTTCAGATCGCTGCTGTGATGGAGCGACTCAGGAGTGGTATATAGCAAACGCATTGTTGGTTGAGCAGAGAGAAGTTCGTTCTTGATCCAGTTCTTTTGTTGCCTGGGCACTTCTCCATTCCAAAACGCAGCAGGGATCCCACGAGACTGAACCAGCTGGCTGACTTGATCCAGCATGAGAGAAAGAAGCGGTGATACAACAACGGTGACGCATTGGCGATCTTGTTGCTGAATGATGGCAGGGAGTTGGTAGCAGAGGCTCTTTCCCCCGCCTGTCGGCATCAGGACAAACACGTCGCGGCCTTGCAGGGCAGCATCGATGGCTTCGAGTTGATTGGCGCGGAACTCAGGCAAGCGAAATACTTGATGCAAGGCTTTGATGACGTTTCTAGACCACGGGTGATGAAAGACGAGCTGCGATTGATCGTTTAGCGATGATCCTTGTGAAGACAGTGATGATTCCTTCATGCCAAGCTCCAATTGCAGATTTTCAAGGTGCTCCATTGCCTCGGTGCTAAATACAAGATACTGAGTGAGTCAATAGGGTCCATTCTCCAAGATCACACCCTACAGGATCAATCCACCCGCCACTTGATGGTTAAGTTCGTCCACCAACTTTTCTTGCTGTTCAACTTGTCTTCGAAGCGCAGCAATCTCTCGTTTTTGCTAGGCAAAGTAGACAATGTTAAAAAGTGATCAAGGACTGGGTCACATTGGGGAAAGAACATGATTTTACTTGGGGTGAGAGGCTGGGAGGATTAAGATGAGATCTGCAGCGCCGAGTAGACGGTTGTGATTGTCCAAGATCCAAAGCGTCAGTTACATTACGCTTCATGGGCTCAAAAGCAAAGGAGTTTTGGGAGAAAGGAGCGTCGCGCCAATTTTTTTTTTTTTTTTTTTTTTGAAATCAAAATGGTTACACAGCTGGTTTTTTTTTCTTCGTCGATCCTGACTTGTCAGATGGCGGGGGCCCCCTCTTTTTGCTTCTCCCACATTGTAAAGATCAGAGTCGCTGAGGATAGTTATGGTAAAATCAAGATGCAACATTAAACAATGAGCCTATTTCCTGTATTAGATACAGGCTTGATTGCTTTTTTATTTTATTTTTTTTTGTTGGCGGACAATGAACTTTTTAGAATGCTAGGCTGGTGGTCTTTTTCCTTTTTGCTGTTCTTTTGTTGCATTGGTTTACAGGTCTCATTCTCATTCTTTCATTTACAGTATTATTCATTCGTTCATTTAGCCAATCTCCTTCTTTTCCAACCGTATTTGTTGTTTGCCTGCCCTGCCTGCCCCCCCTTTTTTGTAGCTGCCCAACAGAGAGCCCTTTCCACCCCCTTATTTATCATTTGGAGCACAAACAAAGAAAAAAAAATGGAAGTCAGTAACTCTCCAAGATCTCATCATTCTCGGTCCTCTTCGATATCGAAAAATCTTCGTACTCATTCTCATCAACGGAAGCCCTCAATCAACAGTAACTCTCTCTATCCCATCGACGAACAGCGCTCCAGTCCTTTCAGCAATACTTCATCTTGGCAACAACTCTTTCACAAACAAGACTCATCTTTTGATATGAATGACACTGGCAAACACAACGGTCCGCTCTTACCTCATGACAAGCAGGCCTTGGCCTTTGGCGGCTCGGCAAGACCTAGCTGGTATCAGACACTCTGGAAGTCCATTGTCTTTCGCTTTTTTGCCATCTTGTACGTTACATTCTCTATATTTTTGTCCTTGCAGCACTTGTGGACATGGTGGCACATTTCTCCCGTAGACGATCGATTTGGTGAAGGCTGGATTCCTCAACGCACATATGATCAAGATTTATCCTATTCTGTAATGGACGAAATGACCCATGGTTTGACCATGTCCAAGCTCTTTGCGAAAACCAACTACCAAACTGCTCGTGGCGTCCAGCCCCATTGGCTAACTGCTTCACAAACCCCAGATCAAGAAGCTATCACGGCTGTCACTGTTGTCACCTTGGATACGTGGAAAGATTTGGAGCGCTTGACCCAGCAATGGAAAGGTAAGGCGTCTTGTGTGGGTTTGTGTCGCCCTTGAACTTACTCTTATTTTTACTACTCTTAAAGGCCCTTTGTCTGTCACTGTACATATCCCGGATGATTTAGATAGTAAAAGCAAGGTCAAGGAACTGTACAACAGCAACCCAGCCATGATGGAACGCATGGATATTCATCTGTCCCCTGCTCCTCAGCCAGGCATCTCAGTGCTCGTGCCTCGCAATGCCGAACGCAACCTCGCCCGAATGTTTGCTCGCTCTGATTACATCATGGAGCTACCCAGCAATGTCCTACCTGTCACTGATCTTCAACACACCATGGTTACCAACAAGGAAATGTTCACCACCCTGCTGCGCAACGGCGACGTGCTTGTGATTCCGACCTTTGGCTTCACTGACCAACAAGAGTCTCAATATCGATTGCCCTCCAGCAAAGCTAGTGTCCTGACCATGCTTGAGCGTGATCAGATCTACATGATTGACAAGCACTGGAAACCCAACGCTGGCCCCACTGATGTCGATCACTGGAAATCCGCAACGACATTATACCCGGTCGACCGCTACGATTTCCACTATGAGCCCATTGTCATCCAAAGCAAAACCGTTCAGCCCTACTGTCCTGAGCGCTTCCTGGACAGTCGATCTGCCTGTTTGTTCGCCTCATACCTCGGCGGCAATGAGTTCTGGGTCTTACCTGACGATTATGCTGTTGAATTACCGGCTATGGAAAAATCCATCCTTTCCGATTTTGATGCAAGTGTCCCCCCCCCCCAAAAAAAAAAACCAACCCCGTATTTACCTCTCCTATTTATTTCCCAAACCATAGCATGTCATTGAAAACCGACTATATGCTAAATTTTATTGGGAACAGTGTGTTCATCAAGCGAGGCAACTGGACTCACTTGGCCTGTGGAAAGGCAAGCGGTCTGAACACATTCGCACCCAATGCTCACGAGTCATTCAAAACTGGGGCAAAGGCCTGATTGGTAAACCGGAATAGATCCTTTTATTTTTAAATAAAATAAAAAGCAAAGACATGAAAATTGGACTTCTTTGATTTGCTGATCATGCATGGCAAGAGAGGAAGTTGCGTGTGCAGTGGTCAAGGGTTGGCGGACTGTGAATTCAGTTTAAATGGCGGCACGGTGGCTTGATTGTTGTGCCTCTCTTTTTTCTTTCTCACTTTTAACCCAAAATGGCGGCTCCTACCGAACAAATGGCATCTTTGAAGGTGGATGACAAGAAACCTGTGAAAGCTGACAAGAAGGCTAAGAAGCCCAAGGCTAACGACTCTGAATTCCCCTTGGAAGTATGTTGGTCTTCATCATTCAGGTACACGGAGCTGACGCTTGCTTTCTCTTTTTTCAGGTCACTCCTCCTCCCGCCTACTTGCAACATCGTATCGACATTTTCGACCGCTTGAAGGCTGAATATGATGAACATATCAAGAGTAAGCCGCATCAAACAAACAGACAAAAAAAAAAGAAAGAATGAAAATTGACATCTGCTTTCGAAAGATCAACCTCGCGAAAACATCAAAATTACCATGCCTGATGGCAGCATCAAGGAAGGCATTTCTTGGGAAACCACCCCCATGGCCATTGCTTTAGGGATTTCCAAGTCACTTGCTGAACGTACAGTGGTAGCCAAGGTCAACGGTGAAGTGTGGGATTTGGAACGTCCTTTCGAAGGCGACGCCGAGTTGGAATTCCTAGACTTTGACCACCCTGAAGGCAAGCGCGTGTTCTGGCATTCCAGTGCTCACATGCTTGGCCAAGCTTGCGAACGTCACTATGCTTGTCACTTGTGTATCGGTCCTCCCATCGAATCTGGTTTCTACTACGAAATGGGTGTCGACGATCGGTAATGATTGAGCGCACGCTGAATAGAAATGAGCAAGCTCACATCACCTCTCACTCTCGTTAGTGCCGTGTCCCAAACCGATTACTCCAACCTCGAAAAGCTCGTCACCTCCATCACGAAGGAAAAGCAAAAGTTTGTCCGCTTGGAAGTGTCCAAGGAAGATCTGCTGAAGATGTTCGAAAATAACAAGTACAAGGTCCACATCATCAACGACAAGATTCCCGATGGTACCAAGACCACCGTCTATCGCAATGGTCCATTGATTGATTTGTGCCGTGGTCCCCACGTTGTTCATACCGGCAAGATCAAGGCTTTGGCTATTACCAAGGTAAAAAAAAAAAAAAAAGCAGCTTTGAAAACTCAATCAACCAGCTGAATGACTGATTCCGTGCAAATCTTTTTGATATTCAACATGGTAGAACTCCTCCTCTTACTTTTTGGGTGACGCTAAGAACGACTCTCTCCAACGTATTTACGGTATCTCCTTCCCTGACAAGAAGCAGCTGACCGAATACAAGAAATTCATCGAAGAGGCTGCCAAGCGCGATCACCGCAAGATCGGCCGTGTAAATACAAGAAAGGTCACCAAGAATGCACCTGTCGATTAACTTTTGTTCATCTTCTCTAGGAACAAGAGCTCTTCTTCTTCCACGATCTGTCGCCCGGTTCTGCTTTTATGCTTCCTCACGGTGCCCGTATCTACAATGCACTGATGGACATGATCAAGGAACAATACCGCGTGCGCGGCTTTACCGAAGTCATGACCCCCAACATGTTCAACATGAAGCTCTGGCATCAATCTGGCCACGCTGCCAAGTACGAAGAAAACATGTTCTCCTTGGAAGTCGAAAAGGAAAAGTTTGCCCTCAAGCCCATGAACTGCCCTAGTCACTGCTTGATGTTTGCCCATAAGGAACGCAGCTACCGCGATTTGCCCATCCGCTTTGCCGATTTCGGTGTCTTGCACCGTAACGAATTCTCAGGCGCCTTGTCTGGTCTTACCCGTGTGCGTCGTTTCCAACAAGATGACGCTCATATCTTCTGTCGTCAAGATCAAGTAAGATGGGGAAAACAGAGTGACATGAAGCAATGGTTCATATGCATCTGACCAATCTGTTTCATACCTAGATCGACGAAGAAATGAAGAGCTGCTTTGACTTTTTGAACCATGTGTATGGTATCTTTGGGTTTGAGTTCCATCTCAAGTTGTCGACTCGCCCTGAAAGCTTCCTCGGTGACGTTGAGGTGTGGAACAACGCTGAAGCTACTTTGGAAGCCGCCTTGAACCGATTTGCCGAAGAAAAGGGTATCACTTGGGAACTGAACCCAGGTGATGGTGCTTTCTATGGTCCCAAGATCGATATCCAAATCACTGATGCCCTTCGCCGAAAGCACCAATGTGCCACCATCCAATTGGATTTCCAATTGCCTGAACGCTTCGAATTGGACTACCGTACGGAAAGCACTGCCTCGGATGCCTCCTACTCCCGCCCTGTCATTATTCATCGTGCCATCTTGGGATCTGTTGAACGCATGATGGGCATTCTTTTGGGTAATGCTCAGCTTTGGCCGTGGTAGCCGCGCTATTGCTCATTTTTTTTTTTTTTTTTTACTCTAGAACATTATGGTGGTCTCCATCCTTTCTGGTTGTCACCTCGCCAAGTCTGCGTTGTTCCTGTGGCCGCACCTTACTTTGCTTATGCCGAAGAAATCACACAACGCCTTGTCTCCCTCGGCATTTACGCCGACGCCGACCTTTCCGACTCCACTTTGCCCAAGAAGATTCGAAACTCTGAACTGGCTCGTTACAACTTCACCTTTGTGGTGGGTGGAGAAGAAGAAGATACTCGCTGTAAGTGATTCGCTGTTGCAATCAACGAAAGAAAATGACCTTTTCTTAACCTGCATTTTCTCTTGTAGCTGTCAACGTGCGAAACCGCGATGACGTTGGTCAAAAGGGCAAGAACAAGACCATTCCTTTGGAAGACGTCATCAAGTCTTTGCTTGATCTCAAGGCCTCCAAGAGCATGGAAAACAAGTTGTAAATGTCTATGCCGGAACACTGTAATAAAGATTAAGAAAATCGTAAAAAAAAAAAAAAACGAATACGTGCTCCAGATTACTGAGACTGGATGGACAGCAATGGCCTTCACCGATTGACTTGATTTTTTCACCATCATCGCTGTGTATGGTTTATTGCAACCACAAATAATCACACATGAATTCGTTAGCATAAAAACGCTGTGAGCATCGCAATATGACCAGTGGTACGACTTCAAAGTGATTGCCGACATTGGCAGCAGTAATCGAAGGCACTGAGCGGACGTTGAATTTGACCATCAAATCTTTTTCTCCATTTTGAAAAAAAAAGTGGAGATGCTACACAGCACTTTTGAGCTATCAGATCGATGTGAAATTTTGTGAGAGAGTTTTAATGCATGGATGATATTGATACTGGAAAAATCAAGTCGATTGGTGAAGGTTACTCAGCCAAATCATGATCACCTCCGTTTTGACACCTCCGATTCTCCCGCTAAAAATAATGAAAAATCGGCCATTTTCGCCAGGGGGACCCCCAGACGATCGGATCAAAAATCACATATGAACCCAACTGAGAGAATGAACCCTTCAGCCGCTGCATGCCATCCCTCCTGAGCACTTTCATGTTATCACTCGTTGGCTTATCACTGACTAACCTCAAATTTTGCAAGAACCAAGGGTATGATGGACTGTGGTCGCGGTTGAAAGACATCCGCTTAGGATATCCTGACGATGTCGATACACCGCCATCCTGCAAAAAAAAAAAAAAAAAAAAAAAAAAAAAAGATGCATACATATTATAAGATAGGAAAGCGGGTACAAAACAGGAAAAATATTTAATATAAAGTTCAGAAAAGGGCTATCTAACACAACTTGTTTTCCTTGGATTTGGAATCTTTACTGTAAGCCGGAGCAGAGATTGGATGGCCTCGTCCAAGGCGATGGTCTTATTTTTTCCCTTTTTGCCCACATCATCCCGGTTGCGCACATTGACAGCTATCGTATAACAAGAATAATTTGAGGATGAGATAGAATCCAATTTTCATCGAAAGAACATCACTTACAGCGAGACTGGTGCTCTTCCTCACCAACGACAAACGTAAAGTTGTAGCGAGATAGCTCTGCATTGCGGATTTTCTTGGACAGGGTGGCATCAGACAGATCAGCATCAGCGTAAATCCCTAAAGAAACAAGGCGTTTGGCAATTTCTTCAGCATAGCCAAAGTATGGAGCAGCCACAGGGACAATGCAAACTTGACGTGGTGAGAGCCAGAACGGCATAAAACCAGCATAATGTTCTACGATGGAAATGCAAGGAGTGGGAGAGTCAGCTTCAATGGGCACTTCACATTTGACGCTATACCTAATAAGATGCCCATCATGCGCTCGACAGAGCCTAAGATGGCGCGGTGGATGATGACTGGGCGAGCAAGGGAATCATCAGAGGCATTGCTTTGGTCGGTGCGGTAACTGAGCTTGAATCGCTCGGGCTGCATAAAATCCAATTGGATGGTGGCACATTGGTGTTTTCGGCGCAATGCATCTGTGATTTGGATATCAATCTTGGGGCCATAGAAAGCGCCATCGCCTGGGTTGAGCTCCCAGACAAAGCCCATTTTTTCGGCGTATCTGTTGAGAGCCGCTTCAAGCTTTTCTTCAGCGCTGTTCCAAACAGCGATGTCTCCAATGAAGTCTTCTGGCCGAGTCGACAGCTTGAGATGGAAGTCAAAGCCAAAGATACCATACACATGACTTAAAAATTCGAAGCAGTTGTTCATTTCCTCATCAATCTATAAAAAAAATAATTCGTGAGACACGACACTTGGCAACCTTTTTTTTTTTTTCTTTCCACGTCATACCTGATCGACGCGGCAAAAAATATGAGCATCGTCCACTTGGAAGCGACGCACTCGTGTAAGACCCGACAAGGCGCCTGAGAATTCGTTGCGATGCAAGACACCGAAATCAGCAAAGCGGATGGGTAAGTCTCGATAGCTGCGGTCCTTATGACCAAACATCAAGCAGTGGCCAGGGCAATTCATGGGCTTGAGCGCAAATTTCTCTTTTTCCACATCGAGACAAAACATATTTTCTTGGTATTTCGCTGCATGACCCGAAATTTCCCACAGCTTCATGTTGTACATGTTGGGAGTCATCACTTCGGTAAAGCCGCGTACTTGGTATTCATTTTTGATCAAGTCCATCAACGCATTGTAAATCCGAGCCCCGTGAGGTAGCATGAATGCGGAGCCTGGCGACAATTCATGGAAGAAGAACAGCTCCAATTCCTGATCCCACAAAAAATAGATGATGTAAGCTTGATACTGAATCCCTTGCTTGTCCAGCACTAAACACTTACCCGCCCAATCTTGCGATGATCCCGCTTTTTTGCTTCCTCGAGGAATTTCTTGTAGTCATTGAGCTGTTTTTTGTCTGGAAAAGACACCCCATATAACCGTTGAAGCGAGTCGTTTTTGGCATTCCCCAAAAAGTATGAGGCGGAATTCTACAAAATCAAAAAAAAAAAAAAAAAAAAAAAAAACGTCAGACACACCAAGTCCTAGGAATTGGGATATTTTGTACGCACTTTTGTAATCATCATAGCCTTGATGTAGCTGGTATCAGGCACATGAGGGCCACGACACAAATCAATCAAAGGACCGTTGCGGTAGACTGTGGTTTTGGAACCATCTGGGATCTTGTCATTGATGATATGGATTTTGTAGGGGTTCGACGCGAACATTTCCAGGAGATCCTGCTTGGATACCTCCAAACGTACAAACTTTTGTTTTTCTTTGGCAATGGACGAGACTAGCTTTTCAAGATTAGGATAGTCGCTCTGGGACACGACGCTGGAGGAAATAAAAGGTGAATCTTTCGTTTTTAAACACCGCGTGAAATGCTTACCGATCCTTGAGGCCCATTTCGTAGTAAAAGCCTTCCTCAATTGGAGGACCAATGCAGAGGTTGCACCCATAGTGCCGTTCACAAGCCTGTCCCAGCATGTGCGCACTAGAGTGCCAGAACACCCGTTTGGCTTCAGGATGATCAAAATCCAACAGCTCCAGCTGTGCATCAACTTCCAAGGGCCGACCCAAGTCCCACATTTCACCATTCACTTTGGCAACGATGGCACGTGACGCCAAAGACTTGGAAATCCCAAGGGCAATGTCAAATGGAGTGGTTTCCCACGCCACGCCTTCCTTAACAACGTCACCAGGTAATGAAATCTTGATGGCAAGCTTGTGATTTTCTTGTGAAGTAAATGAGTACTGAGGATCAAAAAAAAAATGGTGGTGCATACCTTGCATGGCAGCATCCTGTTCTGCTTTTAAACGATCGAAAATGGAGATACGATGCTGGATAAATTCAGGTATGGGATCCAGCTGCACACGCGATAAAAACAAAGAAATCAATTCTCGGCTAGAGAATGCGAATCATTTTAAATTACTTCGAGAGGATAGTCTTGTTGACCAGACGCTGTTTGTTTACTGGCTGATGCGGGTGATGCTTGCACTTTGAGCATGATTACTTGATTTTTTTTTTCAATGAGAAGAGACATACAAATGATCGACAGTACGCCTTTAATAACAGAAGTGCCAAAATAAACTCCTGTGTTGCATCTATGATGAGTCAGACAATGCTGGTCAGAGAGTCAATGTGACACAAAAATGCTGCGGTATTGGGCACCACCTCTTTGTTGTCATTTTCCTTTGCTGCCAGAAACATCCCTTTGTGTGCAACAAAAAAGTATCGAGCCCGACCATCTCGATGGAGGCTGACTGTAGTCATAGGCTCTTGTGAACGACCTTCCCGTGCATATTCGTTCGATGAAAGTGCCAAATGCAAAAGATAAGGCTTGACCCTGTGCTGTCATTATAAGTGGAAGCCCACCATCGCTATCATTAGCAGCATAGGCTTTGGCGAAGTCACAGTGTGCTAACGGTCTGGTACCTGATGAAGCCTATGCACTGACACACATAGCTCAATTGCCTTTGACAACAAAGCCAATGATGTCAATAGGGGTTTGATGGAGTGATCGCTTTTCAGCTCATTGTGAGGAGCCAAAGAAAAAAAAATCTCCTCGTATCAGGCTGGCAATTCGCATTTTTTTAATAAGCGTTGATGGGATTGGTTGTCTCGTTGTTGAAACTCTTCACTTGCAATTTGCTGACTGTTCTCTTTTACCCTGGTGAACGTCAAGAAGCAACTGGACAACAATGCCTTTGGGAGATGTAAGGAAATCGCCAGCCTGAGAAAGTCAAAGCAACAACGACCTGATCGATAAGCTCTCGTAGCTGATATGCGAAATGGGTAAGGCACACTCTATGCTTTCCCTTAATCAGCAACACTCCCGGTTGTTTCTCCTTTCAATGAACTTTGGACTTTCTTTGATCAATGAACAAATTGCTTTTTTTTTTCCCGTCTGTTCATTTGAGGCACGATTTGGAGGCAAAGTTGATCTTGCAAGCTTGTACCACAAAACATTCTCAGCAACAGGACATCCGATTATGTCAGCCAAGACGAATGTTCCTTTCGTACAGCATGAGTTTTAGTCTTACCATAGCGAATTTACTACACCTTCGTATTCATCTGGAAAGAGTGGCACTCCTGAATTTCTTTGCCCGACTAGCTGCGCTCCGATTGGCTCAACGCTTTAGTGACAAAAAAAGAAGCAGCGAGAAAAAACCTGAGGATGTGTTTTTCGTCCCACTTTTTTTCTCTGCCCAGAAATGTCGTCACGTCTCTTACATACATCGCAAAAGGGAAAAGCTTTGATCAATCACTGTTCAACTGCAAGATCTGTATTGCCCTCCATTTGGAAGCGCACAGAAGCTACTATCAATAAGGTAGATTGCCATTAAGCATAGTGTTTTCTGGCAAGCCCTGGAATTCACTTCTTTCTTAGGCTTCTTTACCCACCCATGTGCAAGAATACTCAAAGGCATCGACTGGCTTGTGTAAAGTGACGACATTGCCAAATGGAGTTCGTGTGGCTTCTGAAAATACCCCTGGCCACTTTGGATCCGTAGGCGTTTATGTTGATGCTGGCAGCCGCTACGAAACGGCATCGACTCGTGGTGTGAGCCACATTCTTGATCGGTTGGCATTCAAGGTAATAATGAAATGAACAAATCTGATGGAGCTAATGCTAACGTGCTTCTTCGACTCATGCACCAACAAAGAGTACCCAGCATCGCACCGCCGAAGAAATGGTGTCCGAGTTGGAATCGTTGGGCGGCAACATCATGTGCTCTTCCTCTCGTGAATCGATCATGTATCAGTCTGCTATATTTTCACAGGACCTTGGACGTGTTCTATCCGTTCTGTCCGACACCATATGCTTCCCTCGCATTGACCCCGTCGAAGTGGATGAGCAGCGCATGACAGCTATGTACGAAATCCAGGAAATTTGGTCCAAGCCTGAAATGATCTTGCCCGAGGTGATGCACACTGTCGCTTTTCAAGGAAACACCCTCGGCAACCCATTGTTGTGCCCTCCAGAGAATCTGGAAACAATGACGCCCGACTTAATCCAAGACTATATCAAAACCTGGTACCGCCCAGAACGCATGGTGATTGCAGCCTGTGGGGCTGAGCACGAGCAAGTCGTTGATCTCGCTCTCAAGCACTTTGGTCACCTGCCTGCCTCCCAACAGCCCTTGGATTCTGTGGCCATGCACTCGGAGCTGTTGAAACGCCGTAACGACAAATCGTGGCTATCGTCGTTGCTCCCTGCCAAGGCTGCTACATCTGCAAAAGACTTGGCCACGGAACCTGCGCGCTACACTGGCGGCACTCAACTTCTAGAGACTCCCGAATCACCCTTGTCCCATGTGTACGTTGCACTGGAAGGCTTATCGATTGACGACGACGATATCTACGCATTGGCCACACTTCAAATCTTACTGGGCGGCGGAGGTTCATTCTCGGCTGGTGGTCCTGGCAAGGGCATGTATTCCCGCCTCTTCACCAACGTCCTCAACCAGTACTACTGGGTCGAGTCTTGCCAGTCCTTCAACCACTGCTACACTGATTCGGGCTTGTTTGGTATCGCTGGCTCGTGTCCTCCTGAATACGCCAGTGCGATGGTTGAAGTGATCTGCCGAGAACTGGATATGGTGTCACGCAACGATGTCGGCTCCTTTACTGTCAACGAAGTGGAGCTCAATAGAGCTAAGAACCAGCTGAAGAGCTCGTTGTTGATGAATCTCGAGAGCCGCATGGTGCAACTGGAAGACTTGGGCCGACAGGTACAAGTGCATGGAAAGAAAACTGGCATTGATACCATGCTGGCCAACATTGACAAGGTGGACTTGGACGTGTTGCGTCGCGTGGCTGCTCGAGTAGTACGCGGTGCTGTGAGTGTGACCAGCGGTGGGTCTGGAAAGCCTACGTTTGTTGTACAAGGTCCCAATTTGAACAGCCTCAGTGATGTGTCCAAAATTGCTGAAAAATATGGCATTGGCGCTTGAGGTCCCTCTCCTCTGATTTTTAGATTACCAAACGACCCTGTAAATTTGTATTTTATTTTATTTCATTTTTCGTTCTGAGCATCCAACTCCATCTCCCCTCTCTACCACACCTTGGTTCGTTCTAGACTTTATGAATTGCCCTTTTTTTTTTTTAAAAAAAAAAAAAAAATTAAAAATTAAAAACGTCGGCTCTCGTTGCGCCTCCTACTTGGCCTCTCACAAAACAGGAACCCTGTCCTCACTTAAAAACAGCGATGGAGATGGCGTCTTCTTTAGCCACGTTTTTCAAGGCCCCTCCCAAATTTCAGGTTAGGGCCCGAGCTATGGTTGTGAAACGACGATGACAACAGCGCGAGCCGCCAAGAAAGTAAAACTCATTTTGCGGCAATACTATGGAAAGCGCCAACCAACGCCTTTCCTAAAGAAAATGAGATCGACAAACAAAGTATAGACTGTTAAAAGCTACCACTTGCTTGTGGACCTCACGCAAGCGTTCCATTTTAGCATCTTACCTTTGGGGAAGTCCATTTCAGAGTCGTACCCTGGGGCCCCAATCCACATGGTGTTACACCAAACGGAGGGCCGTTTCATTTTTGACTTGGCCAAACACACCAGCATTTCATAGTCCGGTAGGGTTAAAAATAATTCCCAGTGTGCCACAAAAAGAGTAGAAATGTCGTGAATTAAGGAGCTACAGGATCTTCGGTTTTGATTTGCTCGTACCTGGTCCATTTCCCTGATGTGATACTGTAAGCCAGAAATAAAGGAAGTGCTTTCTAATGCAATGCAACGCGCATCGGACGCGCGTATCGCGCTGCTTGGAACATCTGCAAGAACTGAGACCTTTTTTTTTTATTTTTTTTTAAAAAAAACAAAATAACCGCAAAATTGCTTTCGCGGCATGGAGTCTTTTGGCCCGTGGCACAATGAAAGCAAGAGAGCGAATGGACCTTTCACTGACGTTTCCCAAACCTTCTGGACCACCTCTCTCTATCTTCATTTGGAAACAAGCTGCACCGCTGAGCACCATGGGATAAGCTGTCAGGTAAATATGTTCGAACTGTGAGGCGTGTATTTTTTTTGGGGAAAAAAAAAGTGGGTGACCATTGCTATGGTTTGGTGCCGGCTGGGTATGGGAGCAACACACACTTTTTTCCCGCCTTTTTTGTGATTTATTTCGGTGACCAGCTCATTATAAATTTATCCTACAGCACAGGCTGTTAGACCTGGTCAAGGGCTGGGCTGACAGCAACCAGCCGCATCACCGAGGGCGAAAACTGGCCTCGCATGAGGCGTCGCAGCACGACGTTCCTAAATTCACGACACTTCAACCTTTTTTGTAGCACACTGAGTCTTTTTTTTTTTTTTTTGGCCAAAATGGACTTCGGAACGAATGTATTGATGCTCCTCATCAACCTGTCAAACCATACATTGTGTGACCCGAGAAAAAGGCTTGGTTCTCGCCCATCTTGCGGAGTGTGCTTCAATGGCAAAAAATTAAAAGATTTTGCAAATTGCACTTTCCTCTTTGAGACGCTTCTAGAAGTATAAATAGGCGTGCCCTGCTGTCCTGTTTTGAAATCCCCAGCTTTCCTTAGAAATAACATAGAAGTATGTTCGCCTCGTTTATTGCGTTGCTTGCCCTGGTGGTTTTGCAGGCAGCTGGTCTACCTGTGTACATTCAACGACGTCAAGACATCGTAAATTTCCAACCTAGCTCTGGCACTGTCTCTGCTAGTGCTGTGGTTTATGGTGATGCGACGGATGACCCAAGCTCAACCGTCATCCCAACAAGCACTATGACGACGACTTCCTCCACAACAACAAAAACGAGTAGCAGCAGTGCTGCAGCAACGTCAACGACCTCCTCCTCTTCTTCCTCAGGCACCTTCTCCGGCCGTATTACTTGGTATCAACCATCAGGCACTGGCAGTTGCGGTACAACCATCTCAAACACTATGATTGTCGCCTTGAACCAGCAGCAAATGAACAACGGTGCCAACTCCAACAAGAACCCTCTTTGTGGCAAGCAGGTCAACATCCAGTACAAGGGAAAATCTGTCACTGCCACAATTGTTGACACTGTAAGCCCTCCAGTTTTTTTTTTTTTTGCGGTTGCTGATTTTTTTCTTTCTTTTGGACAGTGTCCTGACTGCCCTCAAGGTGCTCTGGATGTCAGCCCTCTTGTCTTCCAGTCTTTAGCCAGCCTTGGCGTTGGTGTGCTTCAAGATGTCAGCTGGTCTTTTGTGTAAATGCTTTTCTTCTTTCATTGTAAATGTCACTCTCCTTGCTCTACATTGTTTGACTGGCTCAATTAAACTTCTTCTCCATCTGGATGGTGAGGATTCCCATTTACAGTACCGTACAAAATGAACATACATATCGACTTTATAAAAAATCAACTTGTGCATGATGAGAAAGAAGGCGGGAATTCATATTGATGCCAAACTTAAGCGTGAAATTAGTACATTGGATCAGTATTGAAGGGGGAAATATCATAGCTTTATAGGATAAGAGGGTAAAAATCTAAAGCTGCCAACAAACTTGGGCCGCTCCAGCAAAGTCGCTGGGCGGCCGCGAGTTTTGATGCTTCCAACTTGGCGCCACAGTGTATTACATGCTTGCCTTTGTAACTTGCCGCTTTCCCTTCATTGCTGTAACAGGTCCTTCTGGGTAATTTTTGTTTAGCCTTGCTTACGAACAGGTATTTATCTCTGATCAATCAGAAGCCTCAGGCGAAATGCTCAGTCTAAACATGACGTACTGCTCCTCAGTGTTTTTTTGGCTGTGAAAGCTTCATGCATTCTCGCATCGGGCATAAAAAAAAAGGACCTCGGTTTGATCCCGCAAACGTTGCAAGTGGCTAAGAAATCTTTATATTACACGAGGTGAGAAGGTGGTAGGGGGGAGGTGAATAGTGTTCAGCAGACGACAAAGAAAATCGCAGATGTGGGTAATAGGGGAAGGATATGGGGGAGGAAAGGAGGCCAGGTATTGGAAGTTGAAGGCGATTAGGAGGCAACAGGGCTACGTTTGTGGATCCCACTTTTAAAAATGGTCCACGTCATAAGGAAAAAGCATATGACAACAGTAACGATGCCTATCCAGTACGTTTCTCTAAAGCACTCTGGACCTTGGCAAACGTGCACACCTTGCCTTTCTGCTTCCTTATCGTACAGAGCTCCAAAAAGGACATTAAAGAGTTGGCTGCCCAGCGCAGGGGCAAATAACAAGATTCCCCAATTACGAGCAAATACCTGAAAAAAAAAAAAAAAACGGTGAGTGGGAAAATGACCGACGATCGCTCCATTCCTCGGTACCGAGGTTCCAAATTCAGCGGTTGCTGCAGGAGCAATGCCAAAGGAGAGACCGTAGACAAGGGCCATGGCCACGGTGCATGGGACCAGAAGGCTAGCGGTAGTGACACAAGTCACGAGGTATAATTGAGCCAACCCAAGAGCAACAATGCCTGACCAAAAGACCCACAGGCGATGAATGCCAAACTTGTTTTTCAGCAGGTCGCTGAGCGTGCCAAAGAAAGCGCGTGAGGCACAGTTGCACAGGCTGAAGATGGAGACGTGAATGTTGCGGGCATGCTGAGGAGATTGCCCGGAAACGACGGGCAGGGAGAGCAGGATTTGTCCAATGCTGGCCAGATACACGTAGCCAATGCCCAGGGACACAAAGAGAGCCACAAACATCGTCTGGCCGACGGGGTGGGTTAGCAATGCAAATCCGGAAACGAGGGGTTCTTCTCGGTCGGACTCTATGGCTCGGTAGACGATTTCATCTTCCTGGGGAGAGATCATGTAGTTAGCGGGCTTCTTGTGGCTCTTCAGAAGAGGTGCATCGGAGTCACTTTCGACATCGCTGGAGTTTTCGTCTACCAAGGTGGGGTGGCTAGAGCAGCCATCGTCATCGAATCCTACATCCATCATGGTGTCTATCGAGGGGTAGGTGGATAGTTGATCTGTGATGGGTGGGATCGGACTGTATTTTTCTTCGCAGGCTTCTAGGGGACCAAGCACAAACGAGGACAAGGACATGCCGATCAAAGTGGTGGCAGATAAAAACAGCAAGAATTCATAAGTGCCGTCGTCGTCGGGATCGCCTGGGTTCTTAAAGAAGTGATCGTTGATTTGAGAAAATACGAGCCCACACAAACCCAAAGTGGCACTGGTGAACCCCATGGCCATGCCGCGATTGTTGCTGAAGTTATGGGACTGCATAATAATAAAAAAAGATGAATATCCTTCTCTTTCATTGTTTCTCTTTTGTCGTCACCTGGGAGTCCAAAGCACAAAGATAAGCTGCAGCTCCAGAAATCCCTGTCAATACCAGATAAAAGGCGCAAATTTCAAACGGACCGGGCAATACACCGTTGTAAGTTTGAGCCAGCAAGAACAAGCTGACTGAGCCCAACGCTGCAGACAAGCGAAGTGTTCTAAAATGGTAAAGGAGGTCAGCATTTTCAAAAATGGAAGAGGGGGCAAGGGTCCCAAAAAAAAAAATGGAAAAAAAGAAACGATAATGCACAAGCATCTGTGTGAAGCCATCGCAGCTGATCAACTCCTTTTTTCCCCTTTTCATTCAATGATTGACCTATCATCTTTTTTCTTCTTTTTTTTTTTTTTTGCATTACACTTTGAATCCAAGTCGTTCAATCAAAAATGAACACAGTGGGCCAGAGAATGATATCCCCATAAAGCATGCGGTGCTGACGAGGCTATTTTCCAAAGCTGACCACTGGAATTTGGTTGCCAGGGATGTGCCATAGGTTGGAAACACATAGTGCGGCCCTGAAACGGTGGCTGTCAACAGGGCCATGGCAAACGAAAGTGTCAAATTGAAAGGTGTGCTTTTCATGATTTTGCCACTAGAAACCATAGGAATGAAATAGCGAAGGCGGCCTAGTTTCGTTTGGGATAAAAAAGATATATGGTAGACGAATAATTATCTTTGGTATCGTTCAGAGGGAAGTGGGGAGTAAAACAGGAAAAACCGAGAGTGATTAAATAAGTGAAAGAGAGGTATGGAAAAGTTAAGAGGAATTCAACATCCTTTTTTAAAGGGAATTTTTTTGAACCAAGGCTTTGATTGGCAGTGTGTTATGCCCCAAATCAAGCCAAACTCCGCCATTTTTTGCATGGTCATCAACCTTAAAAAGTCAGGAACAAAAACAGACTTTATTTTGGATGGTGGGGTGGTTGAAATTGGAATCAACAGCCTTGTTTAACCATTCATCCTGTAACTGTGCACGCCTTTTATTTGTTGCGGTGATGTTTATGATATGCGTAAGCAGCAGAAAGAATCGCAGATGACACCAGAAATGAGCAAGTGACACCAGCGTCAATAACGTGATTGACCTGATTTCTCCCCATGTCCTCGGTCCTTGGCTGTCATTGGTGCAACTCTTTTTTTATTATTTTATTTTTCTGTGCAAGATGGAGGATGATTCTGATTTCATGCACCATTGTTTTCGCGGTTCATTCCGGCCAGAAGACCCGATGTATTTTTAGTCTTCAACGTGAAATGGCCATTCTACAAGACGCGGATGATATGCGATGATTCGTGATAGTAAAGCCCAATGCCTAGTCGATATTCACCTGGTTCGATTTCTTCGTCAACTGTCCATTGGTATGCCTGGTCAGAGAGCTGAATGTTGTCGTACAGTTTGTATAGGTACCGTTCATCTCGAGCAGCATTGACTGGCAGAAGACCCACTGCGAAATCCAGGATAAATCAAATACCGAACATGCAACTGATCACAGCCGCCTCCCTCTTTTTTTACCTATCGTCATGGAATTGCTAGCTGCTGCATATCCATAAATGGGGTACTTCGCACCTGGGTGCATTTCCCTGAGGGAAAAAAAAAAAAAAAAACGTGGGTTTCACTATTTTTGCAAACTTTCCACACTTTTCCTTATTTTCTTCCATCGAAACATCATCTTATGCGCTCATATCTCAAAATGAGCTTACCATGTAATTTCTAGAGTGTCGCCATGCTTGACAGATGTGTAATTGGACGGAGAAGTGATCGTAAAAGGGGCCATCGGTTCCAACAAAAAGCCAGCAACACAGCACACCAAGGACAAACTGTAAAATATCAATCGTAGCAAACACCGCATTACAATACGATCGATGACCAGTCAAATCAAAATGGGTGGCAAGAGAGAAAGATTTAATGAAGGGCTGCAGAAAAAAAGGAAAACAAAAAAATAGAAAAAATAGAAAAAATGGAAATCCTAGGCTTTCATATTTTTTCATTCTTGGAAAAAATGAAAACATAAACTACACAACACTTTTGAAGTAGCAGATCAGCATGCTATTTGTAGGAGAGCAGAAGCCCATGAGTGATGACGACGCTGAAAAAATCATGTCAATGGGTGAAGGTTGCCCAGCCAACTTATTGCATGTTGTTTTGACACCTGGAACACCTTCCACAAATGCCGAGGAACCCCGCAATGAAAAAAAAGAAGTACGTGATCTGTCTGACATCCGCCTGCTTATTTTGCATTTCGTTTACCCTTTTTCAGCAGATAAATCTTCAACACGCTGGCTAACATTTCGGCAACGTCAGACCGTTTGGGATGATCATAAATGATAATCAGCGAAGGGATCGCCGTCTTGTCTCCTGAAGTCACTACTTAGGCAAACGATCTCTCCTCCGCCATCTTTACGACACCTGTGGAAATGCGTCGAACTTGTTTCGATATTGTCAAAACTGCGACTGAGAAGGATAACATCACGCTTATTGCAGCATCCATTATGTCAAGTTGGTTCCCCCGTCTTTCCTTAACGCAGAGCTCTCCTCGTTGTATCATTGAAGACACCTTTGCCCATCATTTTCTTGACGCTCTTCTTAGCGACACCTTTGTCTCTGACCCTATTTATCACCAAGAATGGGCAAACGGCTTCTTCCATGCAACCAACCCGAAACGATAAGCCAGATTGGACAGTTTTTGTGAAGCCATGGTTTACGAGATTCGATCTCGGTGTATGTGACATCAAGACAGATGGCAAGAAAAACCATGGTGCAATGTCTGATCTTGTTAAACTTGAAATGGAAATGAAGAGTATGCTGAATACCCTGATTGAAGAAGGACTGGAAAATGCCCGTGTCTGTGGCATCTTGGTCAAAGGCAGGCTATGTGATGGTTTTGAAAAAATTGCGCTGATTTTGGCGGAAAATCAGGTTGACATAGCTGGAGATCATGCTCTCACTGGTTCGTTCAATGCAATTCATTTTGCCTGCTAAAATTTTACCGAGCAAGCGCTGTCATTCCACCCGTCATGCCTGCCTAAATTTCTTCTCTACTACTGTCTTCTATTGCTGATTAGAAACCGCAGCACGACAAGAAGATTATAAACCTGTCAGGCGTTGCAGCGGAGGATGTGGATGAATGATGGATGTTGTCTCATTATGTCACGATGTTCACTTGTTATCATGGATTTATTTTGCTGAGCTTTCGGCCCGGTGACCGTTTCCCAGAGGTATGACGAGATGCGTATTTTTACAGGAGACTTCAAAAAAAAAAAAAAAACCAATATGAACCAGGTCATAGCTAATCGTCGACACCGTATCGTCTATGAAAACAAAGAATCCATTAGTAGCTGTAATACGAAGAAACAAGGGAGGCGATTTACTCTTTCATTTGCTTGATTTCGTCTTCTTTCATTTTCAAATTCATTTTCTTGGTGACCTTATTTTGCTGATAGTAAAGCACAATCAAATATCGTCCGAGAATGTTGAAGCCTTGTAAATGTTCGCAGGCACTTTTGGCGTCAAAGATATCTTCGTATACTACAAAAGCTGTGCCTCTGGTATCAGCTGCATTGCCACTGCAAGAAGGCAAAAAAAAAAAAAAAAAAGAAATGAGAATGGCATTATTTTTGTCAGAGAATCAAAAAGCAAACGTACACTCGAATCTGTCGAATGGCACCATATTTTCCAAACACCTCATACATTTCTTCGGTGGTGATTTTGAAAGGCAAGTTTCTAAATGGGCAATGAGAACGATCACAAGTTAGTGACTTGCATCTTGCTGGCAGCATCGAAAGGTTGTTTTTTTTACCTCACAAAAAGCACTCGGTTGACATCGGGAGCTAATCGATTCTACTCGAGAAAAACAGGATTAGTCCAATTGACGATGGCAGAGTTCCAAACTAGACTCTTGGCTTACAGAACGTTGAGCATTCATGCTATTTAAATGAAGATGACTAAGGCAAGGGGCTATCGACCGGCAGGTGAAGCTTTTTGAAAAAGAAAGATCTGCCAAAAAGAAAAAAACTCCGGGCAAGAAAGTTTTTTTTTTTGTTCCCTTTTTCCTTTTTTTCACCTGTTGTGTTTTGAAAAAGCATTGGCGATTATGCTGACCCAAGATCGACCAATGGCACAGTTTTATTCAAAAACCAATCCACCGAATGCAATGGCAAGATCGATTGCTGCTGCATCTTCACTGAACAGCGACCAACGAACTACAGTCCTCACAGCCCTTCATGACGGTTACAAACTGCCCTTACGCCGTTTCCTGAGAGAAGCGGCCGAGCTGCTGTCGCAAGCATCTGTTCACGAAGACCCTTCTGTCCATGAGTCGGCACTTGTACCGTCCAAGAACAAGCCTCTGCCATCAACTGACAGTCAACTGGATGACGACAATGATTCTCCCATCGTCACTTGGAAACTGAACTTATCGGCAACGCTGATGACTCTCGATACCAACATCCAAACTTTGGCGGGTCTAGAGCAAGTCTTGGAGCAGCTTGGGCACAATATCGTCCCGCCCCAAGTTACGTCGCCCCCAGTCCTTGGGGCGGATTCTCTTTTATCGCCGCCACCGCCACCGCCTCCCTCGCCTAGCTTAACATTGGCTCTTTCGCAAGTGTCAGCTTTAACCCAGGTCAATATGATACCTGTGGATATCGCCAACGAGGCAATGCTCCTGGCTTATTGCAATAACGTCCAGCTGATCAAGCAGTGCGTGCAGTTATTTGTCATGTGTGACGGTGCCCTCTTTGTCGATGTGCCTCATTTGTTATCTTTAACCGAACGCCTCCTGATAACCTTTCAACAACAACAACAACAACAGCCCCATCAGCCTCAGCCACCAATGGCTCCACCTTCACCACAGGAAATGCTACTCGTGTTTAGTATCTGTACGGTGATGGTACCGCATGTGTTTGTTCATCGCCACAACGACCGTCATTTAGGAATGATCCTTGCCCAGTGTTACGCGTCTCGAGCCAACCTGCTACTACAAGAATTTTTTGATGTGCCCCACCTGGTTGTGTTACAAGCAATGCTTATTCTGTCTGTGTACCCTCAAAGTCATGCGAGCCTTTGGTCAGCTTCGCGTGCGGTATGCTCACCCATTCTTACAGCTGCGATCCGTCTGGCCACAACCATGCGACTCCATTGTCTTGACCTGCCTGACCGACAAGGCACCTTCCCATACCACCAGGGACTCCCCCCCAACGAGATTGAACGCCGTCGCCGACTAATGTGGATGCTGTTTTGTGCCGATCACTTTGCCCACAACAACACATCGGGACAGACAGGATACATGGATGTGGATCACTGGCATGTCGACTTCCCACAAGTGCTGGCGGATGACAAACTGTCTCGTCGTGTCATGTTATTTTCCCAGTCATGCCGCGTGGTCATGATCCGAAAGATGCAGCTGTTTCGATCTACTTATGCTATGGTGCTGCAATCGCCCAATGCACTTGCGAATTGCATGGATAGCCTCATTTTCAATAAGTACTTGGACACCCCTCTAGAGTTGCAGTTGCGCCCACACCTTGACATCACTTATGCTCCAGCATCATCATCATCATCATCATCTCCCTCTCCCTCGCCGTCCGACGAGCAGGGTCAGCCCAGCAAAGACGACCTCGAACCGTTGCTCTTGGATATCCTGCATTGCCATACCCTGATCGAAGTCTTGGTACCGTTTTTACCGGCTCGCTATCTACATACCCTGGACCAAGCTGCACCCATGCGTCTTGCCACTGCCAACGATATTTACCATCATGCCGAGGCTCATTTTGAACGACTCAAAATGCAGCAACATCATAAGCAACAGCAGCCTACTCCCTTGTCCTTTTTCAAACTCGGTCCTCTGCCGGCTTTGCCCAACACGCCTATTTCAACTGCTCTCTCCTCGGATTCCACCGACCCGCTCCATGTATCTATGGAAATGCACACTGTCATCTCGTGTTTACTATGGGCAAACAAGTACATCGCGCATTTAGAAAACCTGGCCCAGATCGACCACATGTCCTGCCATCACCAACCCAACCATGGCTTGTTGCTCATCACCATGGTGTTTGACATGATCCAGCTCAACTGTCAGCATTACGATGTCAGCATGGTTTGTCGCACAAACCTCGTGCGCTGCCTACGTCTGGCGCAACTGGTTCGACAGGTCAGCCCACACGATCTCTTGATCATGTACATTGAACGCATCCTACTTGGCTGTGCTACGGCTCACTCGATCTCATCCGAAACTTCCACCAAGATGCTAGCCACCCGAGCCTCGTCCTTGCTCTCAACCTTGTACCACTCCTCTCTGTATCAACCTCTTTCCCCATCTAGCTCGTCTCCGACCACATCCACCAGCAATCCCACATAGCTTTCCTTTACAAGATTTTGTATACCCCACCGTGCATTTTTTTTTTTTTTTGTGTAAAAAAAAAAAAAAGAATAAAGCCGTGTTTGTGAATGTCTATACTATTTAAAAATGACTATTTCTTTTTTTTGCTATTTTTGATCTTGCGCTTCTTTTCATGCTTAGGAAGTTTATGCTTTCGTCGTTCTCGGGCTTCTTCCTTGGCCTTCTTCTTGCGCTCCTTTTTGGCATCCTTGTCTTCGTTCTTTTTGCCTCGAAGCGGCTTCTTTCTATCATCATCGTCGCTGTCACCCTCAGAGTCAGAGTCATCATCTTCGTCGTCCTCGTCGTTGCTTGTGTGCTCGTCCTCATCCTCGGTCTCTTCATCCTGTGGCTCGACCACAGCATCCTTGAGGTCCAATTGCTGAGTTGCCAGGGTGGATTCCCCCAGGAGCTTTGCATAAATCAGCTATGAAAAAAAAAACCGCATCAGCCACCAGTTATCTGATCCGAGTCCCGATGAAAATCGACTTACATCTTTGCCTTCACCTTCAGCAATGATTAGAGTGTCTCGCTCGGCATCAACCACTTCATTCAATGTTTGAGGTATATATGATTGGAAGAAGATTTTTTCTTCCAGGGTGTCGCGTTCTTGAGCGCTGCCGGTTTCGATACGAAATTGGATCTACTCGACGAGGTTGAGCCAATTAGACCTTTTCAAGAGCTTTCGAGCGTGATGGTTTACCTTTTCCAGGGCCTCTTCCACTTCTTTCTCTTCATTGCCAAAGGAAGTGTCCGTCACAAACGTAAACAAATCCATCAGGCTCATCACTTGTACACCCTTCTTTGCAAAATAATCCGTCACGTTGGATAAATCCTTGCGCAAAAATTCAGACGCATGTGGATGATCATGTTCCACAGATTGCGATACATCGATGATATACAAAACTTTGGAGTGATAGCTATTTCGTAAAATAATAAAATAATAAAAAGTCAGGGACTCCGCCTTCCATACGGCTATGCTCGCTCGACCTACAGCAGATTGTACTCGGACAAATCAGCATGCACAAGTTTGCAAACTTGATACATTGTGCGCACATTCTTAATTAATTGGCGATACAGTTTTGGATAGCGTGATGTTTCGATGGTGGCATCTTTTAATCGAGGATACGCCCTGAGATAGGCTAGTCAGTATCAGTTGCCGTTCTCGTTTCTCTTTTGCTTACCATCCGTTCTTGTCTCCAAGGAATTCCATCACCAAGACATGCATGCGGAGAACTAGCGCTTCAGGCGAGGGGATGCCAGCCTGTTGTAATCGCCGCAGATTACGCATCTCTTTCTCGGCCCAAACTTTGACCATCTTTCTTGGGTTGGATTTGCTGTAGCCGTGGCGGAAGCGGTATTCACCTGATACATAGCGGTCGCGATCCTTGAAAGTGAGGATGGACGTTTTATAGACTTTGATTGCGCGGTGCTGACCGTCTTCCGTAGAGGCATGGTACACGTTGGCTTCTTTCCCTGTACTAACGCACCCATTGATTTCGTAAAAAATACCGCGGTTCAGCATCTTGAATAGAATGATACGGGTGCGTGGATCCAAGACTTGTTCGACAGTAGCACGGTCGGCTTTGTCCTTTTGGGTTGTTTTATCACCGCTGGCCTTTTTACTGCTGAGCTTGATATCGCTGGCGACCGAGGTGGTGATGCGTGGCGAATACTGGTCAACATGGATACGGCTAGCGAAGCGGCCCAGCAGTTCGATTTGGCTTTCAAGACGTTGTTGCTTGGAGGCAACCGTTTCAGTCACTGAGGAGGCTGAGGCTGCCAATGAAGTGGTGGCTGCAGGAGTCACCGGTGCTTTGCCACGAGTATTGGCAGCCGGTGCAGGTCGAGCTGAAGACGATGTGTCTGCGGATGGTGCGATTTGCTGCTTCAGTTTGTTGTATTGCTTGGTGAAATCTAGTAAGATCAAAGATCAAAGATCACAAAAAAAAAAATAAAGAATCAGCTACGAAGAAAGTTTGATCTCGTCCGCATTACCGCCAGTAGCACTGTCCCACATGTCAGCATCGTTCAATTCGTCTTCAAGATAATCATCATAGTCGTCGTAATCGCTATAGTTACTGTTATATTCAATATCATCCAAGGTATCCATGGCAGGTCCGAGATCAAGATCAAAGAAGAAAAGGGACAAAAAAAAACCTCTTTTTTGTGCAAAAGCTCCGCTTCCCAGCCACCTCGCGGATAGGCAGCATGAAAACAGCTTCTAATTCATTCGCCGTCATAAGCAATCTAGCAGGTGAACCAAACGGACAGCTGCTTCATCACAAGATTCGAGTGCACGAGAAAGTAAAATCAACCTAGCAGATCTGAAGTTTTAACCAAGGCCATCTTTCATCATTTTGAACTCGTGTGCAAAATTTAGGGTGAGTTCATTTAGAGCAATTGTGCACTGTGGGTTTTGGACAAAACGCGAAGGGGGTCCCCCTGGGAAAGAATGGCCGATTTTTTCAGCTTTTTAGCTGGTGAATCGGAGGCGTCAAATCGAAACTGATCAAACATTGGCTGGGCGACCTTCACCAATCGACCTGATTTTTTTGTTACCATCAACATTCATGAATTTACGTAGCCATTCAAATTTTTGCATCGATCCAATCTTTCAAAAGTGCTGTGCAGCGGTTGCATTTTTTTTTTTTTTTTTTCAAAAATGAAAAGAATTTGGGTGACCAGATTCAGCCTCCGCGCCGCACTACTCTCGATGTCAATACTTCATCCAGAAGGCCAGAGCGTCAAAGCTCAAAATACATCCCTTATACTAAACACCACGACGGCCCAAACGCCAGCCTTCTCCAAAGGAACCCAAAAATCCAAATTTGATGAATAAGCGTCGATTTCGTTCATAGCTTGGTCCATGTCACACTGGCAGATTCTCAATGTGATGATGAAATCCCGCCAACACCTCGCACTTGACGAAGTTGATGCAAATCGTGCAAGAGAACACCTACTCTTGCTGATATGACAGTTGCCCTGCGTGTACAGCAGGAATCAAGGTGTTGTGCGGAGGTTAAACCTGGCCGCCCAAATTCTTTTCATTTTTGAAGAAAAAAAAAAGCAACCACTGCACAGCACTTTTGAAAGATTGGATCGATGCAAAAATTTGAATGGCTACGTAAATTCATGAATGTCGATGGTAACAAAAAAAAATCAGGTCGATTGGTGAAGGTCGCCCAGCCAATGTTTGATCAGTTTCGATTTGACGCCTCCGATTCACCAGCTAAAAAGCTGAAAAAATCGGCCATTCTTTCCCAGGGGGACCCCCTTTGCGTTTTGTCCAAAACCCACAGTGCACAATTGCTCTAAATGAACTCACCCTAAATTTTTCACACGAGTTCAAAATGATGAAAGATGGCCTTGGTCAAAGCTACACCCTTCTCGGACAGCACAGGAGGAGGTTAGAGGCGACAAGCATGCAACCCTGACGCATTATTGTGTTGACGATTTGCTTTCATTTAGTTGTTTTTATTATGGACAAATGTTGAATGTACGTAAATATATATATATAAAACAGGAGGTATCATGGATGGTTGAACATGCAGACGAAAAAGACATGAAAAAGGTAAGAGAGGTATGGTCAGGCACGGAAGGGGGTGTTATTTTCTAGTTGGAAGTGGGGTCGGCAATGGCGGTTTGACTAACAACGGATTGGGCAGGCGTTTGGGCAGGTTGAATCCAGTTCAGACGTTCCAAGATTAATCGAGTGGAACGGTCCAGATTGAAGGTATAGAAATGCACGCCCTTGACGCCGGCAGCCTGCATCTTTTCAATGAAGTCAATGGCCAGCTGAATGCCGTATTCTTTGACAGCAGCGTCGTCTTCTTTGATAGGTTCAAGGTCTTGCCAAATCTTTTCGGGTACAAAATTATCGTTGAAGGAAATGACGCGCTTCAAACCTTGGTAATTTTGGATGGGGAACACCCCAGGCAGGATGGGGCAGGTGATGCCAATGGCGCGGCATTTTTGCACAAAGTCTAAAAACACATCAATGTCGTAAAACAGTTGTGTGACAATCAAATCAGCCCCAGCGTCCACTTTGGCTTTCAAGTGGAGCAGATCATCTTCTTTGCTTGAAGCATCCATATGGCCTTCAGGGTGACCTAAGGTGAGAGGGAAAGGGAAGAAACGGCTGTTAATCGGGATGTAAAAAAAAACCATGGCCGAGACAAGCATACCAGCGACAGCAATGCCAAAGTAATCGCCGTATTTGTTGCGGATGTATTTGACGAGATCTTCAGCGTGGCTAAATCCACCTTCGCAGGATTCCCAACGGTCCTGACCATGAGGGGGGTCGCCACGGAGTGCAAGGATGTTTTGACAGCCACAGGCTTTGGCAGCTTCCAAGGCCTTGTCCACCTTTTCCTTGGGCATGTTGGTGCAGGTTAAGTGCATCATTGTTTCAACACCGTATTTGACTTGCGAGGTCTTTACAATTTCAGCCGTCAAATCCGAGGTGGTGCCACCGGCGCCCCATGTAACGGAAATACCTTGAGGGTTAAATTCCTTCATGCGTTCAATGCGGTTATATAAGTTTTGCACGCCCTACAAAGAAATATATCAGCCTGGGGGGAAGAATGGTCGTCGTTTCTTTTTATTCTTTACCTGGGGAGTCTTGGGTGGGAAGTATTCAAAGGACCAGTAGGGACGGTCTTCCACTTCAGCTTGACGGATTTTATCGATGAATTTCATTGTTCAAAATTTGCGTTTATTTCTTTTTGAAAATAAAAGAAAGAAAAGAGAAGCTTTTTTTTTTACATCGTGCCTTTTTTTGCCTTTATCTTTTGCCGTCTGACCCCGCCTCCCAATGAAATAGATGGTTCAGTCCCATCATGCAACGGTGGCCAATCATTCAACATTTAAGCAATTGCGTCCATCATTCCATCTTTTTTTTTTTTTTTTTTTTTTTTTTTCAGTCAATTCTTTCATTTACTTTTACACTTCTGTAGGAGGACAGTCGTCACTTTTCTTTTCCATCGAACCACGCAACTCGTCAGCGGAGAGATGCGTGCAGCTCGCTTTGAAATGGCCCAGGTAAAGTCTATGAAAGAAGAACAAGGCACACCGTCCCAGCATTTTGATACAAAAGATCATCATGAGAGTTGGGCCAAGCATGTGGAATGGTTGGGGGTAAAACTTTGGCAATTTCGCGAATGGAGAATTTATTCAACGGGGTAAACGAGATGAAAGATCCACCAATCAAAATGTGCTACCATGAGACAATGAACAAGTCTAAACCTTGTTTCTCAAGATCGTCGGTTCTTGCCTTTGGCCTTGCTCTGGCAATTGTCGCAATACCATTTCCCTTTGGGAACGGTTTTCAGGTCAACACAGGCCAAGTGGAACCACTCAATCTCACACTTTCAAAAAAAAATAAAAGGTCAGGTGGGTCAAGACAATGCCTGAACGTGTGCTTACCTCGACATTGTCACACGCCACCATTTCGCCATACGACACTTGCTGGCAATAGCAGTACAAAGGTTCTTCGATATCTGCGTCTTCATTTGCTGCTCTATATAAAAATGATAGGAAGAAGACATCAGAGTCAACCATCGGGCCTAGAGTTTCTTTACAGTTTTTTGCTTTTGCCTAACAATAAAATACCACGATGAGAGACTCAAACCAACTTGGCGTTCCATTTTTATATATTTACCTGCGCCATTCCTTGCCACTTTGGGTGCCCTCGGCTCCTTGACTTGCCTTCCAGCCGGGTCATCCCGAATACGTCGTTCTACAAATAAGAAGCAGCATGAAAAAAAAACGCTTCCCGATTCAAACGCCTACTTTTGGCTGCAAAGAGAGAGATGAACGAAGTCAGAACACAAAGTAGAGATGGGGCACAACCTTACTTTTCTTCTCCATCTTTCCATCCTTCCTGTCCTTTTCCAAGCGCTTGACATATCTTTCGCGGTATTCCAGACCTTCCCGCAGCCCTTCCCGTAAATTGCGCGAGGTCGGCGCTAGGCCAGGCACACAGGTAATTCGTACTGCGCCAACGGGATGGACTTCTTCCAGCTTCACTAAATCTGCATCCAGCCGATTGCAATGGCGTTCCACCTAAACAGATACAGAGATGAATAAAGGAGTGTAACAGGAGCTAACATACGGCGTCAGACGTGGACTTGGCAAGAGCGACCTTTTCTTCCCCACGTTTAAGCGACTCAGTCAAGACAGCGACCAGTTCCTTGAATTTCGTGACACGACTGGTCGCATCCATGTCTTGGATTTGGTCGATTAGATGGATTGCCTGGCCAGCAACGCTGTCCATGAGTTCTATTGTTGAATGCGGAAAAATGAAAACAACACGTTACAAAGATGCATAATCATACTTCAGACGCTCACTTTACCTTGAGAGTAGCCATCCAGTTCTCGCATGAGCGTAAAGTTTCTTTGAAGTTCCAATGGCAAAGCTTCAATGGCTAAATGACCCCAATGACGATTGAACGGAGCAACATGAGTTCGTCATATATATATAATATAAAAGACCGTGTCTTTTTTGGTGCTTGCTCGTTAACGAGTATACTAGCAATGACTTACTGTCAATGTAATCATCTAGATAGGCAAGATGTTCAAGATATTTTGTGTTTGTTGGACGCATCCCTCTCGAAGAAAACAACAGTTTGATAAAATTGGAAAAGAGAGAGTTATTTTATTTTTTTTTTTTTTGCTTTTTTTCCACTCCCAGAACCGCGAAAAAAGGTCGCACAAAGGTTTTTTATGTTTTTTCTTCCTTCCTCTCAACACATTTAGAAGATGAGACAGGGTCTCCTTTTTTTACTATGCCTCTTGTTACCTTATACCTTGGCCTCCTTTGGTAACGAGCAACCAGTGTATATAAATTGTGTCGACAAGTGTAAAACCACACATTGCCCGGCTGTGCTCCCAATATCCCTTCGACTTACGTTTTGGTCATGGTAAAAAAAAAAGATCAGTCTTCTTTTGTCACGACCTATTGATCAATCTCACTTTTTCCAGCGAAGACAATTGCAAGTACCATTGTATGCATGCTATCACCGACAAAGCCATGGAAGATGGCACTGCTGTTCATCAATACCATGGCAAATGGTAAGTTTGCAGCTTCTCGGTTCTTAAAAAAATGCCAAGCTCACAGTTTCTCTTCTTTGCAAAGGCCGTTTTATCGATGGCTGGGTATGCAAGAGCCAGCGTCTGTCCTCTTCTCCATTGGCAATGGATTGGTGTATTACCACTACTTTTTTGTGCTGAAGCAACAAATTCCTCAAAACTACTTTCTCAACCAACCGCTCAAATGGTATGCTCTTCTAGGAATGAATGCTTGGCTCTGGAGCACGGTGTTCCATGCAAGAGACGTGCCCTGGACGGAAAAATTGGACTATTTCAGCGCTGGGCTGCTTATTCTGTACGCATGCTTCTTTGCGTTGGTGCGATTGTTTTACATCAAACGTGCTCCGTGGTGGATGGTGGCGCCGTTCGTGACCAGCTACCTACTCCATATCGGCTATCTCAGTCTATGGCGCTTTGACTATGGCTACAATATGATGGCGTCCGTTGTTGTCGGGGTATTGCAGCTGCTCTGTTGGGTTGTCTGGTCCATTCGCCAGTATGTCCTGCCGTCCTCCCGTCGGCCGTTTGCTTACATGGCCTTTTTGTCGGTGGTGGGCGTCAGTCTAGCCATGTCCCTCGAGCTGCTTGACTTTCCACCTCTGTTTCGTATCCTCGATGCCCATAGTCTGTGGCACATGTCGACCATCCCATTGAATATTGTTTGGTTTAAGTTTGTTTTGCACGACACACAGCATGAATGGAAATACAACAAGGCCGCAGTGACTCTCCTGTCTCCAAAATAGATTTTATAAAGTACGATGCAAAATCACAGAAGCCGGTTTTTTTAAAAGGTTGTTCTTTCAATTGTGGGCTGCCACCACTGAACCGACATTGGAGATCGTGCGTCCTTCGTTCAAGGCGTGGAAGGAGGCTTTGACGCGGGCAAGCTTCTGACCTGGTTTTTCGAGCATAGGTGAGATGGCCATGGATCGATTCCTGCGGAAAATCAGCTTTGTTGGTTTTGTGCATTAGGAACGCATGTCCATGTGTCCCATAGTATGACATGAAGGCTGTCAAGCTTGTTTGCTCTTGAGGCTGCCACGGGCTCGCCCCTCGACAACAATAGCATTCAGATTGGGCACGAAATTCGGCAGACCTGGTTCCTAAAACATGAATGGGTGAGGACAATGATAGCCATCTATACAGCGGACGGCTTACTTTAGATTTTAACCTCTGTCTAGAGAGCTAAAGGCGTCTTTGACAAGAAAAAGACAAAAGCAAAGTGCCAGACGAGAAGAACAAAAGAAAGACGGGGAGGAGGACAGCGATAGCCGGCTCATTCCAACATCTGCAATAGCAAACATTTATTTTTATGTCTTCTTCTGCTTTATTATCAATATCGAAAAAGTACATGAACGGCCTTGGCCTATCCTTTCTCTTTCTCTGTCGACGCGACAGTATGGCGTGCTATGTTAGTGGATTTTGTGACAGCACCCTATGCGTCTTTCTGACTGGCTGCGCTCTTTTTTCGCATCATTCTTGCCCATCTCTTTTTCAAAAAAAGCTGTCCAGTTGTTATTATTTCCGTTACAGTATTTCCGTCATTTGTTTTCAAACAAATGACTTAGGCATGCTGCTTCCATGTCAATCCTAGCCTCGCCATGCAAATCACCCAAATGCAGACTACAGCAGCTGCCTTCTGAACTGCTGATTCGAATCTTTTTGTTTGGTCAGAATCCAGCCTTTGTGTCAACCTGCAAATCTATCTACACCATCTCACGCTCGCCATTGATACGTGCTCAATTTATTTTGCGCCGATATGGGCCACTCGCAGCCCTGAGTGAACGATGTCTGACCAGCCTACCTATCGCACGCCAGCTTCCAGTGGTGGACTATTTGCTGAAGCTACGAGCCGATCCTCGAGCCGATGCTGACTACCTGCTATGGCAGAGCATCCGTGAACAAAATGTCAACCTCACCATTCTCTTGGTCGATGCCATCCAGCCCGATACCCGCACTCTGCAGCAGTACCTGAATGGTGCAGCCTCACACGGCTCTATTAGCATGGTCGACCTGCTGGTAGCACGCTACGGGGCCTCCATCGACCACGGCGACGGTACCGTGATGATGCTTGCCTGTGCCGAGAACAGGGTGGAGCTTGTCCGCCACTTGCTGACCCGGTATCACTGCGACCCACATGCTTTTCGAGACCAGTACCTTCGCCGCGCATGCCTCTCCGGCCATGAGGCACTGGTGGAACTGCTGTTGCCTGGGGCTGATGTCCATGCCTTTAACGACGCTGCGCTACAGAATGCGGTGCATAAAAACCATCTGGGCATTGCCTACCAGCTGCTGGCCCAAGGTGCTTCTGCCAATGTCAACCGTGGTGCATGCGTCATCCTAGCCGTCCAACAACACCATGTGCCGATCCTACGCCTGTTGCTCGATCATGGCGCTGATCCTCGTTGTCAGCAAGACTCGCCCCTCCAGCTGTCATGCCGCATGGGGCTATTGGACGTGGCTCAAGTCCTGGTTGAGTTTGCATCTGAACGTTTGGCCATGATCAACACGCTCAAAGGCATGCCACTCTACGAAGCATTTCGGCATGGCCATGCTGATGTCGTCGATTTTTTACTTTCTGGTGGCGCCGATCCTTCCCTACCCTTAGCGCAACAGGGCCTGCACGAAGCCATCCTTCATAACCATGTAGCCTGTGTGGCACAACTCCAACGAGCCCACACCGAGCTTCCTTTGCCTCGGCCGTTAGCCCAATACAAGGCGTCGGCGTCCGGGCCGATGTTCCAGCTGATTCAGCACTGGGCGTCATAGAATGAATCAAACATATGTCCTTTTTTTGACATCACCTAAAGAATTTTATTTCCTTGATCAAAAGGGAAAATAAAGGGGGCGGGGGACCGATAGACGTCTGTGTAACAGAAAACAAGGAGTTATGAAAAAAAAAAAAGGGGGCGAGCTTTTTGAGGAGGTTGAAAAAAAAAAAAAAAAGCTAGGAGAAAACATGAAAACAATTTTTTTATGTACACAGGCAATGAGAGGAAGGGAGACGGTGGGAAAAGAGCTATACAAGATTATGGTTGCAGGGCACGAAGGCTAAGCAAAGTGGTAGGTGAAAGGCTGGGCCCGAGGAAAGACTTCACGAACTTGCATAAAGGACGAGCCAGGCGAGGACAGTCGGGACATGCCCTGCAGGGCTTGGTATTCGTCCAGAGTGACTTGGATATCATCCTTGTGAAAAGTATGATGGGCAGAGATATCTTGGGACTGCAAGGCTTCGATAGGAAGGGTGAGGTCGATTTGGGACAGGCGGCGAGTGATAGGTCGTACGGCCAGAGCCTGTTGACTGAGAGAAGGAGGTGGCGATGCTGACCAGTCGCCACTGCACACGCTAGAGTCGGTGCCATCAAAAGGTGGAGAAGCCAGGTTGTCGGCAGGGGGGGGTGGCAGGCCAAGATCGTTGGGTGAGGGTAAAAACGTGGGATGGAAGTAGTCCATGTCCTCGGTTGCAGGGGACACAGGCAGGTAGATGGGTGGCAAATGGTTTGCCTTGCCCGTATCAATGTGAATACAAGGCGGGTGCGACAGATAACCAGAGTGAGGTGATGAGAGAGGTGGCGTATGCTTGGTTGAATACTGCGGCATGTTGGTGGAGGGTCGTTTGGCAGGTTTGATGACTGTTGAGGGAGTGTTCCTTGTCTGTTGCTTGTTGTGGGTGGCGGTGTGCTGAATCATGTTGTCAAATCGGCTAAACATTCTCTCACATCCAGGCACCACGCATTTGAAAGGTTTCTAATAGTACAACACGCACACAAAAAAAAAAAAAAAAAAAAAAGCAGGGGTTCAGTTTACCACTTCTTTTTTTCAAAGCGCTTAAACTTACCTCGCCAGTATGTTTTCTTGCATGTCTAGCTAAATGTTCACTGCGAGTAAAGACCATGTTACAATTACCAAACCCAGTACATCGGAATAGTTTGGGTTCAGACGATCGATGAATGCGTTTCTTGGATTGGGTCATGTAGGATGTAAAAAAAAAAAAGGAGTAGGATATAACAAAATAGAGAGAGAGAAAAAGGGAAAAAAAGGGGGGAACAAAATAGTGTTCCTTTAAATATGTTTTTGTCGATTAGAAAAAAGGAAAAGGCCACCCGACCCATGCCTGCGGCTCCCACTCTTTTGATTCACTTGCCCCCCCTTTTTTTTAAAAAAAAAGGATTGCTACTGGTTCTGGATTTTAAATGAAAAACATGACAGTGCCTGTTCAGCATGAATTTGTGACGCTGCGGGTTTCAGTTCCTGATCAAAAAAGGTAAACAGAGAAAAATAGAACTTTTTTACTTTTGAACAAGGCTTTTCTCGTCTTTCAAAAAAAAAAAGCAGAGGGTCTAAACACCTAACGGTCGAATGTCAAGAACAAAATGAAATGGCTCAGTGATATAGATAGCTATCCTGATAACAATATCGCAAAAACATACCAACTAATGTCACTGTATTCACCGCACTTACTACCAGCGTGGTGGAGTTCGGCACAACCAGCATCGTTGATCCGAATCGTGCCTGACCAAAAAAAAAAAAATCATCGTTATCAATGTGGTTTTACCTGGTGCTGCTGCAACCTGGCCAATCAGCTTCGCATCGGTCATTTAAAATAGGATGCCTCTCTCCACGTTCTTTTGTTGAACTTGCCTTTTTCTCTCCTTGGCCAAAGCATTGCATTCTACCAGCTTTCCATCGATAGATTTTGCCATTTTCTACAGAAATATCGTTGGCATCTCCTTTCTTCAGTGGTGACAAAAAAAAAAACCGCCCCTTTCACTCCTTGCCAACTTGACTTGCGTACCTTTCTTTCCCTATTTTATTTTTCTCTCCTGACAAAAAAAAAAACGCCTAATCGTGGTTTCTGGTGCACACCCGCCCAACCTCTCTCACTCATCTTTTTCTTTTCCATACACTCTTCCATTTTCTAACCTTTTGCTCCCAGGGGTTGACCAATCCATAAGCCAAATTGACCACCAGGTTCATCCAAAGTCACGCACGCCCCAAAATGACCAGCTTTTTCTTGTCCTTGAATTTCCGCTTCTAAACCCCTGGCACTGGAAAGGACCGAGGAAAGGTCAGATGTCACCAGCTGCTGCCACTTGTACACCCGAACAACACCCGCTTGCCATTGATTCTGCAGTCGCTTCTTCACGGCCTGTCGAACAAAAAAGGCAATTCACATTGGAGAAAGCCAGCGAAAGAACGACCGATAAGAGCGCTCGTGTGAGTAAATAACCCATGTCCATCCACTCTTTTTGCCCTTTTTACCTCAGTGGGGCTCGACACAATCAGCCATTTCTCTTGCCATTGCTCTAATACACTTTTTTTTTTTTTAAAAAAGGATGTTAGTCAAGAGGAATTTACGTTTTTTTGTTTTTTTTTTTTTTTTGTCGCACCTTCCAAACTGGCCAAAAACAGAGTTTCCTGTCATGGACCAGTAAGCTACGCCGCCCTTGAAAGCATGTACCTTCCCAACTTGCGGGCCTTGATATGCGGCACCTGGAGCGCCTACCAGTATCATATCAGTGGTTGCAAAGTATGTCATTGCCCAACCAAAATGTTCAAAAGGCATTGGTGAAGGACTGGACATCGTTTCCACTGGGCTTCTGCTACTATAGTGGATCTGTGCCAAGCCAGCCTAAATAAAAAGAAAAGATGAGTTGACCCCTGTTACTTCCCTATCCTTGCTTTTATTTTTACTTGGGCACCACCTTGCGGCGTGGAGCAGTACGGGCAACCAACCCATAAGTCCTTGAAACCGTCGCCATCGAGATCCACACCTTTCAAAACAGAACCATACCCATCCAAGTCCCAAGACAGGGTTGAATTTAGCGACTGGTGATGATGGCTGGCTAAGCCAACGCCTCGTTGACCAAAATAAACGTCGACATGGCCGCCACCGTTGGCAAACGGACTGGCGACAGCCAAGTCATCAATACCATCGGCGTTGAGGTCAACAACAGCCAGTGCCCATCCAAAACGGGATCCAGCCACACGCCCTCGAAGTGAAACGGACCACGCGGGGTGCTTGCTGTACTGGTCCGTGCTGTTGTGGGTATCGAATCCTGCCTGATCATTTTTCCAGCTTTGTTCGTTTGCAACAAATACAGACCCTGCCATCACCCGGTCTTGTCTGCCGTCGTATGGAGCCGAGATGACCAGCTCCTTGCGACCATCACCATGGAAATCACCTACCACCATAGCATGCCCAAAGCCAGCCAAGGACGAATCTATTGTTAAATCCACTCGGCGGTCTCCACTGTCCAAGGTCGCACATTGCTGTTGCACAAGAACTCCCTCGTCGTTCGAGCCAATGGTCCTGTCATCGTCAGCAGCAGCCTCGTTTTCATTCACAAGAGCGATAGTCCAAACGCCACTGTCGCCACCCGTTGCCTTGACTTGCTCGAGCCATTCCTCCTCCTCCGTGCTGTTCCCTGGTAAATGGAGCACCTGCTGATGTCGAGAAGTGTGCCTTGGCTGGTGCTGTCGTCTTGAGCCAACGTCATTATCAAAGTAGGAACCACATAATGGTCCATTGGTCGGGCCGCTGACCAATATTTCGATGGCTTGACTGTAGCAATTGGTTACACTGGCCGCCATGTCTTGAATGCCTACACATCAACCGATCCTTGATGAATGGATTTCCTTTTTTTTTTATCCCGCATCTCTCCTAGCTGACCTCCTCGGTGGTAATCATACATATGGTCCACTAGGAATGGACTCTGAGCGCCGTAGAAATCAAACAGGTACTTGACCAAGCCCACATCCAACTTGATGCCGGCAAAAGCACGCATCATACAGTAGCGCACGTGATCGGCTGGTGGTACTGCCCCGGGGCGTTGTTGGTAGTAGCGCTGATAAATCCGGATCAGGTCGTCCAAGGGCAGCTTCCATTGATCTGAGAGATAATCTAGACGTGAGCGGTGTCGGAGTACTGCCTCACCCCCGGTGTCGGCCACCTTATGGGCCTTGGCTATATCGCCTCCAAAGTCCATGCTTGCCATCACCTGCATAAAGTAATTTGGCAGTCCGTTCAGTGAGTGCCATTCCACGTCGGCTATATCATGTGATAGAATGCCCAGCACAAATGCCACCAAGCCCTGGGAGCAAAAAAAAAAAAAGAGGTGGGTTGGAATGACATTTTATGTTCGTACCTTGACATGATCGTCGGTCCATGGCCGTGGGTAAGTATCTCGAATATATTCCAAAGATGCCTTGATAAACGGCGCCCAATGAGCTATTTTTGTCAAAAAAAAAAAATGGATAATCGATTCAAACAAGAGACAAGGGTCAGGTGCCTACTGTTTTCTGCTTGGCTATCGTGGCCTAGGCATTGATATCCCCAGTCTGGAAAAAACGACCCTGGCTGCGAATAGTCTGGGTAGGTCAAAAGCAGATGGCGTACTTCATGCTCAACGGTATCAGTAGGTTCAAATAGCTCAATAGACCGAGCTGTCACTTCATTGTGTACGAGTCTAGAGATAAGAGAAAAACATTCATGAGTGACATGGCACTGCATGTTGAGCTGCGCTTTACATGCCACATCCCCAAACCAATGGGCTAAAGTGCATAATGTGGCACGCCAAAATAGAGAGCCAATGTTTCATAGACAACTTCAGGAATGGGTTGCTGAAATGCTAAAGAACATTTCAAAAGGCAGAAGCGAAAAAGCCTAAAAATAAAAAAATTCTGCGCTTTTTTCATGCCGTCCAAAACAGGAAAGGAGCAATCAAGCTGGATTGTTTGACCTGGCACGCGTAAACGCACATGACCAAAGCGTTCCTGCTATTCCATTTTTAAAGTGAACTAACCTATTTTATTTTTACTGGAAATATTGTTGCAAGAAGGACACATGCGGGTGATATTAATAAGACTTGATGTTGCGCCCAACGTGGGATAGGGTACTAACTGTTTGATCAGGAAATGGAGGGCTGGAGAAAGGGAATCAATGGAAAGCTTGTCGGTGAAGGCAGGATTAGCGGTTATGTCGAGCTTGATATCGATCTAGCTTTTCCTCTAGATGTTGGACTCGACGATGAAGGGAACGGAGGAGGTAGAAGGTCGCAGGGTCCGGAGTTAACGATCCGACGGCCATCAAAGGGGCGTCCGCTGACGTAGACACAATGTCTGCAAAAAAAAAAAAAAAAAAAAAAAAATGAGCCTGGGATCGCAAGAACTGGAAAAATAGGGTCGCCAAACCTTGATCAGGTGTCATTGACATACAATCATCTGGATCGACAACTATGTCATCCAGATCCTGATGGTCAAGGGCATCCTGGTCAGGCGGTGAAGGTGATTGGCTATTTCAGCACAAAGGTGGTTAAAGGTGAATACAGAAAAATGCTTCCAAGTGTGGTTGATCTTTACAAAGTCTTGTGAGAAGCTGTATTGTTCGGCTTGGTCATTTGGGCTCGTCGGGCGACTGCTGCTGAGGTTTCAGTTTCGTCTGGAGGTATGTACAGTTGGTAGGGATCGTAGCGAACGTGGGTACACAAGTAGCCACCCTTGTTTCTGACGCGTTTACTTGGCAGAAGAAATAAAACGATGAGCTAGAGACAGGAACAACGAGGTTATGAACAGCCTCTCACATACATAATGCCAAACAATTCCAGCTTGGTTAAGGTATCACTGACGCACGCTTGGCCAATGCCAACCAAGTCTGATAGTTGCCGTTGCTGGCAACCCGCGGTACGGCTTTGAAGGATGACTGAGATAATGTTCTGCATGTTCGCAGAAAAAATGACATTTGCGCATTGCTATAGAGAGACGAAGAGAGAAACATGAGGAAAAAGTTTGAAGGAAGACCAGAAAGATGCCTACTGAAGGAGCCTTGGAAAGTAGTATTTTCTGCTGCAGGGCTGCACTGGCAACGACACGTAGTGATTCGCCATATTCCGCCACAACCTCTGCGTATGAGAGAAGGTGCAGCCCCTTGATACACTGGTAGTCGATAGCACCATTTAACTCGTCCGCAGTACATCCCAACTAGATATAAAAAAAGAAAAATTGAGGCCAATCACAAGAGGCGAAAAGGTATACTTGCCCGTTTGCCACTGTATTTTGACTGGAGATGGCTGACCTGTCGTTCCACATCTTCAAGAGTGTGACCAGGGAAGAATGTCATTGCGTTGTTTCTTGTGAGAATGAGCCACAAGCGTTCGTTCTCAATGTGATAGCCATTAGGGTAGGTGACATCAATGATCCATTGAGCAAGCCCCCACATGTCACGTAACGAAGCACCTAATACTACATATAAATCTCTTTGCGTCTTGGCTTCCAATTCCGGTCATTTTATACCTCGATAGCCTTGGACTGCTAGCTCTTCCTTCAAGCGATAAATCAGAAAGCTTTCAAACATTGCGCAACTATGAAAGAGTGATCTTTTTAAAAAAAAAAAAAAAACGCGGCTGGTGTCCTGATTTCCATTTTTGATGGTGAACCAGTCGGCCAAACCGCTAGTCGCTGCCTCCTCTTTTTCAAAAAAAAAAAATGCTACACAGCGCTTTTGCGTAAATGGATCGGTGTGAAATTTTGTCTGATCAGTTTCGATTTGATACACCCGATTCCTCAGCTAAAAAAAAAAAAGAAAAGATCGGCCATTTCGCCAGGGGATCAAAATTCACAGTGCAAAATAGTCCCTAGTCAATTTACCCCAAATTTGCATACGAATGCAAAATGGTATGACATGGCTATGATTAAAACTACAACTCTCCCAGGCAGCCTGGCGAAGGTCTGGAAGGCTTCTTACCAACGTCTCTGCTTGCACCGGCAGGAATCGAACGTTGTTTAGCGGAAACTGAAATATCCCCGCTTGTTTTTATTCTTTATTCTGAAGTAGACTCTCCACCATATCCCCCCTCATTTGCCCAGGTATGGTTGCCACCCATACCACAAACCGTCCAACAACTCCCTCGCCACATAAAGTGTAGGTCTCTGGAAATGAACGCCAAAACGTCTCCCCACAATAAATTGTGCACGGTCCAATTTGGAAGGCCGCTCTTTTTTTTTTTTTTTTTTGGTCTAGTTGAAGCTTTAATGAGAGCTTCTAGTAGTATTAAACAAGAATTTGCAACATCAGTCTGATGTGCTACTTTTAATCAATGAGTTCATGACTCAACGGCTGAACAATATTAAAGTTTATGGTGGCAAAGGAGACAAAGAGGTACGACAGGGTGGCTGGATTAAAAATGAAGATGGTGGGTAATACGGCGCTAACGAATGAGATGATTAGTGTGAAAAGCATTGGTGATGAGAGGAGGAGATACAGGAGAAGTAGGTCGAGAGGGAGGGTTCGGTGAGTGAGATGCAGAAGAGCTGGTGTTGTTGGTGGCACAGAATTTCAAATTCATGGCCTCGGCGACTCGGCGGTTGGTGAAGCACCTAGTTGGATCCGGGTTGAGGTAGCGTGTGGTAGGGATGTTAAGTATGTCGAGGTCATTCTTTGCGCGCACGGTCCAGTCGATCCGATCCTTTGGCGTGAATGCATATTTGCCCATGCAGGCCCAATAATAAGCTTTGAGGAAACGGATTTCTTGGATAAAGTGCATTTCATAGATGCCGTGACGCAATACAGTGTAACCTTCCACTGTACGCCCGGTGCTGATGTAGGGAAGAGCGCGGGCCAAATACAAACAAGGCTGCGTGAACTCCCAAAATTTGACTTGCTGGAAGGCATGGTTCAGGCGTGACACGCCGACGATAAAGCGATCATAATTCTTGGCATCTTCCAGAACCACGAGGTCCATCTGCTCGTCTTCCACCATACAATACAACCCCATCGTTGCAAAAATTAAGCCAAAGATCGGGAAGATGTTGGCTAGGTGGAGTGAGAAAGTGGAGAAAGGTGATGAACCAGCATGTCCTTTTTTTTTTTTTTTGTAGTTCTTACGAGTGATGGTCAAAGCAGGCAAAATGGTCACCAGGTATTTGTAATGTTTGCGAGCCAGGTCGTAATCACCATGACGAGCATAGTAGCAGAGCAAAGTCCCATGGATGGCAATACGGTTATAATCGGCAGCTTGCTTGACGTGATGTTCAAGCATCACAACAAAGGATTCGCACTCGTGCACACGGTCGACGACAATGGCATTGGCAACGTGGTAAACACCCAGCCAGATTTCGGCTTCGTAGTCGCCATTGCTACGTGCTGTATCGGCCATTTGCTTTAAGAGCGACATACCGCTGCCTTCGTCCTCGGGCTCATGGTCCAGTGTGCCTTCGAAGATCATCATGGTGACTACCAAGCCCACGGAACGATAAAACGATTGGCAATCGATCACGACCCCAAGGGTCTTGTCGGCTTGGATGGCTTGGTAGAGCAGTTCCTTGGCGTTTTTGAATTTGCCGGCAGCAAAACACAGCAATGCGCAGATCGTTAGAGTGCCTGAGTCGTGTTTTTCGTCCATATGATGGAGGGCTTTGGTGATGTAGAAGATGCTATGCTCTTTGTGATCATTGAGCCAACAAAGCAGGGCGGCACGTGCAAGGAAGAGAGTGTAGTGAGGGCCACATTCATCAAGAGCTTCACAGGCATTCAAGCCCACGAGGCAACTGTAGACAAAGGCACGGCCCTGGCCCGTATAGAAATAAATGTTGGACAGCTGCTCCATGATCTCGACGACACGCTGGATCGTCTGTTTCTTCTTGTTGTCACTTGCATTATTGCTGGCGTGGGTATGATGGTGATGCTGGTGCTGGAAAGGAGGAGGATTGTCAGAGGCGGTGGATCGCACAGAGGACATTGGGAGGTCGTGGGCGTAAGCCGATGACGGTGAGTGCTTGGAGCGGCGCAAGAAACGTGATGCCAGAGATGCTTTTTTGTTGGGATTGTGGTTGTCCGGTGACCAGCGCCGGTGACGGTACTGCACAAGTCGCAGTTTCCAGAACTTGTACAGGAACTCAGGCTCGGTCTGAGGCCAGCTTTGACCGAGGCATTCCAGGGCCATGAACAGATAGCGTTCGCCCATCTTGAGCTGAGTGCGCATAGTGAAACACACACCGAGACGTCGGTAAATGTCGCTCTGATGTAAACGGCCAAAGCGATAGGCGATGCCAGGGTTTTCGTTCAGGATCTTGACCATACTTTCCAAGTTGCTTGTGGCTTCGGGTAAAAGGTATGAGCGCATGTTCAGATCGGCAAGGGCTTCAAGGTAATAAAGCTGTTTTTCTAGAAGATCGGTTTGCAGATAATGGCGGGCGACCTTTCCTAGCAGCTCTGGGTAATTCTCGCGTGTCAGCTGGCCTTCGTAAAATTTGGCAAGAAGCCCGTGTAGAATGATGCGCGTCTCGTAAGAGACCATGCCGTAGATACTCTTGGGGATGGTGATGTGTGAGAATGAGAAGAGGGCTTGGCCAGACGCATTTCCCAAAGATGAGGCCGTCACAGGGTGGAATACAATGCCGGTCGAGTCGGAGCCTCGTTGGAGAAAGTTGTACACGTCAAAGTGCTCAATGGTTTCAAGAATCTTTTGCATGTCATCTTTGTCGCTGAATATCACATTGCTCACTTTAAGCATCGCCTCGACTTCATAGAGAGTAAAATATTGGTCCAGACAGCTAGCCACCTAGACCATGTCCATAGAAAAACAAGTTGTGTGAATGGCCATGAAAAATGGGGCAAGGAAAAAAAAAAAAAAAAAAAAAGATGATTTGCTTACTGTTAGGAATTCCTGGAAGTTTGGATCCAGGCGATCGTATTGCATCTTGATGATCCGCTTGTAGTCGAGATTTTGGAGCCAGTCCTTGGGTTCAAAGCGATTGTTACTTGGCACAAGCTCGCCTTCCACCACGGTCACATGGTGAAAATCCTTGAGTATCATGGCGATGTTCCTGTTGAGAAAATAGGAGAGAGTGAGAATCTGAGGACTGTGACGTCAAATGCATTTTGGGTATTATTACTTGACGTGCAAAGGGTTGCCATTTGTGCGTTTCTATAGAAAGAGAAAATCAGAGCGAAAGAGTCAGCACCCACGTCAGTTCACTATTGCGTCCCTCTCTCACTTTCAGGCTTTTACCTGGATGATGCGGATGATCTCAGGGCTAACTTTTGTAACGCCGGCATTCATTGTCCTCAGGACAATGCCTTCGATATCGTCGCCACCAAGTCCATTGAGAAGGATTTCCTCGGACACGCCTGTTTGGCAAAAGTTGTTGATAAAGGTGACATTATAATCTTTGATGGGTCGCGTTGCAAGCACAAGCATGACATGTTCGCATCGTTCATGTATATGATGAAGGATCTTGATGGATGCAGAGTCAGCCCCTAATGCCATCATCCATGGAAGTGCCAAACAGTGAGCTAACCTAGTCGACTTTTTGATCTCTCCATCTTTGAACCTTACATTGAACGTCATCACATATCAGTATCACGGATATGCATTCAGACACATACTTGACCATGCGAGTGATCACACCCGTCAGTAAGATGTCGCGACCTCGGCCATCCAGACGCCGGGTGTAGCGATTTTCTTCGGTTTCACCGAGCGAGCCAAAGATCATCTTGAAGAGAGGCAGAAACCCGTCTTCTTCACCACATTTGCGTAGGCAACGCAGAATCAGTTCAGCCACTTCGTTCCCAGAGCCATCCGGGCTATAGGTGCTGTACGCGCCGTAAGATGATCGGGTAACGGAGGAGTGGCTGTTGAGAGTTTGCATGCGGTGGTGAGTAGGGTTGGTAGGCGTAGCCGTTGTCATGGTTGGCGGGTTCATTTGGTTGGTATGGCTGCTGGCACGGTAGATGGAGGACATGGAGGAGGCAGGGGAAGTGTCGCCAGGGTGGATGCTGGTTGAGGTTGTGTGAATGCTAGGGGAATTGTTTGTCGCAGACAATCGTTTCCGGGTATTCTGAGGCACCTTGTCCGAGTCGATGATATCAAATAGGGATAGCAACAAGTGTTTCACCAGGTAATACTTGGAGCTTTGTTCAACTGATCAATATAAGAAAATGTGAGTCCACTTGCCTTGCCTCTAAGCTGGTATTTTTTTTTTTTTTAGCTTTACCTTCCGTGGACGATGACCAACTAGAGAGAAAGGTAATAAAAAGGATGAGAAAACCGGGTCCATCTTCCCTATGCCATTGGAACATACCACATGTTAAATTCATGAGCGGTGATGATTTTGCTGAGGGCACCACAGAAAAAGGATTTGCCGACACCGGAATTGCCAGAGATGATCAGCAGGTGATGGTCGTGTTTTTCATGCCAGTCGTCCAGGAAGCGGTTGGCCCGGCTCATTTCAAATTTGTAGCCAATAAAGTCGGATTTCTTGTCGGCGCCGCCCTGAGATGAAAAGCGCTTGGTCTTTGTGATTTCAAACTTGCGGATGCCGTAGATCATGATGGGCTTTACTTTGCCTTTGACAAAGTTTTCGCCGTAATCTTCAAAGTCGCACATGGTGCCGATCTGCTGCTTGGTAGCAAAGTCACACACCACATTCTGCTTTGCGAACGAGAATTTGAGCATGCGTACCGCCAGGATGATAGCATCGCCTGCAATGGCAGGATCCCGACGGATAGGGCAACCTTGCGGTAAGACGGCATTGAAGATCACACCGGTGGACAACGCAATCGCAAAATCGGTGAACAGCGGCAGGTATAGGTCGCGCAGCTCTACAGCAGCCTTGGCAGCAAATACGGCTTCACGTTCATGGGAAAGAGGTGGTAGGCCGAACACTGCCAGCAATGTGGCTCCTGAGGAACATGAAAAAAAAAAATGGAAAGAGGGCGGCGTTAGGGTCTCTTCACTTGATGGATTTTTTCGATTTTTTTTTCTTTACCTTTGTCATCGACAGCAAACTGCTGCAAGGCACCTTCATACTTGACAAGGATCTTGATGCAGAGATAAACGGCTTGCTGGGTGAGGACAAGGCCGGATGGTGTCGATGGGTTGAGTTTGCCGAGACTGATGAACATGATGGTGACGTCGCGAAACTGGGCTGGGAAACTATCATTGTCGCTTTGTTTCAATCGGTGCAAGGCGCTGCGGCTCATGTACTTTAGGTACACAGGATTACAAAAGCGGCCATTGCTGCAGACGTTGGAGGCAATTCGGGTCAGGCTGCCATTGTCATGATCCATCGCCATAGGGGATGGGGGTAAGGTATTAGGATCGGTGGGGTGATGCAGCTGTGGATCGCCATTATTGCTACTGGCACTGCTGCTGTTCGCTTGGCCATTGCCCATCACAAGGGCTGAGGGTGAGGTGACGGTGGCTGAATCATCGATGGAAGCAGGGTCGGCCAGCAAAGGCGGCATTGGTGATGCAGTGCTATGACTGCTGCTGCTGTACTTGGCTGAGGCATCGTTATTGGGCGAGATGTGACGACCAGAAAAGACATCCATGGACCGGGTCAAGCTGCTCGTAAAAGATTGCGGTGATAGGATAGCCGTGCGTCGAGCTGCTGACGGGTAGGACAGAGAGGCGCTACCATGGTGACTTTTCAAAATGTACAGACGTTTGCGGCGCTCGTAAGGGATGGGATGAGGTAAGTATTTGACAAAATCAAACGCCGTGGGTGTAATGCACATCTCGCCAGCTTTAGCTGTAGATAGAACGGACTCCAAGGCCTCTACAGCAGGACCACAGATGGCGTATTCTAATCGACCTGTGTAAGGCAGGGGTTTTGAAGGCGCCGAGTCATGGCTATCGTCGGACAAGGTGGACAGACGATAGCCATTGGTCAGCGGTAGGTCATCCATGTCAGCTGATCGGGTGCTGGGGCGTCGTTTCTGAGGAGAGGAGTTGCCATTGAGGCCGTTTGAGGAATGGTGGCCAAGATCTCCTAACACGACGTTGGTAATATCGCCACAGGACAGCGCAATATGCAGTTCCAAATCGATAGAGTTGACACTTCCAGAGCCGTCACTGACAATGCTATTCTGGCGTTCGAGGCGTCGACGTCTGCGATGTTTGATGTACGGAATACAGTCCCAAAAGCTGACACCCATGGAGTACTCTTGCGTAGAGTCAAAGATATCAGGCTTGGCTATAACATCCATGCCCAAGCTGCTGACAGAGGAGGAGGATTCTTTGTTGTCGCTGTCGCTGTCGCTGTTGTCGAATAAAAAAAACCTCTGGCCAAAGACGTTGCGGCCTCGGCGTTCCACATCCCCATTGGTGGATGACCGATGCTTGGATCGTTCCTTTGCTGTCAGGTACACTCGATAGTGAGATTGTCGGGCTAGCAGCTGGCGGCCACATTCAATCGCTTTTTGGATCAAGGCTTGCTTTTCTCGATGGCTGAGGTGGATCGTTTCGGCCATATCCATATCGTTGACGGTTAGATCTGGTTGGAAACATACGAGCACAGCGTCGCCAAGAAACTATGTAAAAAAAAAGGGGGGGAGGTGTGAGATCCCCTAGACTGAAGAGACTTGTTTCCAAAGGCTGTACCTTGACTACATCTCCACCAAATTGTTCAATAATGCAAATGCACTAAGGGTAGGTTGCATGAAAAATAAGGGGAGAAGATCGTGAATATCACTGACGTTATTCTTCCTCTCTTCTCTTTCGGTCCTTCCTCTCTTGGCAATCTTTCTCATGGTGAAACCTCCACTTACTTCGCCCATATAAGTTCCAATTTCCAAGGCAATGGCCTCGGCCCCTGATTCGCTTTTTTCGGTAGCCAAAGTCGTCAGCTGGAGAAGAAAAAAAAAGAGTATAAATAAACCTGAACCATGCCAAGAGGAATGTTGTTACTAACAGAACTGAAGCCTTTTCATGACAAGAAAAAGGAAAAAATGAAGCATTGAGTACATTTTGGTGGCTACGCAGATTCTCGGCGCATATAAAAATGGGCACCTCTATTTTTTAGTCTAATCTTACCAACAATGTCGACCATGAGAACTACGCCAAACTGAGTGTGCGAAAATGGGAGGCGAATATGAGGACATTGCGCATGCAATGAACGCACGTACTATGAATAAAATAACAAGTCAGAGTAGGAAAAAAAGGGGGCGGGACGGGTTCGTCAGTTGTCTTACCTTGGCAAGGTATGGAGCAATGTTCAGCATGGCAAAAAAAAAAAAAAAAAAAAAAAACCGTAAAGAAAATACAGTGGGGAAAGAGAAAAAAAGATCGGACCTCTTTTCTTATGTTGTTAATATAGAACGCAATAAAACACTAGTAAATGTAAAGCTAAAAAAGATTAGGTGGCAAAAAGAAAAAAAAGAAAAGAAAAATGAGTGGAAAAATGGACGATCAAAAAAATTTTGGCTCAGGCTTCCATTTCGGGCATGATGTCTCGATGCCATGTCCTGTGCGTTGCCCATTTGCTCAAATGGGTGCAACCTTAAAACTTTTTTTTTTCTCTACTTGGATTTTATTGTTTTCTTGATGTCACTCCCTCCCTTTCTAAACAGTAGCAAGGCATAGCCATAGCAGGCACAAGGACCTGGCCGGTGGAGCTATAAAAAAAATCAGGAACAGAATCACCCGCCACCGACCCAATAGCAAACTCTCGTTTTGATTGAGAGGTTTCAAATTTTTTTTATTGAATGGGAATTAGGTAAAAATGGAAACGAGGCGTTGGAGGAAGGCTTTCTTTTTCGAGCCTTCCTGTTCATCCTCTTGGAAATCCAATTGTTTCCAGTCGACACGGGCATCCGTGACTAAATCCACTTCATGCAGAGGGATAAACTTGGATTTGGTCCAAAACTTATGCACAAGCATCCCACCAATGAAAATAATGGGGCCCTAAAAAATTAGAACCAGTCAGGTGGCTGCCTTTTTAGAGTTTAGCCAGCTTACCCCGTAATTGCCCACAAGACCTTCTGCCGAAGGCGGGACAAAGTAGGACCAACCAGATATCAATATAATAACAGCGCAGCCCACAATAGCAATGTAGTTTGCATAAGGGAAGAAAGGTGCTATATAAGGAAGTTCAGAAAGCTGATGGCCTTGAGCAAGGAACGCTCGGCGGAATCGGTAATGAACAATGGCAATCGACATCCACGTGATCTAATGTCATTTTATGCTGAATGAGTGGAACTCACTTTTTTTTTTTAAGCTGCTTACCAAGCCAGCAATGCCGCCCAGGTCTGATAACACCAAAAACAGCACTTCGCCAGGAATGAAGGAGGTGAAGAAACAAACCAATGACACAGCACAAGTGCATAGCAATGCATAAATGGGTACCCCTCTTTTGGTGGTATGAGCTGCCATGGTCAGAAAAAATTACCCGGCGTCAGCAATCCTGAGATATACATTCTAGTTTTTTTTTTTCTTACCGAGTTTTCGGTGCGCAATGCCTTCTTCAGCCAGCCCAACCAACGTTCGAGTGGCGGTATAGATGGCACTGTTGCCACATGAGAAGAGCTACATCAAGGAGAAAATGATTTGAAAGAGATTTCATTGAGGTGATGCTACTTACAGTGCAGAGGATCACGGCGTTGACAAAGTGAGCCCCTCCAGTGAGCCCGGCCTTTTCGAACACAAGAGTAAATGGAGACATGCTGGCACTCTTGGTACCCGACAAAAAGTTGTGAGGGTCATTATAGGGAATCACCATGCCCATCACAAACACTAGTAAGAAAGAAAATGAACATCGAAAGAGCAACGTTCTTTTTGGGCGTACCTGACAAAATGTAGATGAGCAAGACACGGTAAAACACGTTTCGAACGGCAGTAGGAATGACTTTGGAAGGATTCTTTGTTTCACCGCTGGCACAGCCAACAATTTCAGTACCAGCCATCGTCAAGGCACTCAAGACAAGTGCATTTAAGATCCCAAGGAACCCATTGGAAAATCTGTGCCAAGGAAGAATCGTTGTGAGTTCCTTTGCCGTGCCGAATGTATTCCTTTGTGTCTTACGCTCCAGGATCTTTCCAGTACTTGAATCCATATACCTCGCCGCTAAAAAAAAATAAAATGGGTCATTTTGGGTTGCCTGGCGTTTCTTGAGTTCAGGAGTTACCCCAAGACACCACCCGAGGTCACTGTCAAAAAAAGTGTTAGTCAACATAGAGGCATGACATGTTTACTATACTCACAGCAGCCAACGATCACATAGACAACCACAGTCAAGATCTTGATCAAACTAAACCAGTACCTGGCCAAAAAGAAAAATCAGGGGTCTGATCTCGAATTTTCTGCCAAATAAGATTCTTACTCGGTTTCACCCCAGCCTTCTGCCCCCATCAAGTGCACCAGGAACATCACAACCAAAAACATAATGGACCCTGTCATAAAATTATCATAAAAAACCGTAAGCGCCCCGAAATAAACTGGTATGATGTTGACTTTACATGCCCAGTCTGGTACAGCTTGTGTCCAGAATTTCATCACTAATGGTATCGCAGTAAGCTCGACCGCATTGATCACAGCCCAGCAGTCTATAATTAAAACTCAGTCGGCTGTCAAAGGGAGAGGGTTGGTTGAATTTACAGAAATAATTAAAGCCCACGGCAGCGCCAAAAGACTTGTGTACAAATCGGCGTGCATAGACTGAAAACGACCCAGAAATCTTTTGGGAAAAAAAAAATGGATGAGAAACGTGGGCCTAAATGGGAAATGAAACTTACTGGTATGTAGGCGGACACTTCGCCAAGCTGGAGCGTCACAAATAAGACAAGAGTGCCAATGATAACATATGAAATAAGCAACCCAGCAGGACCTAATGGGGTAAGTGTAAGATCGAGAGCGGAACGGCAGAAAATTCTTATTTTTTTTTTTTGCCCTTTACCGGCTTTGGCCAAATTGATGCCCGACGAGAGAAACAAGCCTAAATTTTATGCAAGAATGAACACTTCATCCCCCAGTCAGCACCACCACTCTCAGCTCACCTTGCCCAATAATGCCACCAATGGAAATCATCTTAAAAATCATAAAGAAGTGTTAGTTTTCACCCAAACCCATCATCGTTGGACGACTCTTACTGCCAAATGCCTTGGTTTTAATGACCGTTTTAGACCCGAGGCTGTTTGCTTCTGTGCTTCCATATCTGTCGTGCTTGCTATAGACACGTCTTTCGCTGCGTCAATTTTGTATTCGATGGTCATTTTGTCGCTTAACTAAGGAGGAAAAAATCGGATCGAATAATGACTGGGAGGAAAAGGAGGAGAAAGGGTTTTTATTTTATTTTTTTTTTTTTGACTTTTGTCATCTCATTTGAGACAATCTGTGCTTGATTTGAAGATCCGCAGAAACCTTAAAAAGCCCGTATTTGGATGGAAATGATAACGCCATTTCGAACATGGCAACGTCATTATGGTGCGACCTCTCTCCAATCCTTGGGTGACTATGCCCATCATTTGTCTCTTTTGAAACATTTGGCCGCGATAAATGTAAAGAAGTTCTAATGACATTCCGAAGTTTTCGCATTAAACATTACCAAAACCAGGTTCATTTTTAAAAAAAATAAAAATAAAAAAAAGAGCAGCCAAAAACGCCCCTGGTAACGCTCTTTCGTCATTTTATTTTGCAATTGCTCGATCGTCTTCATCTTATTGTTATTTCCTGATCCAAGTAAAGTTTCATTTGTTTCCTCATATGACATCTTCCCCATTCCTTTTCTGAAATGGATGCCTTTGTACTTGGTCTGGCTCAAATGGCCAGCGAGAGATTAGACTTTTGTGACAACTTTTTTACCCAATTCCCGCTCAAATGGATGGCCAATTTTTCGGCGCCTTTCATTGGCCTAATCTCGACGATGGCGAAGGTTGGAACTGAATCATTGGCCATCGATTGTAATACTTGGTATCGTAGAAACCTTCGGGTATAGGCCAGTTGACCCGGCATTCTAGAAAAAGTGCCTCAAAAGCCGTTGACGGTTGAAGTGTATGTGTGCGCTTGAAATGGCAAGAGTTTCTGTCAGTTTGTGTAACACTGGCCCATGGCAGAATCTGGCATCAAAAAAAGAAAAGAATCACATGCTTCCAAGGAAAACTTTTTCTTTTGCAAATTCAACTATCATCCTCTTAAGTGAAAGTGACGGCAACGACGCTCATGTCATGGATGCGATATAGGCCGAGAAAGCCCACATGGGCAGGAGGGATACTGTAGACCATGACAAAAGAGACGGCACTCGGACCTCAATCCCATGTCATTCCAGTGTCGTCGACTTCGTGAAACTGGACGCAATGCTGCCCGTCACCCACCTGATCTCATCTGTTGTTTATCAACTATCATTCAGAGCGCTTCTTCCCAGTATCAGTTGCTTGTTTCCCTCTGATTTTTCCGCCCAGAGCCTCTCTTTTGCTCATAAGCTCCGTTTTCGCAGTAGGCTTTAATGACGTGTCGAGCTGCTTCTTGTTCGTATTTAATGATCGTACAATTTGCAATGCATAAAAAAAAGGAAAGAACCGATCTGATCCAGACCAAAACAAAACAAAAAAAAGGCTGATGTATCATTGGATTTGTCTTGGTGGCTGTCGGGTTTCCAAGGACAAGCAATACTGCATCATTTCTAGAAATGTCTACCGGCTGTCTAGTTCTATAGTCAGCTGTCTGGGAGAGCAGTCATTTTTTAATCTAGTCAATGATGTGCCCGTATGCGAAATTTGGGGGTGAATTTACTTGGAGTAATTTTGCACTGTGATTTTTGATCAGGTCGCCTGGGGGTCCCCTGGCGAAAATGGCCGATTTCTCATTTTTTTTAGCTGAGGAATCGGAGGTGCCAAATCGAAACTGATCAAAAGTTGGCTGGTCAACCATTACCAATCGCCCCGATTTTTTTCGGCACCACCATCATCCATGCATTTACACACGTATGCAAAATTTCACACCTCTACAATCACTTGATCCGGCTGTATAGCGCTTCCTTTTTTTTTTTCAAAATGAAAGACATACACATTTGGGTGGCCATATTCAGTCTCCGCGCAGTTTTCCAGATTCCTGGCGTGAAACAGCAGCTGGCCAACAGAGAGTACTTTGGTGCCCTCGATATTAAAAAGCAGTGCAAAAATCGATATTCCAGCCCATCATTTACAACGAATCCATGTCGTCGATTCATCCTTTCGATGCCGTTTCTGTTTTAATTTCACTCCCCAGCTTGGCTTGACAAATGCAACTTTAAAAAAAAAAAAAAAAAAAAGTCGGCTGCCATTTTTTCGTGTTCCTGGCAGCCACTGATTGATTAGCACGCATCTGGTACCTGGCAGCGATGGCTGAGATATATTTCTATGTCGTTGTTGCTCACTCGTTGGCAGAGTGGCCAGTAAAGCTAGCTGGGTGGCAATTTCCATGTTTACCCGTCAATACCCACACCGTATGTTTCCAGTCGGCATCCAAAGACTGTCTAAATTTTGAAAAACACCATAAACTGTCATGTCTCACCAGGCAAGTTGACGGCAACATTTGAAGTGAATCCACTTGATGATACTGTATGTGGCAAGCGGAAATGCTCAGGACCAAAAGTTTTTTTTTTAATGTGAAATGACGTTGATGCTGAAAAAATCAAGCCGTTCAATGGAAGTTGCCTAGCCAAGGTGACAAAAAAAAAAAAAGGTGCCTTGGCTATGTGCATAGAGTAAGCGCCAGGAAGGAGAATGCTACTGGACAGTTTAGACGGAGGCAAGGGTGAGCAACAGAGCATGATCCGACTACTGGCAAGTCACGTCGTTTAATGACGTAATGGTGGAGCTGGCTACAAACAAGGGGGAGACCTTGTTACATCTGAAGTCAGAATGCCGCAAATAGGCAAATAGAGTGGAAGAGCGAGAAAGGGGTCGGTTTTGTCTGATTGGCTCACCAGCTCCGGGGCCAAAAAAGAAACAGATCACCATCAATGGTAGCGCAGCTTGCATATGCACGACATCAGCTTTAACATCGCATTATTGCAATTTGAGTGAAACAAATTTAAATGAAGGTGAAACTGCCTTTCCTTACTGCTATACTGACAGCTATAGGTTTTTGTGGGAGATCCGAAAAGAAAGCTGGCGAGCACGCACGTTGGACAGAAAAGGAGTTGTTTTGCCCCTCCTTTTTTTATTTTTATTTTTTTCTATCTATTTCTCTCTTCTTTCTTCTCTGCCATCTCACTTGTTGTATTTTTATTGCTTCTATCTTATTCGTGTCCTTTTATTCTTTTGCTTTTCTCTTCCCTATTTATAATTATAATTTCTTTTGTTACTGACGATTAACAAAACGAAAAGATATTTGTTTCTCACCTATAATCACATCACGCACATTCCGATAAATCCATGTTAGCAGACGATACCACCAAATACTCATCTCAACATGGTTATCGACCTTCCATGGACGCTAACTCATCACCTCCAAGATCGTCTTCGTTAGAGAGCAATGGCCAACCACATTCATTATCCATGTCATCTGCTTACTATCAAAAGGAAGTCACCCCATCCACGTCGAAGCTATTCAAGAAGATGTCCCAACCTTGGCAGAGGAAACAATCGCTCCAACGCCAAACGTCTATGGATTCTCTTCAATCTAATGTGTCGACCACCAGCTCTATCATGAGCACGGCCAGTAAGATATCAAAACTGCCTCAGGTCATGAAGACCTCGGTCAAGGGCCTCCTCACAAAGTCAATATCAACTTCACGTCGTCTCACCCACTCTCCTCCACCTTCCACTTCCTCATACCCGGTTTCCACCTCCTCCACCTCCTATGCAACCGATACCCCATCCTTCAGCTATCGTCTACGGAAACGCACGCCAAGTGCCTTGGGACTGACGCAGCTGTTCAACCGACGTCGCACCTCCATTGACAATCTCAACCTGGCCACCACCTCGGCTTCTCCCGCCACAGTGACCAAACCCTCCAATCCCTCGGGATCCCAACCGTTCGCCCAGCCCGCCCCTGTTTCTTCCCATCATACATTGTCCGTACGTGAAAAGCAGCCTTGTCCCGCACCTCTGTCTGAAGATTATCAAGAGAATGACCTGCCTCGAAAATTCATGCGTTTACAAGTTGCCATGGATCAGCCTCCCCAAACGAACCAGGTGGGCAATCTATTGTTTGGACAGGAAATCACAACATTTTTTGATGCTTCCAACCCAGACTCTACTCGTGCAACACGTCAGGTAAAAATAGAACAATAAAAAAAATAGAGGGGCGAAGTGGAAATTTTAGCAAACGGGGGGGGGGATAGGTTTATTTTAAGGTACACAAAGAAGCTCACTCCATTTTTGATCTCCCTGAAATGATTATTTTAGCAGCAAGACCTGGAACCTATTGGAGTTACACAACAAAAACAACCTTTCCATATGTTTCTTGTCACTGCCACCTTGACAAGTCTGCGCACAAAACTGCTGGCCGACTGTGATCGAACATTGGCCAATGCCCTACAGCCTGATGCACCTTATCCCAGCGATACCCTGAAGACGATCTTACAAGACCTACGCAAAATGGCGGACATGGTCACCACCCCCTATCCTTACACTGAGCAGTGGTCTGTGCTACAGCAATTTATCGACCAACAAGCACCTGTCCGCGACATCGTATGCTTCCTGATAGGAAAAAGATGAACGATAGATGAGCTGACCCCCTTTTTTTTTCCGTTCAGACAAATTTGATGCGACAAATGGTGCACCAGCAAGTCAGCGATTACTACCGAGTGCATGAAAAGGCCATGGTGATTCCCTGCAAAGGGTACAAAATCGAAGGCGTTAACAAGATCGGCAGTGATGACCAGCCATCCACCGAAAATGACATGGACACCGACCCCACCACAGACCAGCCAGTGACTATCGAGCATATGGACGAAGACGCGCTCTGGTTCCGCCAGCACTTTATGGATCAGACCTTCAGCACATTTTGTGGCTTCGACAGCCATGGGGGCCCTGTGCTGATCACTGCCCTTTATGACTCGGAATGCCTTGCCTACCGAGTGATCACACGTGTCAAACAAAGCCCTGACTACCGTGAGCTGGTCCAGGACTCGTTTTTGTTGAATGCACCTGCGTCTGGATCACCCACCACCCCTTCTTCGGCGCCTTTACTTGCTTCGTCCTACTCATCCTCCTCATCCTCCACCGAAGCCACCCCGGTGGCAATGCTTGATGGCAAAGCCATGATTCTCGATACCACCTGGAAAGCGGTTCTCGAGTCTACGTCGGCCATGGCCAACATGGATGCTCCTTTTCACCAACTGAAGAAAATCGCTCATGATGACATGGTATCCTTAGGTCTGCGCGAAGATCTTTTACGTTTGGATGAGAATGGAATCCATGACCACTACAAGATTGGTGTGCTGCTGATCAAGGATGGCCAGGCCAAGGAAGAGGAATGGTTTGCCAACAAAAACGATTCTCCAGACTTTGATGAATTCCTCTCTATCATTGGCCAACGCCAGGCCCTCCTTGGTTACCAGGGTTGGGCTGCTGGTCTGGATACCAAGAGTAAGTGTGTCAAGAAAATTTAAAAGGTGTCACTGACGGGGGGTGTTTATTAGCTGGTGATTCGGGCGAACACATCTACGTAACGAATTGGCAGAAACACGACATTGCTTACCATGTCGCTCCACTCATACCCTTGCGCCAAGGTGACAGGCAACAGATTCAACGCAAACGGCATATCGGCAATGGTAAGAAATAATCGAATGAAGGTATTAGGCTCATTGCCCAAACACTAACACATCCAACTTTCTTTGCCCTCTTAGACATTGTGTGTCTTGTATTTGTGCAAGGCTGTCAACCGTTCAATCCAGCTGCGATCAAATCCCAATTCTTGCATGTGTTTATTGTCGTCCACAAAGAGCAACGGCAGGGTAAGGATGCTTGGCGAGTGGAAATCACAAGTGTTGAACACGTCCCAGCCTTTGGTCCTCCGCTGCCGCAACATGGCCTCTTTTTCGACAAACATCAACTACGCTCATTTTTGCTGGCAAAAAGTAAGAACAATGCAAGAGTGACCTTTATTGACCTGTATTATTTTTTTTTTTTTAGTGATCAATGCCGAGTATGCTGGTCTGAAATCGCCCAAATTTGCATCACCATTGGCTAGAGCAAGAGAAGGCATTCTGGCCAACATAGTCGACCGAGGATTCAAACTGGCTCAAGACACTAGCATTCGCACAGGATCGATGCACAGCAAATCAGCCTCGACTGCCTCAGATCGGAGCGTGCGCAGCAACCCCCAACCCACCCCTTCAAGATCCATGAAAAAGGAGCTTTCCAATGGTGTAGTCATGCTAACACGCCGTCGAAGTACGCAGGATGCTCTAGATCAACGGCCCAAAACAAGACAATCAAGGAAGAAAGAAAAAGGTAGAGAAAAAATGATTTGATCTTGATGCATGGGCAACAAGGGCTAGATTTCTTGAACTCAAGATTTCTTATTTTTCCGGATGTTAGCAGGTGCCAAGCAATATCGATCCGAATCAGAGCTTTTGACTCGCAAAATTGAACAAACCGTGGATCCCGAGAGCAATGACCTTCTTGAAGACTCCCCATCAAAAAGAGATGGTAAGCCGAAAAATCAAGGGACAAAGGGGCTAAAGAACCTTGGATCCAAGACGTCACTTTTTTTTTTTTGTTTTGCAAACTGACCCTTGTTTATTTGTCATCACAGGATTCAAGCAACGTGCTCACGGCATTTTTACATCATTTTCTAACAAATAAGCCAGTAGCCGGAATTCTTTCCCAGCTTCCTTGTGACACTCCTCCTTTTATTTATTTTTTTTTTTCTTTGACAGCCCAGCACCCTTCGCAATGGAGTCCGAAGAAGCAGTCAAGATTTATCTTGGGATTCAAATAAAAGGGGTCGGCGGTCAGGATTGGAAACGAGACTGGGTCAACATAAGAGGTGGTAAACAACCGGAAAGGAAATGGGTTGTCCAGAAAAGCAGGAAAATGCTGTTTGAGTAGGGCGGATCAAATGACAATTAGGCCTTCACACCTTTTTTTTGGGGGGAGGGGCTAAAAGCATCCACATGACCTTCAGATGTGTTTAGTTTGACATTATGCAAATGTAGAACGAATAGGAAAAAGTAAAAGGTGTCTGCTCTCGAAAGAGCGGGTAGACAATTTGGAAAAAAAAAAAAAAAAAGGGACAATCAAAATCAGTTGAGAGTGTGACACATGCCATCGGCTTAAACATGCACAACGTCGGTTTCCCACTTTGTACATCACCGAACAATCCGCATACAGGACAATGCCTGTGCCACCCCTTTCAGGAATGACTGCAAAGAAATAAAATAATAAAAAACCGAGGGGAACCTCGTTACAAGCGCCCTTTAAATGTCCCTGGCTTTGACAACGCTACATTGGAACAGCTGCTCATGCCAACAAGAAACAAAATATTAAATAAAAGGGACATGAGAGGGGTAAAAAAAAAAAAAAAAAAAGAGGCGTATGATACGTGCGACTGAAGGAGGCAAACTAAATAAAAAAAAAAATAGGGGAAAATATCTAATAATAAGAGAGAGACACTCGACAAAAAGGGATCAGTGTGGTCTCCCTTTTAGGAAATCTCTTCATGTCATCGCATCGGCTTTAATTTGATTTCAGTACATTTCTTTTCCCCTCTTGTTTTCTTCCAATTCATTTTCTAAAAAATACACGCGCGTATTCTCTTTGTATTCTCCACTTCCATTGTTGTACTATCTCTTTCCATTTTATTGTAAACTTTGTATAAGCTTTTTTTTTTCTAAAAAAAATATGGATTTGATGTCACAAGAAATGCTTCTGCGGAATCAACAATACCCAAGCCAAGAAGACTTTGATGACATTATACGCACGTACCTCGGCAACCTTTCTTTCAAAAAACGAGACAAGGCCCTGATTGATCAGCAGCGTTACGATTTGATTTTGCGTGTACTACAAGAACCTAAAAACACCTCGATCTCCACCGCCCAATTCCGTTTTTGGGTAAAAAAAATGTTCACTCTCACCAACCACAACGCCCAGCTTGCCGTTTGCCATGACAACAAACCTGTCGCTATGAAAGAGCATATCTATGCTATTCTCATCTGGGCTCATCGACAGTCACATCATGGTGGTCGAGACAAGACCTCTGCCTTGGTAAGCTTATTGCGTGTTTTTCTTTGTGGCCTAGTGCCCCAGCTCTGATTGACACTTTTTTTTTTTTTGCAAAAGGTGCGACGACGATTTTCATGGATCCCAAAGGAACTCATTGCTCGATTTGTCCGGCAGTGCCCTTTTTGTATCACACGACGCAATGGTGATGCAGACCTGTTTTCCGCAACATATGGCCCTCCTTGCTCCCCTCGCATGTCCTCAGCCTCACTGTCCCTTGGAACCACACCTCCTTGTCCCGCACCTTCCAGCACATCCTCTTCTTTGCGCACCTTGAAGCCTTTCACTGCTCTATCTTGCTGGCATCAGAACGCTTCTCTCCCCAATCAACCGTCATCCTTGGATGCCTGTGTCTCGGCCGATTCCTCGCCGTCCATCGATGACCCAACATCGTCTCCTCACCCGCTGGTGACATATGAACAGCCCTATTTTTATGCCTTGTCCCCAGACACTACGACTTTGGTTCATCCGCTATCCCAGCCAGGGCAGCCGTCCCCAGAAGGATTCTCTGCCGAAGATATCCTTGTCACCCCCTCACACTCGTCCTCCATCTCAACGGCTCATTCTTATTCAAAAGAATACAAACCACCTTTATCTTCATTTCCACCCGTGCCCTGCTCCTCCATGCCCATGGATTTTTTCCATGCACAAACCTTCCATCATGTGCCGCTGGCCTCCTCATTTTTGAATTCACCCACGTCACCGCTGTCTCCTACATGTGACTACAGACCTACCAACTCGAAAATCGAAATCTACCCATCGCAACTTTATTTTTTTTAAATTTATTAGGGGTTGCACCCTTCCTTTTGTAACTGTTTCCCATTCTCTCCTTTTCTCTCGCTTTTTTTTTTTTTTTTGTTTTTTTGATTCAGACCGTCATTCCCCTTTATTGTCCTTTGGCTCTAGCATTCTATCAGATATAACCCTTCGGCAGATATGCATCCATCACCTTTGTCCTATACTTTTATGCAGATAACTTATTTTATGCCCCTTTTTGTTTGCCGTAGCTTCCCTTCAAACCCTTTTATAATTTTCTTATTTCATTACACGCGCCCCGTGATTGGGCTTATGACTTTTTCAATCAAAGATATCGAGAGGTGCCAATCGGTCCATAGCAAAGACAAACTCGTCTTTTTCGTCTTCCATAAAGTGAACAGGCCAGATAACAAGGTGACCTCGGATGCGCTGCAGTAGGTGATGGATGAAGGGCTGGACAAAATTGGTCATGGTAGAACTAGTTTCATAAACGGGCGCCATATTGTGAGATGATGTCGAGATAGGTGCAGAGGCAGCCATGGAAGCCACAGCATAAATGAAACTGGGAGGACGTAAAGACATGGGCAGATTGGTGGCACTGGCCATGGTGGAGGAAGAGGTCCGTGCTCGGGATGATTCCGAAAGAGCCAAGGATGTCCTAGAGTTGGGTGGTCGCTGGGACTGCGAAACAGACAGATGGACAGTGGCGGTCGAGATGGACACAGACGCTTGGTATGTGTTATTGGAGGCCAACGTAGGATGCGTTTCTAAAATGGCTGTGCCGGTCGTGACCTCGGTCTTGGACAGGAGCAAACGCGCCAACTTGATAAACGATCCATGGGATTCCCACGTCCGCACATTATTGTCAGGCATCACCATGAAGCATCGCCGAAACAGGTCCGTATTAGTACGTGCCCAGCCAAGCAGCCACACCCTGGCCATTAACGGATCAACGAGCTTGCTGAACACGTCCAAATCGTCGGCTGGATCCGGCCTCTCAGCCAGGAGGGACAACCTCGACGAGTTACTTGTAGGGGGGGATCCCTGGCAAGGTAGAGGAAGCAGTTCTTCGGTCTGATGATAGATCACTGTGTGATTATTTTCCAAGGTCATGGGCAATGGTAGGGGCAACATACCCGTTTCATCTCCGTTGTTGTTAGTGTCTGTGTCCCAAGAAGCCCACGTCCTATAAATTGCAATCGCTTCGTCGCCATGCTCATTCAACGGCACATGGTTGCAGCTGGCTCGCCTAGACGGTGCATTTTCAGTTGGTAGCCCATCAGCGCCCTCGTCAGGTTCCTGTTTGTCCGGAAGCGTGGGGGACGTAGGCGGTGCTGTTGGCGAGGACGTGGCGGTTGATGAGTATGGTGATCCCAGAATATGCACTTCAGTGGTTGCCACAGATTCTGCAGATGGAGGTGATGATTCGGTGGGCATGGCTGTCACATCCTTAAGCAGTGACGTTGATGATGTCATTCGGGTTGGTGTCAGCGGAGCGTGAAACGTTGCGGAAGAGCCTGCTGGAGACAAAGGTGCAGAGATGGGGGGTGCATCCAATCCTTGGTCAAACTTCCCACGGTTGGTCAGCAGTCTCTCTAGATCCCAAGGAGCCACAGGCAGGCCAAGGTGCTCGGCCATCAGACGCAAGCGCAACGAATGGGCAAATTTCCCGACTTGCACTGGCCGATTTCCCATGGTGGATGATATCATCTCGGTGTCTTGAATACAAGCAGCTATTTCGGAATCGCGTGTCCCGAGCATGGACCTTTCATTGATGTTGGCTGACCCAATGATTACAGTCGTGTCGTCAACAATCATCGTCTACAACAACAACAAAAAAAAAAAAAAAAAGTTTGTCATGAGAACATGAGCAGATGCCACTAGGCCTCCGCATTTGGCTCCCCCTACCTTTGAATGAATGTAGATTTGCTCGGTAGTATATCTACCATTGAGGCTGCCCCAGTGGCGTAGTCCAAAGAAGCTGATGTAGGAGGAAGTGTATTTAATTCCAGCAGCATGAAGACGGCCTAGCAGAGAATCGGGACCTCGTCCAATGGATGCATATTGGCATTGCATGATTCGTCGCACTGTTGCACCATCGTTGAGATCGATTGAGCCAGGGAAGCCTGGCATCAGAGGCAGTAGGATCATGGCATGCCAGTTTTCTTTCCGCTCATGAGCTTGAACGATTCGACGGTACAAGGCATCGCCTATCTTATTTTCAATCACTGTCGAGCCAACTTTGGTGGAAGTCACAAAGAACTGATTTTCTACACGCTCCAAAGAAATGGAGAGGTGGGCTTAAGTCAGGGATTGTTTTTTTTTTTTTTCATTGCCTCTTACCGATATAAACAAAGTGGTTGGACTTTTCAATGAGCTCAACGTAAGCATCCATGATGCTATGTTCGACACGCTCGTGGCCAATACTCCAAGAGCAGACGCTACGCAAGATCTGGACATTGCTGTGAATACTTGTGGGGGGTTGGGAAATACGAGGATCGGAGGTGAAGCTGGAGAGAGGCTGCTGAGCTTGTGGCAGTAGCAACGGGGTATCACGTTTGGGTGCTGCTGACTTTCGTCGCCGTAGGTAGTTCCAGCGTTCAACAAAGTGCCGATCGATATCGTTCACAGCGTCTCCAAGAATCCGCACCGAAACATCGTGCCAGGGCATGCGGGGAAATCGACTGCGGTCCAGCCCATCTTCGAATGGCTTGTCCAGAGAAGAAAAGTCTTCGATACGCGGGTTGGAGTAGTCTTTGCCCAGCCACACTTGATGATTAGATCCCAGAGGCGGATCATCCGTCAAGTTATGCTCACATGTATCCCACCTGCCATAGCAAAGATCTAGACCACCAAGGAAGGCAACGACACCATCAACTAAGCATAGCTTTTCATGTTGCGCCCAAAACAATGTATTGTCCTTGTTCAGCATATCCAAGGCACGCGACGGATGGCGTTGCACATACACATTATCTGACAAGGCCAACAAAGATGTTTTGGTGTAATGTGAAGACAAAGGAATAGCCACGGCTACCTGGTAAATCAAAAAGTTAGTTGATCGCTTTCTCATTCCTTTTTTCTCTCCAGTACGTGGCTCATACTTCTTTGTACACAATCACATAGATTTTGACCCCTTCATCGGCTTTGCGCTTGAGTACTTGATCCAGGCGCCACGTCGGATATTGAGAGGCAGGTCTTCGTAGATACTGGCATAAAAGAAAAAAATAAAAAGGCATGAAACCGAATTTGTCAACGACGGACCAAACAGCAACTCACCATTTCGGGTGACTGGAGAATAAAATAGATGATTAGCTACAGACTATGGAATTCTTAGTGTACTTCATTACCAGCCACCAATCATGGATATAGATATAACTTTTGGCATTGTCCAGAGCCACAGAGAGTTCGTAAAAGTAATCCTTCCCATCGACAAACCACGTACAGGGCGAATTCCGGCGCACAGGCGCAAAACTGTTGAACCTGTTCTTGGGGATGCACCAAAAGGATTTCTTCAAGGCATGATGGATGGACTGCTCAAAGAGGATAGCCTGCTCGACATTTTTAGCGTGCAAATACAGATCGCCTTGAGAAGTTTCAATCACCAGAGTCGAGTGGCCCAGTGAGAATGTCCTTGCTGCCGACTTGATCACTTTTTGTAGCTGCTTTGGCTTGTCTCCCAAGATATGACTATAACCTCGATGCACACGAAATTTTGGGTCAAATAAAAACACGTCGTAGTAATCCATCTGCGCAAAACCAATTAAAAAATATCGTTAGTGACATGACGAAAAAAAAAAACTGTTGTGTGAGCTGCACCTGGGAAGGATGATCGACACAGATGAGGCAATTGTCGCGCACCATGAACCATTTGGGGGCATGCGCACGAGTATGTCTCTGATGCTGTCCAAATAGACGTCCGATAGCACCAAACCGAGAGTGATCATAACGAGGCTCGCGGATAGATCGTGCAGCAATGATCAGGTAGCCTTCTTTGCCATGGTAGCTAACAGCAGCTTGGGCATCAAGGTTCAGGCCGAGAGTTGATATTTCCAGGAACTTGCAAAGCCTGTTGATTTTTCCAGAGGACTGCAGGGCATTCATGAGCTGCACAAGGTAGGTCTGGAGTACTTTATCCATGTTGTTAGGGACAGAGGAAGTCGAATGGCTACTGCTGCCGCTGGAATGGACGGGCTGCCTGTCCTCTTGGTTGGCTGCTGCGATTCGACTGCTAATCGGAGGGGAAGGTGTGTCGAGAATGCTGGTGCTGGACACAAGGCTAGGTGTCGTTGTGTTCAGAGCGCTGGTTTTGTACATTCCAGTGCTATCTTTCGTGTGGCTGCCACTCGTACAGCCTAGGTCAAGATCGGAGTTGCTGGTCGCATCATCAGGGCCAAGTCCGTGGTGATGATATTTACCATGCCGAACCACCATATCATCACTAGCCGTATCGCTGTGTAAAAAGGAAGCTGATGCATGTCCGTAGAATGTCAGATGTGGGATGGAGGCAAGTGGTCGAGTGTGACGTAAAAGGGTGTTGGGGAATGCTGGCAGGCTAATTGGTCGGCGCACGAAGGAGAATTCACTACCCCGATAAGCATAATGCAGCTTGATAAAATCCCAGTAGCGACGATACACAGTCCATTGCGCGCTACCATAAGAGATACTGATGGCTAAGTTGCTGTGCCCATGCGGATAATGCCTGCTGACCTTATCGACGTGTAGACGAAGCAAGGGCAGGATGACAGGAATGCGGGACTGGCCATGGTCGTCACCCAAAACCACTTCAGCCAAGAGCATAGCAGGCAATAAGTTCATTTCAGCTTGACGAACCAAAAGCACGCTGGATAGCTCCAGTGGGTTGGGCGTGGGTGATTTCGTGGCTGCTTTCTTTCGTTTGGTTTTGGGAATCTTGGCAAGACGATGGCGGTGAAGTAGGTTGTGCTTCCGGCTGTGGTCATAGTTGTGTCGAAAAGGCCCGTGCGTCAGCTTCTTCTTCATCCGAGCCCACATGGCCCACTGACGATGCTGGCTGTGGTAGATCGTACGGTGTGATTGTCCACTTGATCGTACCACATCATGCGGATCACTAAACGATCGAGAGAGCCTGCAGGGCTGTTTGTCATTGTCCAGGAGTCCAGTTGGATGACCCACAACTGCAATGTTGAGCATTCAGCAAGGCGGCGTGATATTTTAAATATAAAAAAAAAACAATAATAATAAGAAAGGTAGATGGAGAGATAAAAAGGAGTTGAAGATATCCATGAAAATTATCAGGTATGTTCGGCTATTTATTCTACTTGGAGGCAATTAATCAGGAGCTTAACGATTAGAAGAAAGTCGACATTGAACATTAAAACAATCGAATATACTCTAGGACATGGAAAGCCATGATAAACATTTGAATTAGTCTTAGGTAGCGTTATTATTGGAGATTACAATATATGATGTTCATCTGGATGGATAGCTAGTGAGTGAGGAGGGCTCAAGAAACAAGGAGGAACAAAAAAAAAGGGTGAAAAGAAAAAGACACTCATCAGAAAAATTTGGCAGCGCCATTTCAAAGGACGGGCATTTTCAAGCTGCTCATGCCAAGTGATCGTAACTGACATGGCATCAGCGAAAGAAGGAATTGGCCGTTTGGAACAACTTGTCAATTTTGGTATGGACATTGTACATTTGGATTGCTTTTTCTAAGATCGAGGGTAGTATTCGCATGACCACCAGCCGCCCTGTGCGCACCAACAGCTGGAATCGAAGACATCGTGCGGAGATAGAATCTGGCATTGCAATGTCTTCAAAAGAAAAAAAAAACGGGCAAATACTATACAGCACCTTTGAGTGATCAGATCGTTATGAAAATTTGTATGTGGTTGCAGAGTCATGAACTATGATGGCTCAGAAAAAATCAGGTCGATTGGTAAAGGTCTCCCAGCCAACCTATGATCAATTTCATTTTGCCACCTCCGATTCCTCAGCTAAAGAAAATGAGAAATCGGTCATTTTCGTCAGGGGACCCCCAAGGCGACCTGATCAAAAATCACAGTGCGAAATTGGTCCAAGTCAACTCACCCCGAATTTAGCATACCAGCACAACAGGTTGATCAAGGACTATCATTGGAACTCCCGTCCTCTCGGACAGCAGATGGAGAAGGTAGAGGACTGGCGAACATGCATTACTGTGAAAATGATGTCACTGGCCAGGAATAGAAGGTGCTGGTCGGCGATTGAATTTCGAGGAATAAAACAGCGCAGTGCTCCAAAATCAGTTCGCAGCTGACACTTTCGACACACCGGTAGAATGCTGGTGTCTACAACGTGGTGCCACAATTGAGACACCATTAAACATGGTTGCCCATCCATTTTACCAGGAAAGTTCGACATGGATGACCATCCTCGGTTTATGCCATCTACTCCCAAGATCGCATCGTGTTTTTGCCCATGGTGGCGACGATGTCCTTGCAGTGATTTTGTCCGATCTTCATCTCTTTGCAAGATCTTCATCCATCTACACCTGGTCCTCCACCTCCAAATCTACTCATATCTGACTTGCCTTTCCTCGCCTACAGAGAACACGTCGTTTCGCCTTGATCAGTTGCATGGCTGCGCCGTTGGCAGATGCAGTGGCTTCACTTTAGCCCATTTGTAAAACTTGCACATTGCTCTTGTGATGTTTATTTTCCCTGAGCATGGCTGAGGATTTCTATTCGGCAATACTCTTCCTTCGGGATTCCTTGGGCGTCGGTGCTGTACTCCCTTCAGCAATTTTGAAGTCGCTGATTTGCTGGTGCACGTCTTGAAGCATTTCCAAAGCAAGCTGATACACTTCAGTGTCTTCTTGGTTGTACATCAATGAGTTCACCAACATCAAGATGACATCTCGTTCAAATTCAACTGTAGTGCGGATCACCTTTGAGAGAGTGGGAAAAAATGTGAGCCGGAAAGCTGGGTATTTTTTTTTCCTTACTCCATCGCGGATTCGGTTTTTGATGCCTTTGAGATCTAAAGGATACTTGACCATTTTATAGTAGCCAGGAGCTTGGGCTTCTTTGATAGGATTCATAAACATGGCACCATTTTTATGGTTGGCAATGTCGCGCCAGAGCAGATTGATGTTCTTTTGCCAGGACTTTTGCCGTTGGTCGATTTTGCGTTGCTTCTCGTGGGCAGGCGTGGCGGGTATGGAAGAGGACACAGTCGTAGGTGTGGCGGAAGTTGTGCTCGGGGTGGCAGCATTACTATCACTGCCGGTATCGATCCCTTCTTCAAGCTTTTCATTGATTTCAGGTGAGGCTGTCGAGACGGCTGGGCTGGGCTCAATCACAACTTCGTGTGTGGTATGAATAGGTGCGGGTTCTTGACTAGGAGACTTCTTGGTTGTCGCAGGGGCCGGCAAACTACCTGATGGCTCCTCATTTAGTGTTGGCGCCACTGTGTCTGGTTCTGGTGAGAAAATAAAAAATAAAAAAGTCAGCTGAAAAATCAGCCTTTGCCGCACACCCGATGTTGATGTTGATCTTTTTCCTCTTACCATCGTCTTGTTCTAGCGGGGGGGAAAGGTTGGTATCGTATTCAAACCGTGGGCGCTTGGTGTCATTCTCGCTGTCCACATCCATATCTTCGACTGAGGGTCGTTTCGAGCCCAGAGTTTCGTCTTCGAGATCCGTGCTAGCCACGTTCGTAGCGTGTGCTGGCTCATCAAATGCTGGCTCCTCAAGTGTTGGCTCCTCAAGTGTTGGCTCCTCAAGTGTTGGCTCCTCAAGTGTTGGCTCCTCAAGCGTTGGCTCATCAAGTATTGGCTCATCAAGTGTTGGCTCATCAAGTATTGGCTCATCAAGCTTAGGCTCATCACTCGATTCAAGCATCTCAGAGTCCAAAGTAGATATACGAGAGGATTCGTCCATGGTAGGTAGAGACGGATATGACTGGGAGGCATCGGGAGTTTCAAGCTTGATGTTGGGTGTAACGGGAGATTTGTGAAGTTCGGCTTGGGGATGGGAGGTGCTAGGCTGGTCAGGTTCGGCGGAAGCTTCGGTGAGTTGGGTGGAAGCCATTGACTGTGACGACGTCGTGATCGAGGCGGATGGTGTTGAATCCACATCCATAGGATGTTGTATCGTATCCAAATCAAAAGGATGAGCATCTGTAGAATGCGACTCGCCTTGAGAGGCGGGTGTGTCAGCGATGTCGGGTGTGTGGACTTGAGTGTCGATATCGGCAGGGGAGGCTCCAGCAGCAGCAGTAGACTCCATTTTTGCCTTTGCCTCATATTCGGCAATCAGTTTGTCATCCCAAGCACCTGATTTGATTTCATCAATCTCTGAAATAAGTTGCATAAACATGTCTTCGTCGGCCTTGATGCTTTCCTTGAGTTCGTCCACTCGTTGCGCGTAAAGTTGCCGGGCAAGCTTGATCACATTCGGCATATCCTGCGCAATCACGCTATCAGCTGTCTTTGGTCGTCGTCGACTAGATGGAATTTAAAAAAAAAATAAATGCCATGAAAAGATCTCCTTGCTTTAGCCGCTCCTCAGCCCATCCATCTCCTTGCTGCCCACTTTTTCGTCATGGTACATACTTTTCTTTTTCCAAGTCTTCTACCATCAAGTAATATTGCAGTGAACATGTCTATTAAAATATGTATATATAATGAAGCGTCAAGAAAGCGTGTATAGGCACAGTTAGTTCCATACCTTTTGATTGAACACTTCGGGTTTGGTTTGACTGAGAAGTGGATGTTGTCGCATGGCACGAGCCACTTGGAACCAATTGTCTTCGCCAAATTTATTAACTGCTTGTGTTAATAAGAGCCGTTCCAATACACTCCATTCCATATTGAGTGCTGTTGACATTGTTAAAAAAATAAGGAAAGGCAATAGGAAACGGTCAAGGGGAGGAAGAAAAAAAAAGAGAGAGAGAAAAAAAAAAAACAAAAGCAGGCGACGGCGCCTTTTCCTTCTTTCCTGTGCCTTCTTTTGCATTGTAATTTTTCTACTTTGATGTCAAACCAATCACCAATAAACAATGGGGCAACAGCACCACCCATACCGCAAGTTACCATCCCAACCAATATCTTACCATTGCCCAAAGATCAGCAGCAGCCAGTCCAATTCACCAACATCCCCCCAGCCGCCTATGCAACACTGCAGCAAGATCGCCGTTCATCCACTCCCAAAGAAGAGCTGACTCGAGCCGGCCTAACGGTGAAACCTCGATTGGTGGCCATGACAGGCATGGGTAGCCTGTGGGGATTCGGCATTGGTGCATTTCTGGGTGGACGGCAATCTGGTTTGCAATATCTCGCTGAAAACGCCCATCGACTACCGACCACTGTCCAAGGCTGGTATTTTTACCACAAGACCAAAAACTACCGAGTCATGCTCGGGGGAATCAAAAGGGGTGCCCGCTATGCCTTCAAAACTGGCGGTCTTTGCCTTGTCTATGGAGCCATCGAAGCCGGTATGGATGATATCCGAGGCGAAGCCGACGTCTTCAACTCTGTAGCTGCTGGCATCTCCACAGCAACCCTGTTTGCATCGCTTAGTAAGTCCAATTCACGAAGAGGGGATGAAGTACAAGGCAGCGAGCCGACCCTCACTTTTTTTTTCCTGCTTAGCCAAACTACCACGAAGCAGTTTTCGATACTCGATGCTCTTTGGTGCTATGCTTGGCCTGACGACAGGCGGGCTGTCGGATCTCCACAAAACCCTGTCTGGCCTTCCACCTCGCTATTTACAACCTTTTGTCCCATCGGAGAACTAGCCCCTTTGTCTGACTGCCTTCTTCTCCTGTACAAACTAGATACCTGTACCAAAATAAAAAGTGAAAATAAAAAAAAACTATGCGTTTATAGGCGTTCTGTGCATGAGGGGAAAATAGGCCATATGTACATCTATGAAGGGGTAATCAAATTGAGGGAGGGTGGAATGGATTGATTCAGTTGCCAAAAAAGCGAGCAAAAGGCCCTTTTTTGCTGTCTTTGTTGGCATTCAATGTCGAAAGTAGGGATGAGTAATACTTGGGATTGCCAGCGGGCGATAAGATCTTGTCAGACAATGGGTACTGGGCAAACATGAAGTATGAATTATTCATCCATTGCACCAACTGAGATTTACCTTTTGCTTGAATTCATTCTCTAATAATCGTTCCAATGCATCCAATTGACGCTTGGCATCGGCCAGGTCAAACGATTGTTGGTTGTCTTGAAGCGGCTTGCGGAACATTTCTTCTACTCGAGTCTGCAGCACTTGTTTCATATCGCGATTAGGCCGCACCTTGTCAGCAGGCCATTCACGAACAAGGCGTAAGTACGAGCGGTATAACGCATGGATCTCTTGTCGTGCCGCTTGTTGGGACATGGTGAGTTTAATTAGGAAAAAAGAAGTTCCTTGCAAATATCGACCCTCCCCCTTTCGTTCGAACTCACAGCAGATGCCGCCGCAAGCCACAAAAGTCCGACGATCGCCCTGTGGGCTTTCTACCCCTCTCTTTTCCAGTCCGTTTATTTTCCACGCACCATGCAATGGCACATATTGGGCACAGGCGCGATTGGTTGTCTTCTTGCTTCCCAGCTACGATTGGCTGGCCATGAAGCCCACATGTTGTTACGCTCGCGACAGCACCTGCTCGATTTTGAACAACGGAAGAACACCATTACGTACGAATGCAAAGGCACCAGCACACAAGTCTCCGGGCTCTCGGCCAGTGTCCTCGGCGCTCCTGACGCCAGTGCATCTCCCATTATCAATCTCATCGTCGCTACAAAGGCGCCTCATACTGTCTCTGCATTGAAACCCATCCTACCTCGTTTGACAAACAAAACCAATTTGCTTTTATTGCAGAACGGCATGGGCGTGTACGAAGAGCTTTGCGATGCCTATTGGCCAGAACCGTCGCTCGATCGACCACAGCTCTGGAACGGCGTCATTCGCCATGCTGTCCAACGGGTGTCACCCTTCCATATCATCCAGCATTCGGGCTGGGACGACCCTTTGGGCGGCTTGATGATGGGACTGCGAGAAAGTGGGGAAAAGACCTTGAAACCTCGATCGCCCATGTCTGCAGCGCTGGAAGACATCCCAGACATGAATGCGATCACTATGCCTTGGAACGATTTGTACACACGCATGCTCCATAAATTGGTTGTCAACGCCTCAATCAACCCGTTGGGTGCTCTGCTCGAATGCAAAAACGGCCGACTCACCTACAACAACCCCGCCGGCGTGCGGATGTTGCGTCAGATCTGCAAAGAAGCTTATGCGGTCCTTCAGCACGACCTGCCTCCATCAGAATCCGCGAACACTCTAGCTGACATCGTGCTCAAAACCGTCGAGATCACCACCACAAATACGTGTTCCATGCTCCAAGATTGTCAGGCACGCCTACCTACAGAAATCGATTACATCAACGGCTATCTTTGTCGATTGGCCAAGGAAAGGAACTTGGATGCCCCTACCAATCAATTCATCGTCGATCTTGTCCATACCAAAGAAAAGCTATATATGGCTTCCAAGTAATAAAAGCAGTTTTATACCCAGTTCCAGACATCGTTGACTGCTTGTTGAACAGTCATCCACCGGAGCTTTCCCAGGGTAGGTCTAATGTTTTGGGTTGCTTATTTAGAGCCCATGCTTTTGGATTTTTCCTGCCCACAGAGACTTTCCCTGAGCTTTCCAAGCTCCGGTGGATTCAAACGCATGACCTCGGCAGAGTATATCGCGCTTCGTCCATGTTCCAACATGGTGTAAGTAACAGACCAAATTTGGTGCCAGTTGCAGAATAACACACTTAACATCTAGCCTATTTGTTCCCACAAAGCATAATGTTCATGTTGGACTTCTTCATGTGCCGCAACCAAGCAATGCTGGACGACTGACGTTTCAACCATGATGCTTAGTACTGATTTCACTTTCAACTCTAACCGTTCCTTCCCGTCGCGGACAAGATTTCCGGTGGTATGCATGGATTTTATCGATGCAAAATGACTCAAATGCGCAATGGGCATTTATCTTTGGTGTCACAGGTGACTAATTGGCCAACCGGCGATTGAGTAATACAGTCTGGTTCCTGATTTTTTTTTTTTTATACTCATGCCCGTCATCATGCCGGCGGCCCACCTCTTATCTTTTTCAGTACTTTCTTTCAAACATTTGTCTCTCTCTTTTTTTTTTCTTTTATTATTATTATTATTATTATTTAAAGATGGCTCCCCAAGTCCCTGCTATAAAGGTAAACTTGCTCAAAAGTAACAATAACCAAGGCTGATCAGCAGTCTGCTCTAGCTCAACAGTGGCTATGATCTACCTCGTTTTGGTTTTGGCACTTTTGGAGGGCTGGATGCACCAGAAAAAGTATTCAGTGCCGTCAAGGTTGCTCTAGAAACCGGTGTGCGAAGTATTGACACAGCCTACGTTTGTAAGGCTGATGACTTGTTTCAGGCAGGTTTGCTCAAGCTTTTTTTTGGGGGGGGGCAATAGATCAAACTGAAGAAGCCGTGGGTAGAGCTGTCAAAGAGAGCGGGGTGCCTCGAAATGAACTATTCATTACCACCAAGCTTGCTCCTCCATTCCATGAGCCTGAGCATGTCAGCAAGGTGTTTGACCTGTCACTGGAGCAACTGGACATGGATTACGTCGATATGTATTTAATTCATTGGCCCTTGCCAAAAAAGTTCTCTGGCTATGGCATGTCAGGGATCAAAGGAAGATCGGCACCCCGCATTGACGTGCCTATCATTGACACCTGGCGGGAAATGGAGAAGCTGGTCAAAATGGGCAAGGCCAGGTCCATCGGGGTATCCAATTTCACTATTCCTTTGCTAGAAGACCTCTTGTCCAAGGCCACCATTCCACCTGCAGTTAATCAAGTTGAACTGCACCCTCATTTACCACAGCAGGAGCTGGTCGACTATTGCCAGGAAAAAGGCATTGCCCTGATGGCGTAAGTTTCACGCTCGAAAGTAAGAAGACGTTTTTTTTTTTTTTTGACACTTTGGAATATTTAAATGCCGCAGGTACTGCCCATTGGGAAACCCGACCATGTCCAGTCGATTTGGTCGCCCTGTCAATCTGTTAGAAAATGAAAAGGTATAGGGTGGAGGGGAAAAAACTAGCACTTACGGGGTCTTTGTAGGTGCTGAATTTAGCAAAGAAATACAACAAGACAGCAGGTCAAGTCATCTTGAACTGGGGTATCCATCGAGGGTATGCAGGTAAATAGGAAAAAAAAAAAAAAAACCTGGCTAGAGTGGAGGAACTCATGCTTCGAGCTTAGTGATTCCAAAATCCACAACCCCACAAAGAATTATAGAAAACTCTGTCATGTTTGAAATGGATCAAGAAGACGTAGATGATATCAGCTCTATCGGCGTAGATCACCCAATACGTGCATAGTAAGTCTAATTTTATTTCTCAGCTTTGTCCTCTCACAGCACCAATTTCAATTTAGCGACCCCGTCATCCTGTTCGGCCCTGAATTCACCCTCTTCTAGTTGGATGCTTTGCCTGTGACCCTTCTTCGTATTTATGCCTATTCCGTTCAGCTATTCTATGTCTTGCTCTTTAGTTATCATGCCCAATTAAGGTTATTTATTGAGTGTTTCAACGGCTTCATGCTGGTAAAAAAACTAATAAAAGGTGGCGAAGCATCTCCCAAACAGGGGGCTGCAAAGCCTTTCCTTCTCTCCCTCTCTTTATTAAATTTTTTCTTTCTTTTTAAATACTGTATCGCTTTACAACATGACTACTAATGTCCCCATCATCAAGGTACTGCACATAGGCATATGCTTACTCAATGGAAGCAAACGAGCCTTTTCTACACACACTGACGTCTACTCCCTTTTGCTCATAGTTGAACAATGGCCAACCCTTCCCTGCTGTGGGTCTTGGCACATTCAAAGGACAATCTACCGATGAAGAATTGGCCAAGGCTGTAACACTTGCTTTGGATGCTGGTTACCGACATTTCGATACAGCCGTAAGTACCCGCGTCATGACGCGCTCCATTATCTAAACACCCGTTCTCTTTCCCTCTTGAACGGCGCTGCTGTCTTTTCCACCCTGGATCCATCTATAGTATGCCTGTAAGTGAGGAGAGCATAGATCCTCAGGGTCACTGGTTGGTTTACTTCTTTTTTATCCTACTAACTGAACAATAGATCGAACGGAGGCTGCCGTTGGTAAGGCAGTGCGCGAGCATCCTACTGTGCCTCGTGACCAAGTGGTTGTCGTCTCAAAATTATGGCAGACGTTCCACCGTCCTGACTTGGTGCAACCGGCGTTTGACCGCACTATGGAGAACCTTGGCTTGGAATATTTGGATGTGTATATGATGCATTGGCCCATGGCTTGGAAGTTCCGTGGATTTGAATTTGACCAGCTCACTATTTTTGAAGATGGCGATGTCAAATGTGAAGACATCGACTTTGTCGATACCTGGCGTGCCATGGAAGACCTTGTCAAGATTGATGGACGTGTTAAATCTCTCGGGGTCTCCAACTTCACCATCCCTATGCTGGAAAAACTCTTGGCCTCCTGTGACATTGTTCCTGCTGTGCATGAGTTCGAAATCCACCCTGCAAACCCCAATGAAGAAATGATCGAGTAAGCCGCCCATCCTTGTACCCGCCTCTTTTTTTTTTTTTCTCGCCACTGAACAGTCCTTCGACATTCCTTTTCCTAGATTCTGCCGAAAGAAAGGGATAGCTGTTTCTGCCTATAGCCCTCTGGCAAACCCTGGCATGTTTGGTAAAAATTCCCTTCTGGAAGATCCTCGTGTAAGTACAGCGCATAATCAGAGTTTACCCGATCTTGACCTCTCTTTATATTATTTTTATTTCATTAGATCGTAGAAATGGCAGAAAAGTATAGCTTGACACCGGCACAACTTGCTCTGAGCTGGGGCATCACTCGCGGCTATGCAGGTACGAAGTAGACAGGCACGGGGGAAAAAATGAGAATCAGATTACCCATGAACATCGCGTGTTCTTCGTTCTAGTTATCCCCAAATCTGCAACGCCCTCGCGTATCGAGCAAAACATCAAACTGGTCAAACTTTCTTCTGAAGACGTCGACGCTATTACCAAGATTGGCATGGAGAATCCTGCCGTTGTGTGGTAAGTGGATAAAAAAAAAAAGCTAGCAGCCCATCTCGGATGACTAAATTTAACAAAATCAATTTTTGTCCATGTTCTCCGTACCTACAACAGCAATCCTCGACTTGCTTTTGGTCCATCCAACAATATTTTCAACAAATAAATGGGTCAGCATCCTTGCGTGGTGATGTGCTATCTTTTTATTAATGCTGAACGGACCAATGGCCGTATTGCAAGCGATGGGAAAAGGAGATGCCGATGGACACCGGTACTTCTTGGCGTAGCAGAAGGGTGGATGGCAGACAAGCGCGGGCTAGACAGATGTCGGATTGGAAGTGACAGCCATGGACACTTTCTATATCATCATCATCCCATCCACGACCACGCCCGGAGATTGTTCGTGCAGGTATCGGTGTCACGCACGCTGGTCAGGCTTGGCCGAAATTTCCAGGAGAAAAACACTTGATAGGGAGCTGTACGAAGTGGTCAGGCGCGAAGGTATTTGGCCACCGTCTGCAGGGGCGTCTTGATCAGTGCTGTCATCGTCTGGAAAAAAGAGACTGTCATCGAACCACATATCATCGATAGGGATTTGCTTGCAGCAAAGTGACCATTTGTCCAAGAGGTACTGGAGACTGCGTTTAGAACTGCGTTCTTGGTAGGCAGTAATGAAGCGACATTGTGGGTTGTGGCGTTGGATCACGATACTGATTGTCATGAGCAATTTTTCAAAATCTACCCCCAAAAAAAAAGAAAGAAAGAAAAAGATCAGCGCGTGCAATCGATAGCTGGACCACCTTTCCATCTTAAATACGTACCTGGAGGGTGATAAAAAGTGTCGCTGCCGAGGATAAAATCGATCTTTGTTTGCCACAATTGCTCAACATCTCGAGTCACTGCGCTTACAGCATCAAGATCACCCCATGGTAATTCTTGAACCCAATGGCGGCTGGTGGCAACGGGGTGATCTGACCAGTCCATTTTGTTCAAAGACAAGCAGCCTTTCACCACAGGAAGGATCGGCGCGAGATCAGACATAATCAGGTGTGCATGACTTGGCGGCTGTGACTTTGCCAGAGCAAGTGACGACAGGCATGTACCTAGAAGAAGAAGAAAAAATAGCAGAAAGGAAACATGAGTTCACTTTCGCGATCTCTCCATCCTTTTTCAACTTACCTGCACCAACCTAAAGTGTTCAAGACAATGCAATATACAAAATAGCTGCAAATGAGTTTCCTGGAAGTTATTGAATGGGAGCACACTCTTCATACTTCAAGCAAGGTTTTGTCAGAAAACCGCTTCCTATGGTGCCATACGTAATTGCTTAGCACAAGCGACGACGGCCACACGTAGTTACCATACGATGCATTCATGACCTAGGAGATGCAGAGAGGAAGTTAAAGTCATTGGCGGATCATAGAAGGAAAGTATCATGCCCAGAAGATTTGCTGGACGCACCTGCTCAACCAGAACCGTCATGCCATTGCCATCCTGATCGTGGTATTCCACACGGCTGCATCTAATCCTGGCCGGCGTTAATTCTCGTCTTGCTATTCTCTGCGAATGCTTACCGCGAATTGCTTGACATGACTGCGGGATTGGCAATGGATGCGATGGACTCAATAAAAAAAAAAAGGCAGAAAAAAGACCAGCCTTTTTGCGGCCGTTTTCAGAGCCAGTTTTTGAAAACCCGCATTTCATATTCCGACACAGGCACCCGATCTACCAGCGGGGCGAGAAGACGCACCATTTTAGTAGCGAATGCTGTATGCTTCTTGTTTATTGACACAAGTGAGATATGCTGGTCGGAACGAGTGGCTTCAATTCACTGGGTAGCTGTCTATACCAAGCGAGAACAGGTTTGACGTGGTCTTGAGAAACAGAAGTGACGATGATACATTGCGCCGCAGTAATCTGCAATGGAAACTCATCTTTGTGATGTATAAAACAATAAAAGAATGAGCGATGCTTTCCTCTCAAACTTTCAACCTTACCTTTTGAGCATTTGCCAATGGCGAGAACGTCACCAAAAGTTTTTCGGAGAGCCATCAATTCCTCTGATTTGCTGGTTTGCTCGTTTTCAGCTCCAAGTCTGCCAAGTAGCCCTGAAAAAAAAAAACATAAGCAATGCCATCGAAATATTGTTCTCTAGCACATACCCATAAGTTCTAAACATGGATTGGCCATGACATCATCCTGCATCATGACCCAAACGTCCTTGAATATGAAATCTTTGCACATAGACGGCCAATCATTCATATGGAAGTATGCTAGCTCGAGTGCTTTGAGGAGATTGAACACCAAATCATCAAACGTCGGCTTGTCGGCATGGTACAACTGCTTCGTTTGGTCCAAAGCAATAAGGGGTTTGATCTGCTGCACAAAAACGGGGAGTGATGGCACGTCTTCAAGGGCTTCCCAGTGTGCCAGGGTAGCCAAGTCATGATACACCTGAGAGATTTTGGGCTTTTTTTTTTCGTGAAATAAAACTGGTGATGAGGAACCCGACACAGCTGAAATCTAGGTAACTGATATGGTTACCTTTGTAGATGCAGGGGATGTTCTACATAGATGGGCAGAGATGCACTGGATGGCTTGGACGATCATATTTGATCCTAGAGACTTTGTGGGCTGCTCACCAACATCCAATGTTACGGGGGCTATAAAGGCAATGTTCAGCAGGAGGTATACGATGGGTGCATTTGCCGCCAGTTTCCGGTAGATATCGAAGCAAAATACACGTAAGAAGGGTATGTCTTGGGAATTGTAACAAAGGAGAGCGAGGAGCCGCGTAAATCGACTATGGGAAGGGAAAAAAAAAAAAAAAAGGCAGGCTAAATAAACGACACCTGCCCGATACTTTTTTGCCATGTAAGTCCTTTACCATGCCAGAGTGAGTTTGTTCTGCTGCATGTAAGCGATGATTTGTGAAGCCATCCAGCTCACTGTTCTGACATATGGATTTTTCTAAGGAAGGTTTCAACAGTGGTGAATGCCAACAGAGTCAGACCTTCGTGGAGAGACTCTTTCATTTACCGATGAGTATGTGGTCAAACATGCCCACAAATACCAGGCAATGGCTTTTTCGCGCTCATCCATGGATGCCGGGCACAGTAATATAATTTTGGTATTCCCAAAGTGCTCCAAACCGGATTCATCGGTCGCCCGAGTCTTGATAGAGCCACTGCCTCGTCCAAAGGGGCTGCTGTGCGATTTCAGGCCATGGTAAATGCAAGGTAAACGTGTGAACAAAATATCGAAATGCTGATCCATAAATGGCTCCATGCCACTCAAATCGCTGTAACAGGTAGTGCTGCTGCTCACTTGCTGCAGTCGTTTGTCGATAACTAACCACCAGTAAAGATAAAACAAAAGGTGTGAGTAGCACTGCATTTGATTCCATAGCCACTTACAGTCTCCTAGTGATTCTTCTTGCTGACCAGGGGCCAAGACTTCAGAAATATCCAGCAGGGGTCGTTTTGAGCGTCTTCGTGCGTCAAGGTCCCCAGTATCTGAGGCAACCGATTTCCGCTTGGCTGAAGGGGCAACGCCCATACTTGCTGGTAGGCGAGTCTTTGTGAATTTTTCAATGACCGACATTTTCGGTCGAGGTTTTTTGGCTGAATGTGTAGATGGTTGTGGCACTGGAGAGCTGACTCGGGATTTAGGACGTACGAGGCCATTAGCAGCAGTGGTTGATCGGCGACGTTGTTTCTTCGCTGAAGGAGCAGAGGGTGTGGAGAAAGATAGCTTTGAGGGCCGTCGTAGGGTAGGCATAGGTGTCGACGTGGGCCGGGGGGCGATTGCAGTTGTTCCATTCATGTCGTCATAGAGGTCCTCAAATACGACATCCTCGTCGTTTTCTAACGTCTGTTCATCGTCACTAGCAACAGTAGGAGAGCTAGTGACGCCATAGCGACCCTGTTTGAAAGATAGGGTGAGATCAAAGAAGGTAGATGTCACTAGACAATGTCACCTACCAGCAACATCGCTTTTTGCTCCTCTCTAAGATCATCCACAAGCACCATTTGTTCCGTATATCGATCTTGCAGTACGCGCTACAGAAAATAAGATAACCACGTTAACAATTGGAAATTATCACGGTCTGGTTTAATTGCCTTTTCTTTTTTCAGCTTTTCATTTTCTTGCGAAAGTTTCTTCAGGGCAAGCACCAATTGATCCTGATCTGACGATCGTTCTGGGCAGCTATAGAGAGAAAATAAAAAAGTGAGTTTGAGCAGGCAGCTAACCAATTTTTTTAGCCTACGGGGCGATCGTTGATCTGGTTTCTCTTAATGGAGCAGATTGCGCTTGCTCAAGCTGTTTCTGAAGCTGGCGCAGTTGAACATCTTTTTGTTGACTGGCTTCCTTGGCGTCTTCAAGGTCGCGCTGAACCATTTCCAGGTTGATGGTGGCCTCCATCCTATCATCGTCTAGCGTGTCATACTTGTCCTGGGCTTGGCGCAGCTCCTCCTGCAATTCCTTCATTTTGGCGTCTTTATCCTTTATCTGTTGTCGAAGGCGTGTGGCATGGGCTACATCGGCGGAAGTACCAGACGTTGATTCCTGCAGTTGCTTTTCCAATTGCGTGATCCGTTTCTGTAGGCATTGAGTAAGAGGCTGGGAAGAACGCAAAAGAGCGTGAATAGTCTGGGGGGTTTTTTCTTTGCTCCCATGGCGTTGTTGCGTATGAGCTCACCTTATGGCCAGTGACTTGAAGTTCCAAGCGTTCTTTTTCCGCCTTGATGCGGTTGAATTGGGAAGTAAGACGATCGACTTGCTGTTGCAACTTTGTCATATGAGACGGATCTTGGACAGCAGCGACTATTTTAGCATCAGCACTGCTCTTCTGTTTTTCTAATTGCGAGTTGGCATCGGATAGCTGCTGAGAGAGAGCTTTGTTTTCTATCGATCAAAGAGTGCAACGTGTGAACAGCGGGCAAAGTGATCAAGATCTCTATTTTTTTGGTTTACCAGCTTGTGCGCTCTTGAGGAATTTGAGCAGTCGATTCGTTGCGATTATTCGTCCTTTGATTGCCTCGACGGGTTTTTCAGAATTCACAGCCAAAACGGTTGCATCTACATTTTCGCAGTTAGAACCAAGCTTCTCGCTGCCTGTCTCAGAGCAAGAATCTGCCATGCTAGTTGACAAGTAAGTGAGGAAAAAAAAAAAAAAAAAGACAACAGAACTCAGTCCTGGAAAAAATAATAGAAAAAGCACTCATTTTTGGCATTGTGAACTTTTTTTTTTGTCACTTTCCATTGCCTTGCTACCGATTTCTTTTTAGTGACATGGCCACCAAAGTGACCCTCTATGTGGCACCTGTGGAATGCCTCTTTCCTAAACTTCCAGGGCCAGATTATATGGCCATGATCCACCGTCGTCTCCCTGATAACAAGGTAGCTACATGACATTGATCTCTCCTTCGTCTGACCATTTTTGTTCGCGTTTGTCAATGTAGATCAAGCAAGGCGACTCGATCTGCTGGAACATAGGTGGCCGCCGCATAGATATATCGATTGTCAACATTCAAGGCGAGCCGGATGACTGTGGCTACTTTACCGTCGTACCAAATGTCACCGAGCTGGAACTGCTGCCGTTTCCTACGCCTGAACGAATTGGCCAGCCAACTGATAGCACATTACAATCGCTTGTGGCCATGATCAGTAAACAATGGAATATTTATGACCATGACATGAGACTCATACCTTCTTTCTAATTTCATGATGGATAGGCGAAGGGTTTGAACATTTGGAAGCCTTTCGGCGTCTGGGGCTGTCAACAGCCAAATCCATTCTTGTCCACGGGCCGTCTGGGGTAGGCAAGACCACTTTAGTGAAACAAGCCAGTGAATATCTAGGATGTCATGTGATCTCCACCTCTGTCTATGATCTCTTGGAACTAAAAGAGGAATGGACCTTGCCGGCCTTCAACAACTACAACCCGCTGCATTTGAGCCTGTCCAGAGCCTTGGAAACGGCCCCAGTGATTCTGGTGATCAGAGATCTGGATGCCATTGGCAAAGGTAGTCATAGCAAGGTGGTAAAAAAGCGGTTGCTTGAACTCGCTCTTCATTGTACATAGATGAGAAGCCGGTCGACATCCTCAAGCAGGAACTTGGACGTATCTCCGACGTAGCAAAGGTAGAAGGAGGACAACCATCCATGGGCTCGTTTTCTTACCTCATTTTTTTTTTTTTTGCTTAGGTGTGTGTTGTAGGCTTGGCTCGCCAATTAACGAAACTACCCATGTCATTACAGAAAACAGATATCTTTCAACAGCACTTTACTCTTGGGATCCCAACCTTACAACAACGAAAAACGCTTTTAAATGCCATGCTCTCCGATTTTCACCTACCCAATGAAGTGGTGGACGACCTGGTCGCCCAAACCAGCTTGGTGAGAAAGAGGTGAGAATGGCAGTGAACATGGACAACTTACACCTCTACAAAAATATTTGAATTGATAGCGGACTTCCGGTTATGTAGCACGTGACCTTGCCATGGTATGCCGCAATGCCAAGCTCAAATCCTTACGACGGCTGCCGACCACTGAAGAAAGCCTCATCCATGGTCTGTCCCAGCTGAAACTTGATCCCACCAATCCTCGTCAACCAACGTAAGCATTGGAAGTGAGGATAGCCACCAACTCAAGTCTGATTGCTTTTTTGTGAATCCAGTATCACCTGGGAAGACCTTGCCTATGCTTTAGAGATTCACAAACCATCCCAGCAAATGGAAGTCGAGACACTGCTGCCGAAACGCCAATGGGATGAAATTGGAGGGTAGGCTATACACACAACAACAAACCCTTCAAGCTACACGCAAACCAATCCCTCTTTTTTTTATATTATGCAAAGCTACGAAACGATGAAGAGACGTATTCGTCAGGCCACTGTGATACCTTTACTCCAACCAGAACTATTTCAACGTCTGGGAGTCCCGGCTCCTTCCGGCCTCTTGCTCTATGGTCCATCAGGTATGCAGGTATAATAAAAAAAAAATTGGGATGTTGTGCATTGACATGATATTTTGCTATTTAGGATGTGGGAAAACAGCGCTTGTGCAGGCTCTGGCAACGGAGGCAATGATGAATGTGATTGCCATCAATGGGTATGTTGAAAATACCCTCCATTTCGACGCATTTGGAAAAGGATGGACTTTCAACTTTTTTTTGATAGACCTCAAATTTATTCAAAATATTTGGGTGATACAGAACGGTCCATCCGCCGTCTCTTTGCAACGGCTAAGCGCATTGCACCCTGTTTGATCGTCATCGATGAAATGGATGCAATAGCTTGCCGCCGAGGTAGGCACTCTCACCATGGAGCAAACATACATGACTCAGCTTTTTTTTTTTTGGTTAGGTTGGAACGGTGGCGGCGAAGGTGGTGTGAACGAGCGGGTTCTGAGCACCTTGTTGAACGAAATGGATGGAGTGGAAGGGCGCCAAGGGGTTCTTGTGATTGGATGCACCAACCGCCCTCACCAAATCGACGACGCCATTCTTCGACCAGGTAATGTGGGGTTACGATTATACCTTGTAGGACAATCCACGGCTATTCTGACTCATCTCATTTTCCTCATGAACTTTCTTCCAGGGCGCCTGGATCAATTGCTTTATGTGGGCATGCCAGACGAACAGGACCGACAGCAAATCATGGAGGCCATCAAACGCCATCTCAAGGCCGACGACGACGTCAACACCCAGGATCTAGCGAAACATACGACCCATTGCACCGGTGCTGATCTCCAACTTCTCTTCCGGTAAGTTTGCGGGATTTGCAATGACTCCAGGGCTTCTGACGTCACTTTTTTTTTTTTTGGTGGGGCATCACAGTGAGGCAGCCACCGTGGCACTACGCGAAAATACCAAGATACCAGCCATTGCACAGCGCCATCTAAACCATGTGTTGCCTTCCATCTGCACAAGAGCCAGTCAGCGAGAAACATCCCTACAACTCTTTGAACAATTCCAAGCAAAGCACCGGATATAGAAAAAAAGCAAGAGTGTCTGTATTAAAAAAAAAATCAAAAAGAGCATGTGTACAACAGAAAAAAAGTAATGTATATAAATTCGCAGAGCTATGTATAATAAGGTCAAAGGGGATATCGGACGAAGAAGGGAAAAGGGCTGAAAAAGAGGACTTTCGCTGGTTTAGATAGCAAGGACGGGCTCAGGTACGTTGTTGTTATTGTAGGGTTGTGAAGAGGGTTGGAAAGGGGTGTGCTTTTGTTGAGGTCGTCCCTTGCGTTGCTGTTCCCGTTGATCAAAGAGCTTCTTCAGGCGTTGGTGATTGCGCTCCATTTGCTGACGTAAATAATCCCCAGCTGTCAAGCCGTCAGTATACTTTGTGCGACCTTGGATAAAGGCTGACTTGTTGGCTTGCGTAAAATAACAAATAGAGTAACGGGAAGAAAGGTCATGTTTTGGCAGGTTGACACGATGGAAGTTGCTCTTCAGAACATCATCACTCCAGCGCATCATCATGTCACCAATGTTGCACACCAGCTCGCCAGGTTGAGGTGTCACAGGCAGCCACAGCGAGCCTTGCTCAAATGTGGTGACGTCGGTGCGGCCTTGGCAGGTCTCCAAGCCCGAGGTCTGATCGTGTTCTTCGTGGAAAAGCAATGTCAAGGTGTCAGGATCGGTATGTGGTCCAGCACGATAGTATTCCGAGCCATGGGAGCTGCCTGTCAAATCGTAATAGTGTTGGAAGCGCAGGGTGTTCAGCGCATCAGGTTGAGAAACGTCGTGACAACGAGTAAAAAAATCTTGAGGAAACCCAAGACCAATCGCCAGGCACTCGAGCAATCGTTGTGACACTTGGTTGCAGTCCTCCATAAACTGCTGCACTTTGTCTTGGAAATGAGGAACATCCTTGTCATCTGGCCACAAGTCAGGAATATGGTGAAAGGCAAGTTGCATCGATTCCTTCAAATCCGCCAATCCCGTTTGCGGACGAATCTAAGAAAAAAAAAAAGCTTGGTCAGTTCTTTGTTTCTCACCAGCCTTTTTTCTGCCCTTTACCTGAGCAAACCGTTCCCAGCCAGCGTTTCTGGGCACATCCAACGAGTAGTTCTTTTTGGTGCTATCCGACAAGGCAAAGAATTGTTTGCTAACCAAAAACATTTCTCTGAGGGTTTCGATAGGAATGCCATGATTTTTGACTGCAAAGTATAAAAACGTCAAGCGGTTTCCAGGGACTTGCTTGGCTCTTTTCCTTTACCATAAAAAACCCCGTGCGTTTTTGCAGCCTTCATGATAGCTTGGACAATTTCATCCCGTCTTTGGTCAAAGCTTGACAAGTCTATAGACAGGATCTGAGAGGATGGATATTGTGACATTAGAAAAAAGCAAGGGGAAATCCAAGGGGAAAAGAAAGAAAACTCAAAAAAAAAACAAAGGTATTTAAAGGGTTCGGAGCCTATATCTGACGGTATATTTTGAAAAAAAACGGTGAGAACACCAGCAATCAAAAATCAAGCCTTAAAAGGATGCCTGTCATTGGCTTCAGTCCTTTACAGAATACCGAGTATTTGCATAAGCTAAGCTGCCCTTTTTTATTCCCACTTCACCCTCCCAGCAATTTGGTATTTCAACAACGAAACTTTTTTTTTTTCAAGTGAAACATGCTTCCATCACAACTGGAAAAAAATTCATGCGTTCCCGCTGAATAACAAGCTCCTGCGAAAAAAAAAAAAAAAAAAAAATCGCAACCCCGCTAGTGTTGTTTTTTTTTTTACTTTGCTTTTTGCTGTTCCAATGGCACATCAACTCTGCTTAGATCAGCTATTACAACAACGGAAAACAGCTCCATTGACGATCATCAATGATTCCATCGAATGCTGTGCTGGCCCATTATTGACTGCTTTTACCCAAAAGGCGCTCTCATCCGACCATCAAGTCATCGCTCTGTTGTCCGAATGGTCGCCTACACGTTGGCTGCAAGCCCTCCGCCTCACTAAGCCTCATCCTCGCCTCTGTATACTCGACGCCTTTACCGATCCCGATGGCTGGGATGACCAGGTACAGCAACAAGTGCCCCAACAACACATGATCCGTCTGGACAACGATATGGAACGTTCCATCTTGACGCTTGTTATGAAAAAACTAGATCAGCACCCCAACACATTGATCGTCATCGATGCTTTGACTCCCTTTGCAATGATCTCCTCTCACCGCGCTTTCCGAATCGTCAATGCCTTGCTCTCTCTGACTTCCGGTAACAAAGCAGGCGTTTAATCCATCCAACTGTGCTAACCTATATATCTCCAGACAAGACCCGCATTGTGCTTGGCTATCACAGCGACCAGCGGCCATTGACCGCCACACTTCCTCCCCTGTCCGAATCGCTGAACCGCCTTGCCTCTGTCATCATCAACCTCGACCCATTACCAGCCTCAACCCATCACGCAGATCAGCATTCCCGCCTGACCGGCTTTGTTGCTCAAGATACCTTTGGCTATTTACCCATCACAGCCAACCAGATCACTCGCGGTGCATTGGCCCGAGTTGAATGGCGACGTAAGAGCGGCAAGGTCATTTACGAAACCAACCATTTCTACTTGGATGCCAACACCAACCAGTGGGTCGTCACAGACTTTGATCAAGAGGCCGACGAGGACGTTGTGATCGAGACGCCCGAGCCTGTAGCTGACCCCACCGCCAACCTGTCCTTCAACCTGACCCTGACCGAAGAACAGCGCAAGACCAAAGACAGTCTCGTTCTTCCATACCTGAAAGCACAGCAAATCGAGCTGGAGGGCCACATGCCATCTGTTCAACCACCTCCTGCTGGTGGTGCTATTTATTATGAACCAGATGCTGCCGATGACTTTGACGATGAAGATCCCGATGATGATTTAGACATATAACACGTCTCTTCCTTCGCCTCACAATCATAATTAAAAAAGCACCCTGCTGCTCATACCATTTTTTTTTTCGAAAAATGACAAACCCGAGCTCCGGGGACCGCTTTCTTTTTTTTTTTTTTCCAACCCTTCTTCACATTCTTTCATTTCTCTTGGTCTTGTGGTGAAGACTAAGATTATGCAACGTGCGCTTCATCGATTAGCTCCAGTGATTAAACGATCTATCCATTCCATGGCTGAAGAACGACAACAAGAAATCGTCCAAAACATCCAAGACGTGCGAGCTGCCATCGCCACTGTGCCTCATAAAGAAAATGTAAGTCTTTTTAGGCATGGTATAACAGGAAATGACCTCATTCAATACTAACCATATCTCTTACATTGTTGAACACCGTGGATAGGCTCGATTGGTAGCTGTTAGCAAGTTGAAACCTGTGGAAGATTTACAATACGCTTACGATGCTGGTCAACGTCATTTTGGTGAAAACTATGCAAGTCGATCGTCACGTCTTCTCTCTATGAAACTTGGAATACGAACAGCTCACTTCTTATTATTTTACCCGCAGGTCCAAGAGCTAGTAGAAAAAAGTGCCAAGGTATGACTGTGCTCCCTCAAACGAATGCGATCAACACTCATTTTTTTATTTTATTTAATGGAAAGATGCCTCAAGATATTGCCTGGCATTTTATTGGCCATCTCCAAAGTAACAAGTGCAAATTGGTTGCTGGTAAACAGATGGATCATACCGATCATGGGTATACACTGACCTCCCTCTCCATAGCTATTCCCAACTTGTTTGTCGTGGAAACTATCGACAGCATCAAAAAAGCCGACGCAATGAACAAAGCCTGTGTGAGCTGCGAACGTGCCAAGCCCTTGAGAGTGTTTGTGCAAGTGAATACCAGCCGGGAAGAGGCAAAGGGTGGTGTGGCACCTGAACAATGCTCGGACGTATGCAAGCATATTGTGCAGCACTGCCCTCAACTGGAGCTTGGTGGCTTGATGACCATCGGCATGTTTGGTCGTGACCCTTCCATCGACAATCCCGATTTCCTCGTAAGAAAAAAAAGTTGGATAAAAAAGGGTTGCACCCTCATCCTCTTTTTCTTTTTCTGTAGTGCCTGGCTGATTGCAAGAAGACAGCGGACGAGGTTCTCGGCAAAGGAAGCGATTTGGAGCTAAGCATGGGCATGTCGGCCGACTACCTTCAAGCTTTACAAGCTGGGGCCACCAACGTGCGCGTGGGCACTACTATTTTTGGCGCAAGACCCAAAAAGCCATAGATGCTCTTCAATTTTAATCCAAAAAAAAAAAGATGGACCGCCGCATAAAAGAAATAAAGCCCTTGTTCCTAGTTTTTCCTGTAGCAAATATCACATAGGGGCATGGTGATATCTAGCGTAAAGGAAAGTCTCTACGCTAAGAAAAATACCAAGTTGGCTGGGTAAAAAAGGTAGCGGCGGAGTGTCCAAAAAAGGAATCGCTGGGCAGCGCTTCGGTGCGGATTTTTAATGAGAGGGGGTTTGAGCGGACCTTATTGCTCATGGTGCTGAGCTGCTGACAATCACCAGGGGGACACCCATGGTCATCTCTCGAGCCAGCCTGCCTAGGTGGTGGGGGCGCCTTCCAAGATCACTGCAGAGTGTCGCTTTTTCACTGATTTCTTCGGAATTTGCTTTCGATGCAACGGGTGAAAAAAAAAAAGGCAATCGGCCACCATTAAAAGGAATGGCAAAACCAACGATTGCAAAAGCGTCGCAGGCTAACCAGGAGTCGAACCTGGACCTCGTTCACCCGAAAAACGTATGGTACCCTTCCACCATTAGCCCAATCATCTTGATAGACCGTAGAAAGGGCCTTGTTGTGAAATCGGCAGTTCGGCGCCCGATTCGGCCCGAATTGCCGAATAATTGTGATTGGCCATTTTCCTTTTCCCTTTTTTGTTTTTTTCTCTCTCCGCTTCCAATTCTTATTTTATTTTTTGACATCTGAACCCTGATTAAACACATCTCTTTTTGACGTTTTGAAGCGGAAGTGAAAGGTCAACAGAAAGAAGGAGAAAACCCGTACTTTTGTTCTATTCCTGCAGTCCGAAACCCTTTTCCCTATACACCCACACGTGCCGTCATATCATTTTGGTGGAGGAGAGGAGCATACACAATTTTATTATTACAACTACCTACTGCAACAGTGACCGCACGACATCTTTTTTTCTTCTTTACACTTTTACTTCTTCGCTTCCCTTCCGAACCCCGACTTGAACCGTATACTTTTCCAGACATCTACCTCGTTTTTTTTTCTTTTTGACACTTTACATCGTACCAATCATGACCAACTCAATCGAATTGTACAACTTAATTGACAAGCCCGACAGCTTCAAAGGCGACCCTCAATTGGAAAACCCAATGTTGTGGTTACGAAATATGGAAACCTGGATGGATGCCTTAGACCTAACTGAGGAACAGAGGCTCAAGGTAGCACCTACGTTTTTGAAAGGCGCTGCTGCGACCCAATATGACAAGAAAATGGAAAAGCCGGAAACGTGGGCCGCCTTCACTGCAAGATTCAAGGAAACGTTTGTGCCAAGCGACCTGGAAGAAAGTTGGCGTAGGAAGTTGGATTCCATGAAACAAGACACGTTGTCGGTCTCTGCCTTGAAATTAGCTCTCGAAGAACTTTTCTTTCGTCTCGATATCACAAATGATAGCGAAAAGAAACGTCATTTGATTAAGTCACTAAATTGGGAACTAGCCAAGTGGGTGGAACGCAGCCGCCCTACCACCTACGACGAAGCCATTAGTTATGCCCGTCAGGAAGAAATCATCATGAGCAAATATGGCCGCACCAACCATCATGGAAGTTTGCAAAATCAAGATTATCGAGAGCAACAAGATCCTTCCCCATACTCAACTCCTATGGATCAAGAGAAACAGTGGTATCTACCAAGCCGAGATAATGAAAGCATCACTGACACGATGGACAATTTAGCCGACGCGCTCGGCAAGCTCAAGGTCCACTTCACTCCCCGTCCCACCCAAGCACCAGCGCGACGTTATCAAGTACCTCAAGATTATGGCCAACGCTATGAATCTGGTCCTTCTCGCAACACCCCACGTGGTCCATTCCAACCTTCCCGCCAACAAGGAAACGGCTGGACCTGTCACAACTGCGGCGATCCCAACCATTTTGTGCGCAACTGCCCATTCCCCCGTCAAAACCGTGGTGATCCTTACCAACAACATCAAGGTCCGGGAAAAGACCAGGGACAATAGACCAAGGGATACCTATTGTCCTACAACCCCCAACTATCCCGATAAGAACGACGGATGATCGTGACAAAAAAAAAATAAATAGCGAAAAAAAAAACGATGACGACGCTTACACTTCCCAAAATTTCCTTAGTGAGACGCAAATACGCGCAATACAAGGTGTGAAGGTGTACAATGCAAAACATAGGAAGCGACGAGGACACACTGACGCCACAGGCAAGTTGGTGATCAAGGACGTGCCGCCTACCCCTGATGGGAAACCGAAACAAAGAGGTCCTCTCCGTCGTCTACAGGTGGATGTGCCCCCAGTTGACATTTGGAATGTGATGCAAAATACGACGGCTGGACCAGGTGGTGTATCCCTCGCGCAGATCCTCGCCAGAGACAAAAAACTGGCGAAAGACGTGGTGGATGGTATCCGTTACTGCCATGGTCGAAACGCCAAACGCCCTGTGATGCCCGCTGCGATAACTGACACAGGTGCTGCTCCTTCACCGTTCAAGGCCAACCCTACCCGCATTAACGTCGCTGTAGCCGTAGAAGACGTAGACGATGACTCTTTTGACGATGATTCAGTTTTTGATGAAGACGGTGACGCTGAATACTCTGAAGTGGAAAGTGACGTGGAAGAATCGTGGAACAATTTCCCTAAAGACGATGACTATGAAGACGTATTGAGTATAGCAGACGGGAAGGAGATGAAAAAACTATTGCCGTTCTCTGTCCCTGTTACGATCCTTGGTAAACCACTACAAGCCGTGGTAGACACTGGTGCAGCACTTTCCGTTATCAGTTCCGCGCTAGTGCATCGTCTTGGACTGGTGGTGGATGGCGACATGAACTTCACCGTGGAGAATTTGGACCAGTCGACAACAAAACCGGGTGGTCTCTGCCATGGGGTCCCCATCGAAGTGGCTGGTTACAAACGCCCTGATAACATGATTGTACAAGACCGCAACGATGACCTATTACTATTGGGTATGCCATGGTTACAACGCTATGAAGCTACGCCATTACCTGCCACCTTGGAACTCAAGTTGCCAGTATGTAAGGAACCTGAACAAAACTTACTGATAAGAGGTTGCGTTTGTGAAAATGATCCTGCAGTGCTATCGCGCATATATCATATCGCTACTCCAAGCTCGACTCCCGAAGTTGGTAGTATTAAGGACATACTGTATTGGGGCAGTGGGGATGGAGTCGAAGTCGACAAAACAATCGGGATGGAAGTTGGCAGTGGGGATGGATCAACGAAAGAAAAAGTTGAAAAAAAAAAAACAATTGGGACCGACGGATCTGAGGGCGCAATTATCAAGTCCGACAACCAGGCTGTCCATGATCTAGTGACCCGATACCTAGCATGTTTCGTCGAACAAACTGGTCCCGGTTTAGTGACTGATTTCTGCCATACCATTATGGTTAACGAAGATAGGCCTATCGCAGGGAAGCCGTACAGATTGACCTGGGAACAAGACGACGTGCTCAAGAGCACGCTGAATGATTTGTTGGCAGAAAAATTAATCCAGCCTTCCCAAGGACTGTATGCAGCCCCTGTAATTTTTGTAGCGAAGAAGACAGGAGACCTCAGAATGTGCGTGGACTACAGGAAGCTGAACGCGGTGACGGTCAAGGACTCCTTTCCTTTACCCCACATCGACGACATTATCGATGCTCTAGGAGATGCGTGTATATTTTCGACGCTGGACGCAGCATCTGGTTTCTGGCAAGTTCCGATGGACGCTGACTCAATTCCGCTGACAGGATTTACAACTAAATATGGAACCTATGAATTCCTGGTGATGCCTTTTGGGTTAACAAATGCCCCCTCCACTTTTCAAAGGGTGATGTCGCAAATTTTGGGAACCGCCATTGGATCTTTTGCCTACGTGTTTGTCGATGATATTATTGTTTACTCCCAAACGGAAAAGGAACACCTAGGACACCTTCAATTCATTTTCGAACGATGCACTGAAGCAGGATTGAAATTGAAGTTGGCAAAGTGTGAATTTGGAAAACAAAGCGTAGAATATCTTGGCCATGTGGTCGGCAAAAAAGGGTTGTCTCCACACCC
>MCGT01000041.1:7500-238943 GCA_002104935.1 Hesseltinella vesiculosa | reverse complement strand
AATATAGTAACAAAAATAATCGTGAGCGATATATTTTTCTTTATTTGGGTTGTGGATTTTTTGAAAAAATGCTTTCCATAAAAGTAGCGGTTATCCATTTTCGGAAAGTATTTTTTCAAAAAATCCACAACCCAAATAAAGAAAAATATATCGCTTGCGATTATTTTTATTACTATATTTAGTAACTATTTTTTGTTTGCATGTCATATTTCTATTGTTCAATTGGCTAAAGTTTTCTGAGATTGAAAATTTTGCGTGCATCCTATGTTTGTAAAACGTCCAAATTTGAATTTAAAAAAATTGATATAAATTATGAAAATAGTTGCTAAATATAGTAATAAAAATAATCGTGAGCGATATATTTTTCTTTATATGGGTTGTGGATTTTTTGAAAAAATACTTTCCAAAATTGGATAATTGCTACTTTTTTAGAAAGTATTTTTTTAAAAAATCCACAACCCATATAAAGAAAAATATATCGCTCACGATTATTTTTATTACTATATTTGGTAACTATTTTTTCTTTTCTTTGCATACTTCTATCGCTGAATTAGCTAAAAATATTTGTAAAAAATTGATATAAATTATGAAAATAATTACTAAATATAGTAACAAAAATAATCGTGAGCGATATATTTTTCTTTATTTGGGTTGTGGATTTTTTGAAAAAATACTTTCCTAATATGTATAACCGCTACTTTTTTAGAAAGTACCGGTATTTTTTTAAAAAATCCACAACCCATATAAAGAAAAATATATCGCTCACGATTATTTTTATTACTATATTTGGTAACTATTTTTTCTTTTTTTTCTTACTTCTTTCGCTGAATTAGCTAAAAATATTTGTAAAAAGTTGACATAAAATAAGAAAATAGTTACTAAATATAGTAATAAAAATAATCGTGAGCGATATATTTTTCTTTATACGGGATGTGGATTTTTTGAAAATATACTTTCTAAAAAAGTAGTGATTATCCATTTTTGGAAAGTATTTTATCAAAAAAATCCACAACCTATATAAAGAAAAATATATCACTCACGATTATTTTTATTACTATATTTAGCAACCATTTTTTTGTTTTCTTGCCATATTTCTATCGTTCAATTGGCTAAATGTGTCTGAGATTGAAAATTTTGCGTGCATCTTATATTTGTAAAACGACCAAATTATGAATTTAAAAAATTTAAAAAATTGAAATAAAATATGAAAATAGTTACCAAATATAGTAATAAAAATAATCGTGAGCGATATATTTTTCTTTATTTGGGTTGTGGATTTTTTAAAAATATACTTTCCAAAAATGGATAATCGCTACTTTTATAGAAAGTATTTTTTCAAAAAATCCACAACCCATATAAAGAAAAATATATCGCTCACGATTATTTTTATTACTATATTTAGTAATTATTTTCTTATTTTTATGTCAACTTTTTACAAATATTTTTAGCTAATTCAACGATAGAAATATGAAAAGAAAATAAAAAATAGTTACCAAATATAGTAATATAAATAATCGTGAACGATATACTGTATATTTTTTTATTTGGGTTGTGGATTTTTTTAAAAAAATACTTTCAAGAAACGTATAACCGTTACTTTTACTGTATAGAAAGTATTTTTTAAAAAATCCACAACCCAAATAAAGAAAAATATATCGCTTACGATTATTTTTATTGCTATATTTAGTAACTATTTTCATATTTTATATCAATTTTGAAAATTCCCGTTTTGTCAATTTTAGTTTTCCCCGCAAGACCCTCTTTTTTTTGGTTGCTAATGTTTTTATTTTCACTATTTTTTTTTATTGTATTTTTTTATTTTTTTGCGCTTTTTCAAGTTCTTTTTTTTTTGCTTTTTCATATCGGCTTGCTTTTTTACTGTAACGCTTTCGCTTTTTTTTGCTTACCGGTTACAGTACCGTATCTTCAATGATTTACTGTACTGTATACTGTACCAGTATGGAACTACCGGTACTGGTAGAGCCGCTTTTTTTTGGACCCTCTCAGCCAGTTCATCGCACTGCCTTTTTTACCAGTTCACTGATTTTATTTAATTTGGACTTTGCATACGGTACAGTATTTGCTCTTTTTTTTGCTCTGTCCACCTGTCGCTTTTTTTTGGGCAATTTGATTGTTCACTTGGTTTCAATGCTTTGAAAAAAAACATGCCCATTGAAATCAATGCTCAAAAAAACCCATGCCCGCTCAAATCTATGCTAAAAAATAGCACGCCCATTGAAATCACTGATTTTGAAAAAAAACATGCCCATGGAAATCAATGCTAAAAAAAAGCATGGCCATTGAAATCAATCCTCAATGCATTCAGTAAGCACGCCTATTGAAATCAATGCTCAATGCAAAGGCATGCCCATGGAACTCAAAATACCTACTGTAAAACATGAAAAAAAAATCATGCAAAAAAAATAAAAGCATGCCCATTGAAATCAACTCTCATGTACCGGTACAGTAAAAAAAACATGCCATTGAAATCAATGCTCATGAAAAAAACAATGCTTGAAAGAAAAAAACTGCTCATTAAAATGTCATGGTCCTGAATACTGTAAGCATTCCCATTACAGTAAAATGTCATGCTACTGAATACCGGTATGTAAGTTGCTGATCGTTGTATGGTAAACACAAAAAGCAGTTGATTCTGCCCTGAAAAAAAATAAATAAAAAGTAACTGCGCGGAAATTGAATGTGGCAATCCTCTTCGTTTCGTAAAAAAAAAAGAAAAAAAAAGCAAACACTGCACAGCACTTTTGGATGACCAGAACGATGTGACATTTTGCAATAGTGCACAGACCAATGAATGATGATGATCCTGAAAAAATCACGCCGATTGATAAAGATCGCTCAGCCAACTTTTGGCACTTTCGTTTCCACTCCTCCGATCCCCCAGCTAAAAAAATGAAGAAATCGCCCATTTTTGTCAGGGGGTCGGTCCTCAACGATCTGAGAAAGTGTAAAAAAAAACGGTGTCTGGTTTTTATTTTCTTCCAAATCTCTTGACAACATTCACCTCCTCTGTCACGGTCCTTGTGGTGTAGACTGATAGTTCGCGAGGTGATAGAGGAAAAGCTACAGTAACTGCTCTAATTCTATCCGGCATTGTGTCTACAAGCTTCTTGGCCAAGTCGCGCACGTCGTCACGCTCCCATACCTCCTGCACACGGTCCCAGAGTTCATGGATTGACTTGGGTGGCACTTCGAACTTTGCTAACTGACACTTCAAGTAGAACCACATGTTCTCGATGGGATTCAAGTCAGGAGAGTAGGGAGGCCACTCTAGAACAGTTAGACTGTTTTTTTCCAACCACTCACGCGTTTTTTTTTTGACGTATGCTTGGGGTCGTTGTCTTGCTGAAACACGATGTCCGCTTTGTCCAGGCCATAGTGCACCAGTGTCTTCATCAATTCGTCCTCCAAGATCGTGATGTAGAGGTCTGAGTCCATGCCCCCCTCGATCCTAGCCATGTAGCCTTGACCGTCCTTGGTTATACAGGACCACAAGAACAAAGAGCCACCGCCATGCTTGTAAGTTTGGTTGGTGTTGTGGTCTTGGACACCTCGACCCTCTTGTATCCAAGTATATTGCTTGCCATCGCTTCCGAGACGGTTGATTTTTGTCTCGTCACTGAACACAACACGCCTCCAGTCGTCAACGGTCCATTCCTTGTACATCTTGGCAAACTTGAGACGCATTGCCTTGCGAGATGCAGTAAGTGGCAATGACTTCTTCTTGATTGCAGAATGGAAGTTGGCAGACTTCAACATGTTGCGTATCGTCTGGCTGGATACGTCAAGTTCACCAGAGAAGTGTCTTTTTGCTTCCTCGGCTGTGGCAACTTCACCTGAGTTGACAGATCTCATGATCTTGCGTGCCATTGTCGTAGTGATCTTCTTCTTGCGTCCAGGCATGTTAATGGCGTTGATGCCCCATCTCTTCGCGTAATCGGTAACAGTACTGCGACCAACACCTACAGCAGCTGCTATAGCTTGTCTGGTTTCACCTCGCAAAAGGCGAGCTTTGATATCGTTTTGTTTGTCGACCGAGAGTCCTTTCATCTAACTGATTAAGAGTTTAGAGGATTAGCGAGATGTAAAAGCATTGCGTTTTAATTTAATGGTAAAACACTAGCTTGATTTACTTGCAGATGTGTGAATAAAAGTTTTGAAGTAACAAAGAAAAAAAAAAAGAAGCGGTGGAGAAAAAAAATAAAACCTAGCGAATTAAAAAAAAAAGCCACACAACTCAAACTATTGGTCGGATGACTGTTTTTTTTCAACTTCACATAACTTTCTAACTACACCACCTATCGATACCGTGCCCCAAAAAATTGTTACAATGTTCGGAGTGTTTGTCTTTGCACCAACCTCTCTCGTTATCAACAGCACCATAATCACTGTCTTTTATATATTTGATAGTGTTGTTAAATAGCTTTCTATATATATAAAAATATCTTCACTCAGTTGGATAGATCTCGAGTAATGCTGGTTTGAAAAAAAACAGACATTGTAACAATTTTTTGGCTGAGCTAAAGCCCAACTGTTTTTTTTATTCAATACTTGGTGACATCACCTTTGGCATCAAGAACCGCTTGTAGACGGCGGGGTATGCTGTGAACAACCTTTTTGCAAAGGTCAGAAACTTCAGGGAGCTCCCACACGTCTTGAAGACGGTCCCAAAGGTCATGCGTACCGGTGGGGGGCTCGTCGTAGGCAGCAAGCAGTTGTTTGACCTTTGCCCACACGTTTTCAATAGGATTGAGGTCAGGGGAGTTGGTGGGCCAGTCAAGGACCTTGACACCTTTCTTCTTGTACCATTCTTGTGAGGCCTTGGCGGTGTGCTTGGGGTCAGAGTCCTGCAACAAGAAGGTCCGCTTGATATCCATGTCGTACCACTTCAAGGTTTTGAGGTAGTCGTCCTCCATGATGGTCAGGAAGAGGTCGGTGTCCATGTTCCCCTCAATCCTGGCAAGGAACCCAACGCCATGACCAGTTATGGCGCCCCACACCATGACACTGCCGCCACCAAACTTCTTTTTCGGATCTTGCCATGTTCACGCGTAGGCTGACCAGCCTGCTTCCAGAACCATTGCTTCCCATCAGAGCCAAGGAGGCTGATCTTGGACTCGTCAGTGAAGACAACGTTCTCCCAGTCGGCTTCAGTCCACTCCAGATACTTCTTCGCAAACTCAATGCGCTTGCGTTTGACCAATGGCGAGATTGCGGGGGTGATCTCCTTGCGTTTGGAGATCATGCCATTGTTGCGCATTAAGTTGCGAATGGTCTGTGGATGGACCTTGACGTCGTAGTTGGCGTAGACTACCTTGGAAGCAGCTGTGGCAGTGGTGTACTTGCCAGTTTCGACCTCACGGAACAAAAACCGAGCAGTACCATCACTGATCTTGCTTGGGCGGCCAGCCTTCTTGGTCAATGCAATGCCTAATTGCGAGGCAATGCGACTGATGGTGGCAGTTGACACGCCTGTACGAGCAGCCATAGCACGTACAAACAGGTTGTTGTCGTTGTTTCGTAATAAAGACTCGATATCGTTTTTTTTTGAATGCTGATTGATTTCATGATGTCTAATGTAATGGAGCATTAGTTACGAACAAGACAGACATTAGATTAACATGCATTGACCTTTTTACCTTTCAGTAGACTAATATAAAGTGGTAGGAAAAAAAAAGGGGAGAAAAAACAAAAAAACGACCTTTTTTTGCAAGCCACAGCACAACCCAAAAAATTGTTACAATGACTGCTTTTTTTTGATGTAGCATAACTCGACACGTACACATGATAACGACACATATTATATATCATTTGGAAGCTATTATATAGGAGTATTAAGGACATCAAAATGGATGGTATTGAATAAACTGAGAATGAGATTCATGCAACTAAATAAAAAAACTCCGAACATTGTAACAATTTTTTGGGGCACGGTATGAAATAAATTGCATCCTAAAGCTGATTAATAGGGCTTTCTAATGATATGTGTGATGTTTGTGTATTAAGAAGAGAAGGCGAGTAATGAGTGTGTTCGTAAAAAATAATTGAACATCCGACCAATTTTTTGAGCCACTGTACCTTTTCATCCAGTCATTGCACAATCCTACTAAACTACAGTATGCCTTTACTCATTCACCTTGGCTCTACGTCGACCAATCATTCACTCCTTTTTATCTCTCGTCATTCGCTCACTCTGCCATTTTTTCTGTTGACCTTTTTCTTCCAAATCGGGAATTGTGCTTTTCACCGTCCTCATGGGTACAGTAAAACCATGCAATTGTTACTCAATCCTTCTGAAAATCGCGCTGTCACCTACCGGTACAAAATATATCTTATATTAATGGTTTCAAAGAAAAGTCATGATCTTTCCTGGATCAAAAAGTCGATGTTTTTACGATTCTAGGCTTGGCCAAGGCTCAGCTAGTGGACCGCGAATAAAAAACCCGCCGCACAATTTTTTTTTCGTTCTTCTTCTCTTACATCTCCTTCAATACTGGTCTGCAAGATCTCGCTTCAAGTCCATTCAACAGGGAATCAAGAGTTGGGCTTAGTGATTACAATAATGCATGGCGTCATATTGATTTTTTAAAATAGATTTTTAATAAACTAGCAAGAGCACATTTAAGATTCCTTGAAGCAACATTCTGGTTAAAATAAAGCAAACGTACAGATTGAATTGTAAATAAAGGGTCATTGCTCTGTTTTCTAAGTACTGTAATGGAGAGCAAGAGGTTAGGTCATGGACTTGTCATCGAAGATGCTATTAGGCGTGAAGTCGATACCAGCATTCAACCAAGGTTGGATTGAATCTTGCACTTGGCGTTGGTCCTTGCGCCTTTGTGAATAGTATTGAGATATCGGCAGTTACCGGTACCGGTATGTTCACCATGTGCCTTTTCACAGATCATTGGAAGTTGCTGGATAGCAGAATCAAAAAGCAGTAGGGAGGTGGGTCATGATTACATGTTCAGTTTATGGTCAATTGTGCAAGTGATGTCTCGCTAATTGTCACAGAATAATCACACCTCGTGGTCCGCCTAAACGCTCCAATCCGTATAATATTATGGGACACTCTTGTTTCATATATTTCATACTGTAGGATATGCATAGCCTATTACAGTATCTTTATCATTTACAGGTACAGTAAATGCGACATGGATTGATGATTTTGAACGACCTCCTAGATTTAGTTGCTCAGGGAAATAAAAAGAAAGCAGGTGCGCGGAAGTTGAATATGTCAATCTCTTCGTTTCGTAAAAAAACGAAAAAAAAATAGCAAACACTGCATAGCACTTTTGGGTGATTAGATTGATGTGACATTTAGTAGAAGTGTATGAAACAGTGAATGATGATGATCCTGAAAAAACCATGTCGATTGATGAAGATCTCTCAGCCAACTTTTAATCACTTTCGTTTCATCTCTTCCGATTCACCAGGTAAAAAATTGAAGAAATCGGCCATTTTCGTCAGGGGGTCTCCAACGATCTGAGAAAGTGTAAAAAAAAACGGTGCCTGGTCTTTTTTTTTCCTTCCAATCTCTTGACAGCATTCTCCTCCTCCTTGTGCATTTCAGAGCCACTGCTCGTTCATCGTTGAAACTACCTCTTGCATTAAGCTGCTTACAGTAAATTGCATGTTGAGTAGCGTTTATTGTTCATTCAGTGCAGTAATAAACGCTTTTTATCTCTTTTTTCCGGTACTTGTCTCTCAACATCTACAATATTTGCTTTAAAGAAACTTAAAATAGCACAGTTCCATGCGGTCCAATACCTTTGCAAAAAGCACCCATGCATGCATTGGTATTGAAGCCGGGTTCTACAGAATCGTCACAATCAATAGGGGGGAGAGAAAAAAAAAAGCCTCAAAGACCAGTTCAAAAAAAAAATACCATGCTGATTCAAACTGCGCAGCCTGGCATGGTTTGTTAGAAAAACCATGTCTCAAAAAAAAAGGTGATGATTTTTTTTATTCCTGTAATTTCGCTGGGATTTTTTACGGGTCACTGGGCTTAGTAGATTAGATCAACGTGAACATCTGCATGCAACTTCTTGTGAAATGTAAGAGTGTTGGAAAAATCACAAGGCACCCAGCCAACTTGACACCTTGAAACTCCCTGCTGCGAAAAAAAAAGGCTCAATGATGCACAAAAAAGCATTGCTGAAGAGAGTAAGAAGCAAACACCGGTACAAGAGTTACATTGATCTTAACGGTACCCACAATATTTTTTTTAGATCACGATTATGACGAGATTCTCTACTTGCAGGGCATGCGTGCTGTGGCTGGAGCGTTACCTAGCTGCATCAAGACGCTGATAGTATGCGATGTTTGTCAAACAGCTGTTACATTGGAAGCAGCACGATCTCACTTGAAAGATCGCCATCCTGAGTGCAATGTGGCTCAGATTGTTCATCACCTCCGCACCATTGAAACTGGCACTGTGGGCGAAGCTGACATCCAAGTCTTCAATGAGTCATTCCGTGCTTGTGACAGCGTTATCCCTGGACTCCCTCTGCACATCGGCAAGAAGTGCACCTTGTGCCAACATCCTCCCTTTTTTTGTGAAGCCGAAGGGACGATGAGCAAGCATTTTTATGCCATGCATCGAGACAAGCTTGACCAACTGTCTCATGCTGATGCTCTGAAGTCCTTTTCTGTTGCTCACCCTGTCCAGCACTTGTTCAACCATCGCACTGCTCCCTGGTATGGTGTTACTGGTAGCAGCACAGTAACCGAAGTTGAGGATGAGATGGTGAACGACTCCACCACCACTTCACCTTCTCGTTCTCCTTCCCAGCCAGCCAGCAACGTCATGGACAACGCCTCTGTTCTGGTTCAACTTGACACCACCCTCCGCGACGCCCGCAATGCGATCTCATCCACCGATGTCGTCCACGATCTCGACTGGTTTTTTTCTCACCAACGGTGGGATCGCATTGTGCAGCAAGTTGACCAGCAGGATTCGGGACTGATCCAGGCCATGACGCATGCAAACAGCCAGCGCCACCAAGTGGTTAGCCTTGCTTGCATGCGTTACTTCTCCAGTCCCCAGGACGCCCATAGCGCTCTCTACATCCCCGGCCAAGACTTTTACGTCCTCCGTCACGTCTTGAAAGAGAAGCTGTAAGTAGGAAACAAAAAAAAATCAAGATGGTAAAGAGTAGCAGCATCTGACAAGTTTTTTTTTTTTTTTCCCTCAGTGGGCCAGATCTCCAGACCGAAGGGCTTGCTTTGTTTCAGAACGACAAGACAACTGTGGAGTATGCCAGAGTTTGCACGCGAGTGATGCTTGCTGTCTGTGTCCTTGCAGAAGCAGATTCACTCCCATCGTGCATTCAACTCCCTCCAGCTGTCAAGCAAAGCGCCTTGGCATTACTTCAGCATGCCGAGGATGGCCAACTCAGCCCTGAACGAGACCATTTTGCGGAGCGATCGTTGCTGCCCTTTGTGCACGATCTTGGTGTGGCTCTGGTCTCTCAAAAGCTTGAGGAATGTATCATATAAATAATTGCATCATAAAAAGTAATGTATCTTAAAAAGGAATGTATCATAAAAAGTATTGTATCATATAAAGGAATGTATCATATAAAAGGATTGTATGGGTTGTATCATAAAAAGTATTGTATAAATGCATACGGTAGTTCATAAATGTTGTTCAAATCTTCTTCATTCAATTCTTCTTCGTTTGTTTGATGTTCTTGTTCTTTCATCATGATTAATACGAATCGTAACTTTTTTCTTGGATATCACCCATAGTTTGCCTTGTGTTATAGCTGGAAGGCAGTACATTTTCTTGTCAATATACCGGTACCTAGAACATTCTCTACAGTATTTTAAAATAATATGTTAATGTACCAGTACCAATATCGCTAGTCACCATATACGGCAGTATACACAAAAAAAACACAATTGCTCTCATGTCTTACTGAACTCGCTCGCTGATACAAGAGTAATCAGCTGAACCATTGCAAATACGCATTTCCAAACGGGCAGGGTATTGGCAACGGCTATGCGCAGCAAGCTCGTACGCTGAGTGGAGGAGTTCCTACATACCGTACCGTATCAATACCCACACAGTATAAAAATGACAAATGATTAACACTTTTCATTTGTCCTACTTTCTCATTCACTTACAAAGTACGATTCATAGGCACGGCTCCTTGCGAAAATATCCAAGGGTGTGGCGTCAACACCCACACGGTCGTCATCACGCTTGTACGTGATGGACTTATGGGTGTGGTACCCAATGAGCTTGAGAATGCTCATAGGCCCGTCACCACCCACAGTATCCATCGAACGTAGCACAAATCCAGACACATGCGACATTCCTGCCAGAGGGTACTCGGTGTACTTGGCCAGAGGGGGACTTGGGAGAAACTTGCCAATGATCCTCAAGTGGCGCCCTTGCACCCCTTGCTCTTCATCGTAATCTGCCAGCCAAAGGGTTGTTTCTCCAACACCACCGAAAAACTTCCACCCATAATCCACATAGACCTTGGTGCGGGGATCTTCAAGAACTTCACCATCCCAGTCAATTGCGTTGGTCATAATTTTCACCAAGTCGCTGTTAAGACATAAACTAGGAGGCACCGTTTTCTTCATCCCATGTCGGACTGAAACAAAGAAAAAGTCATCAAAATAGCCTTCATGGTATTCTCCAGCAAGGCGGCGCAATTCTTGTTCAAAAGCCACAAGTTGACTGGGATGAACCATGGGACAGCTCAACAACATGCTTGTACGAAAGAGGCAGCTCGTGGTCCATTTCATCCTTTGATTTAGCTAACAGGATTGCTGGGTAGAGGCATTCAGACAGAAATAAACGGTACATGATGTCGCCAGAGACCACCCTGCCATGTCGGTTCACAAACAGGTGCGTGCCAAAGTAATCCACCAAGTCATTGCCAAGGACAATCTTGGACCAGAAGCTGGATGAAAAAAGAAAAATGAACATCCCGCTTTTTTTTTTTTTTTTTTTCTTACATTTCCAGTGGGCGGACGAGGGTGACCAGCTCAGCGACTTGGTGGGGCAGAAACCTGGCAATGAACTTGTCCTTGTGCTGGTTGGTGCGGCTCTTGTGATAGGAAGTAGCCAGAATCAAGGTGTTGTTCATCCAAAACAGGTTTCGCGGGGAGAAGGTGGTGCTGTTGACGACGGTGTTGGTGTACTTGAGGCTGGCGATTTCCTCGACGCGGGCAGGTAGACCATACGACAAGTGCATGAGGGTGAAAAGCATCTTGAGGAGGGCAAACGCATGGTCGAACCATTCCTTGACAAACACCTTGTTCCATGAGCCATCAGGTTGAGTGATGCGTGACTTGATCAGGGGGTTTTCCAAGAAAACACGCAACACCAATTGCTGATGGTCGCCAAAGCCATTGATCGCTTAGGTAGGAGTAGCCACGGCCTCATCCATGCAGTACGGGGATCGCCAACACATACTTCAGTGGAATTGATCGTAAGGGCGCTGTGGTCTCTCAATGTCACCCGGTTGATCGAAGGTATCTGGGGCGTGCTGTACACAGTAGTGGTGGCTCAAGGACACAGACAGCGAGCAGCACTTGCGTGAACACCCTGGCAACCACTACAGTTGTCTTGTCATTCTGAAGCAAAGGAAGCTCTTCGCTCTGGAGATCAGGCCCACAAGGGGAAAAAAAGCCATGTCATTAACTCTTTTTTTCCACCATCACCTTGATATTCTTTTTGTCTCTTGACTTACAGCTTACCTTCAGCTTCACAAACAAATAAGGAAGCGCAACTGTCCACCAGCTTACCGTCAAACTCAAGAAAATTGATCTTAGATTCGTACTCCAGCACACTTGGCGAAAAGACTTGGTGCTGCGTTTCTAGTCAGTTCAGCACAAAAGGGACTTGATGTCCTTCGTGTCCTAATTACTGATTGAATTCATCAGAATGATTAGATTAATCTTGAGCATCCATGAGAACATTTACGCGATTAAACAGTGGATTACCTGGTATATTGGAAAACGGAGACGGGGAAGAAGAACAAGGAAAAAAAAAATGAAAAACACCCGAAAAAAATCGGTTTGAGCTTAGTGGTAATACCAAGCGTGCGTGTAACCGTTTTATATGTATGGTTGCCCAGTCTTCTTAGTCTTCCCACCGCTGCGTAAAAAAGTTACAAATTTATTCAGGTTCGTTTCTAATCATTTTGAACTAGTATGCAAAATTTGAGGTGAATTTAATTTGCACTTTGAATTTTGATCAGATCGCCTGGGGTTCCCCTGGCGAAAATGCAAATTTTTCATTATTTTTTAGCTGAGAAATCGGAAGCGTCAAACTGAAACTGAACGAAAGTTGGCTGGGTAACTTTCACCAATCGACGTCTTTTTTTCAGCATCAGCAGCATTCATGCATTTACGCACCCATACAAAATTTTGCACTGATTCAATCACTTATGAGTGCCGTGCAGCATTTGCTCTTTATTTTCAAATTGAAACGAACTGGTATGGCAAAATTGAGCCTCCGCACAAAACATGCGTTAGGCAAATCGACAGACCTTGATCCTAATGTCCAGAGTCCAAACGGAGGCCCCTGCAGCAAATTTTTTTAGGCAAAGCTGTAATACGTGATGAGTAATGAGGGTGGAAAAAAAATTAGCATTGGTGAAGGAGAGTGGTGCCTGTGAATCCGTTGCCTTACTGGCAAAAAAAAAAAAAATACAAAAAACCGACTTTGCCTTAACACGTACCTCTTTCTGTGATACTGTAAGATGTGATAATATAGTGCAAATCAGTTTGGTATTGAATGAGTTCTGCCCTATATCAATGGGAGTATTCCAGGCAAGGAAGAGTTCAGTGAGTAGCAGCAATGTGCTTTATTAGCATGTTTAGGTCAAAGGCAGACTCATGAAAATAATGGAGAGATGTAGCAAAAAAAAAAGGGGGTATGTAAGGAGTCTACTTTGCCATTCGGGCAAGTTCTGCCTTGGTTTCTATGATAGCAGGGAGCTGGATGTATTTACCACAGACGATGTCATCGATGCCTTCGCCACCATAGGTGACCCAGGGTGAAACTTCAAATTGGAGTGCATGATGATCAGCATTGTATTGGTGAAGAGGATTGCCTTCATGGTCTAGAATGTGACCACCAGCATTTTGGATAAATCGGATTTGCTGAGAAAGAATATCACGACGAGAGGTTTCGGGGCAGTCGACACCAGCACCGGGGGCGTTTTTCAACGGGGAAAATTCTTCTTTTCGATCAACTTCAAGCACAGACAGGTGATGGGCAAAGGGGAAAACGTCAAAGACAAAGCATTCAAGTTTCATGCCGGAATTGGTGCTGGGCACAATCTGTTGTCCGGTTTCCAAGTTGACGTACTTGATCTTCTTCTTGGCAATATGGTACTTTAGTTGGTCAGCAAAGGTTGGTACGCGTTCCAAAAAGCCGGTGGAGAAAAAATGGTTGGCAATGTTAGCAGCTCCAAAGGCGAGGGTGCCGTCCGAGTTTCGTCGCTCCGACAATTCTTTGGAGATTTCCGAGTACTCAACCACACCATACTTGCCGTCGCGAAGGCATACCACGCCAACAGGCTCCTCGGGAGCAGTTTTGGCCACGACCTTGACGCCACAGTCGGTATTATTGGACACGCAATAACCAATAAAGACGGGATCAGCCACCTTGGCAAGGCAGTTGTCGACGCTGTAGCAGTGCGAATACTCTATGCCACGACGTTTCAAATCAGCCAGAACCCCCTTGCCTTGCACAGCCTTGTAAATCCCTCCATTTCCATCAGGAGCAATCGCCACCTAAGCCAAGCAAGAGAGGGGAAGAAAAAAAAGGGTTTGTCTTTACCGCTGCTTTTTTTTTAGCCCATCCTTTTTACCTTTGACTTGGTTTCCAAAATGATTTTGCCGTCCATGGTGAGACAAGGAAGGGTCCCTTGCTGAAAGAAGACAATGTTTTTTTTCAGAAGACCAAAGTAGTTGTGCTGCTGGAAAAAATCGACGGTGGGTTGGTGGGTTGGGCCAGAGGTCATGATATACCAGGGGATGACTGTTTCCTCGGAGTCAGTGGGTGACTTGTATTGGCGAGCAATGGATTGTAATCGAAGAATGCGTTCAGCTTGGAGCTGAAACAGGGACTTTCCAGAAGGAAGGTTAATGTCATAGCAACCTTTGGGTGCTGAGGAGCCCAGCCGGGTACCTTGGCCACCAGCCATCAAAATGACAGCCACTTTGCCTTGGGCTATCAAGGACAAGCCTAGCGTTTCCCATTCTTTCAAAGTGCCAGTTGAGGCCTTGAGGACAGAAGCACATACTTGTCTTGACAAGGGCTCGACATTGCATTGCTGATCTTGAGTGGCAGCCCCAGACATTGCGTTTCGGTAAATGGCATCGATAAGACTCAGGTCAAACGACGACAATTGGGCATACAGCTCTTGCTGCTCGGTTGTGTTCAATTGTTCAAAGAATGTAAACAAATGATCTTGACCAGACTCTTCATAGCGATTCTTTAGTGATTGGAATTCGGCTTCAGTGATTGGGAGAGAGGTTGGAATGGTCATGACGTAGAAAAAAAAAAAAAAAAAAGAGGAAAAAGGCGGGGAAAATGCTTTTTCATGGTGTGCATAGCTTTTTTTAAACCGCCGCCAGTGGCCTGGAGCGACGATTGGGCGATCAACCAGTTTTGCACCGTCAATCCGATGAAGGTACAAAGATTCATTGGAAGATGGAGGCATGGTTTTTTATAATGGAAAAAAAAAAAAAGCAAAACTGAACAAAATAAAAACAAAATAAAAAAAAAGAGGGTATACATCTATTTTTAACTTTGGTTCGAGGCTTTGGTGTCGTCGACAGCAAACCATAGCTTGTGCTGCTTCAACATAGTCATGCGGTTACTGCCATTCTATATAGAAATAAATGAGCTGATGCTATTTCCTTACCGAATAAGACCTCTTTACCCGTTGCCTGACTTGAACCAAATAAGGAGAGACATGAAGCTGAGCAGGCAGCTTCTCGTCAAAATAAGCGCGGTCATTTGGGAAATGCAAGACATCCAACAGGGCAACGTAGGAAGAGCGGATATCGGCAGTGAGGGAGTCGAGGACTTGGTTGAAGGCTTGGTTTTGGGTCAAAGCCGGAGACGTCTGTGTTTCTTGCAAGTAAATAACCTTGGCCATGAGCCGCTTCGTAACATCGGTGGGTCGCATGAGGAAAAAGCCGCTGTTAACTTGCTGACCAAAACCATGCTGCTGGAAGATGGCATGGGTCCGGTCCCAGCGAATTTCGATGAGGGTGCACAGGTACTCTCTTGCGCGTGGCCGTAGCCAGATGGTGTCCACATCTGCGTAGAGCACAGTGATATCCAAATGCAAGAGCTGATGGACAATGACAGTCGAGGTCCGTGGGGTGATGTCCTGGTAAGTCTGCGCTGTTGCCGGCCCATAGTGCAACCAGGATGGCGGTACGAGAAAAGCATGATCCTTGTAGCCAGCCAAGGTCAATTCATGGTGGAGCTGATCGTCCAGGCAAGCGACGACAAACTTGGTTTCGTTGGTTTTTTGCAAAGAAGCCATCCAGTTATACACGTCTGTTCGTTGTTGCCAAGTAGCCACAGTTGTCAGCAAGGTTCTCGGCTGCTGTATGTTTTTTTCTATCACGGCCCTAACCTGCGATTCTTTGTTTCCACGGGCAAACCATGTTTGCACTGGTTCGACCAACGGTTGCGTGTCGCCATCGTCAAGCCAGCGAGGAGAATCGACCGGCGAATCCTGTACTTTGTGAGGTATATTCGAGTCGTTGCCATAGCAATTGCAAAGCCATGCTGGTGAAGATGCAGCGTGATTGTCAGGTGGATGGTTGTCAGAGAAGAGAGATGAAGACACGTTGATTATTGTTCGAGGGTGGGTGGCGTTTCTGTACGAGATTGGAAGAGTTAATCTTGCTGATAAAAATAAAAGCATCCAATAAGACAGAGACAGAGCTATGAACATGGAGACATAGCGATGTAACATGGTTCATGGAGCCACCATAAAAACAAGATTAAAAAAAAAAATGAAAAACAATAAAAAGGAATGGATGTGGGGGAAAGCCCTTGCTTTTAAAACTCCTTCCGGGTGACACAAAAAGGGATCGTTTTTTTTTTTTTTTCTCCTTTTCTTTGAATCATGATCTTTTTACTTGTTTTCACTGTACCTATATTTTCCATTGCTTTTTCCCTTCTTCTTTTTTCATTCCAAATCATGGTTTTTTCGAATAACAATGCCTGGATAGAGGTTGAGCAGGTAAGGGGAAAAGAAATAACTCGCTGCGGTACTCGAATGCTAAAATTGCACACACATGCTCAATCTCTTCCCACATTTTATGACGGCCGGTACATGGACAATGAAACAAAAAAGAATGGCTGGAGAAAAAAGGTGGAATCAGCGATGAACGACTTGTTTTTTGCCGTTTGGCATGAGGATCGGTTACACAACCATGCACATTTGCTCAAGACATTGATCCTTTCCAAATTAAACACAGCACTTGTCCCGTTTCAAGTGCAAAGGCTCGTGCGTTGCCATTGGCATCGTTTTGATCAGCTTGTTCAGCGCTATCAGCAACCTCACACTGAGACCGAATTGACCTGTCTAAGAGTAAGCCCTTTTTTTTTTTTTTTTTTACCCTTGACTCCTGGTACACAACACTCTCCTCCTGACATGCTCCTATTTTTCTTCACCGGCACACAAAAGGAAGACCTACTGTTTCAGAGGCAACAGCTCATGGATGCTCTAGCTGTGTTTGATTTGGATGGTGAGCTCAGTATTTTTTTCAAAAAAAAAAAATAAATGGCTAAACATGAGCGTCTTGTAGGCAGCCAATGGGAATGGTACCGTAGCCACTGCACCCATGACACCACGTAAATGATGTTGCTGATCCTTGAAGAGAGCTGTTGTTTATATTTGTTACCCCTGGTTTTTCCAAATTAGGTGGCGACCTGCTTCGGGACAGAACCGAGGTACTTGCATATTTTTTAAAAGGAATGCAGGGTTGACGTCGTTTTTCCTAGTCAAGCCTAGAACGTCGATGCTGAGTATGACATGTCTCAGAGAAGCGTTTGAAAAACGGAAATCTGTGGAAGGAGATACCAAGCATCGGTCCTGGGTAAAGAAATAGAAAATGAAAAGGATAGAGTGTCGTGTCATTGGCAATGGAGGGTGGGACAAAATGAAGGTCAAGTAAACTCCTTTTTTTTGTAAGTCTGGTTGGGATGATTTTGCCTCTCATGCCGCTTGATATTTTTTTTATTGATTAGACTGGTTTCCAGAAAGAAAAACCTGCCAACAAGTGGACTCACTCCTTTCTTGCCTCCCATCGTGACCATGCGGTCGCAACAAAAAAAAGTATAAATGAATTGCCTCGCCCTTTTTCTCCCTCGCTTTTTGTTTGGCCATTTGCTTTTTACAAGAAAAAACCGAGGCAGTCTGCCTTTGCCATGATCCATTCTCAATCACAGGCTCCGCCTCATCCATATTTTCACCTGCAGCCTGATCAACATTACTACGATGACCCTTATTTTTTCGATCTTGACGATGACGACTTCTCGCCAGATCAATCGCTCTCAGAAGGAACCTCCTCATTTACTTCATATACAGATACCCTGTCGGATGTCTTTCTGTACGCTTCCAAATTGTAAAAAAAAAAAAAAAAGGGGGGGGGAAGAGGTGTTAATGACCGTCATTCTTTTTTTTTTTTTTTTTTTTTTTTTACGTGCAGGCAATCACTGCATACCAAGCCAGCGGGTTTAAAAGAACATTGTTTAAACGTACACACGTTTAAAAAAAAGGAACACGTATATCACAAGGTTAATTCACAAGGGCAAACTACTCTGATCCATGAATGTCTGCATGGTAAATTACAAGTCGTCTCGGGTGATAGAGAGCAATTATTCTTGAAATTGGTTGATCACCAGGCTCCTCAAGGTAATTTCCAAATTGAGCTCAGCTGCACAATGGATCTGCATGAAAAACAAGACTCAAGGTCCCATTCTCATTTCTCATTACAGATATGGAATACATCGATGTTTATCTGCTAAATTTTATTCATTTTGGCTCACCCTTGACATTGATGCAGCAGTTTATTGACAAAATTCATGATGATTCTCGGCGACCATTTCAGAAACAAGTGACCTCGAGGTAAGATATTGCTCTTGGACCCGGATTTACTCACACCCATCCTCTCATGTCACGTAGATGGCTTCATGCCCTTCAAAGGTGGATTCAATTAAGCATTGAGAGCTTGATGCAGCAGCCTCAATGGGCAAAAAAATTTGACCAACTCTGTCACAAAGTATTACCGCCTCTTGGCATGGCTGTGCAGGCAAGTATGCTGAAATCAACGTTTTACAACGAGACGTATCTCTTGGAGACACGTCCACGCATCAACATGTCACAGTTCTCTATCACTCTGGATGATCAGTCTTCGCCCTTTGCCAGCTTGGACCCGACCGACATTGCAAGGTACCTGACCCTTTGTGACAGCTTCCTCTTCCAGCAGCTCCAATTGCACCATTTCCTCGAGGCAAAATGGCGTGATCAACCTTACGATGCCATTCCATTATCCAAGCTCGAAGAAAAGGCCGATTACATCGGTCTTTTGACAAAGCGCGCCAACATGGTAAAATGCCCGCTACTCTCTAAAAATTAGACCACTCAACCAGTTTTCCTGCACAGCTACATCAATGGGTATTGCAAGAAATGCACAACCGACACACGTCCACAAAAGCAAGAAAATCCGCGTTGAAAAAATGGATCCATGTGGCAAAGGTAGTTATAGAAAAAAAAAACGCACTCGTTTAGATTCACAGGCTCCTTCTTTTCTCGTGTCTGGTAGCTTTGCTTGGAATGGAACAATTTCCACACTTCGATGATTTTGACAATGGCGCTTCTGTCAACGTCCATCCAAAAGATGGACGCAGTATGGGGTGCATTGAGCCACAAGAACAAAGCCACGTTTGATATCCTGCAACAATTGGTAGATGTGAGTAACAACATGAGCTGCTACCGCCAAGCCCTAGAACATGGCCTGTCACCGATCCACCTTGCCTGGTTTTCTCAAAAAAAGACCAGTAACAATACCAGCCATAGAAAAAAAAGTAGCTCCACGTCGTCCATGTCATCCCTACCCATGCTATCCCCCTCCAGCCAGCGTCGGACGTCCTGCTCGTCGGCCTCCATCAGCTCCACGCCCCTCAGCTCCTCTTCACCTCCGATACCTACACTTTATTTTTTGCCAGTGGTGCTCAAAGATCTTGTGTTTTTGATGGATGGCCCTGCCTCACGTGCTCCCGTTTCAGACAACTCAGCGGTCGACCTCGTCCAGTTTTCCATGTATTATGACACAACACGTTATGCTCAGCGAGTGGTTCAAGCAGCCCATATTGACTACTGGTTTGCTACCCACCCACCAGCATTGCCATTCCTTTCTTCCTTTGACCAATACCCTTCTTGTCCTTCATTGACCATCTACAAAATCATCGAGCAGGCACTCGTCCATTCTAATCCAACCTTTTAAATTCATTCGCTTTTTTTTTTTTTTTTTTTTGTATCACATTATTAAATGACATTTCAATACGCCTTTTCTTTTTCTGTTTGTTTACTGGTATCGCATCAGAGAGGGGGATTTTTCAGTGGAATTCTTGTAAATCAGGCATGCTACACATAAGCACTTGGAGAGCTTTCCAGTTATCCAGGTGGCGTCGGGAATGTTGCAACTTTTCGTTAATGTAGGTCTGGTACATGGTGGCAATAAACGCCTGTTGTTTATGCAAAAAGGTCAATTCGCCATGGATGCAGTATCGAATAAATAGGTCGCGACGTTGCTGGTACACAAGACGTTCGTGATCCTAGAGAAGAGAGTCATCAGGGCCTCCTTCTCCCAAGGGTTTCCCTTACCGATTGAATGGCCTCATCCAGACGACCAACATTGGCTTCCAAGCCAGGCACGCCTCGGTTTTGATTGGCACGTGCACGATTGCCGGCCAGCCTTTTCGAAAGTCCATCTATTTGATTTACGGATAATTTTTGTCGGCGATCCAGCGTTTCCTAGGTGAAGGTATCGTAGGATCAGTAAAAGAAAGGAAAACGTAGGGGAAAAAAAAAAAAAAAAAAAGTCGGCAATTACCTGGAAGGCTAACAAGGAATCATGATGCTGTTTGAGCTGCATGGCGATTCCATCCAAGGTAGTATTGGCCTCTTGTTCCAAAATATTGCTTTCGTTTCGGAGATAGGTGTTGATCGAGTCATATCCTCGGGTCAAATGAGGACATCCTTGACAGTCAGGAACATGGCAGCTCTTTTCCATGTCACCTAAATCCCTGTTGAGAGGAAGAAAGGAAGGAGGTATTATTACGATGAGTATGGCATGGTTTGTTTTTTTTTTTTTCAATTGCTTACATTAAGGTATGTCCAAAGGTATCCAGCGCTTTCTTCTGTGCCTGATCTAATTGGGCAACGTGTTTCATGGTATCGTGCATGACTTGGTAATAGTACAGGAGTTGGGGTAGTCGTTTTTCCAGCATTTGCAATCGTTCATCCAGATCCTTGGGAATACAAGCCGCCATGTCATCCATATCCAGATCTTGATTCACGTGCATAAATTCCTCATTTTCATCGGGTACATTGGCTCGTCGCCACGCCAGGAATTCCTAAAAACGAAACGGGTCAGCACATTTCCTTGCTCAGCCCTTTTCCACTCACCGATGGCTCCGTCAAAAAGATATCTACAAGCTTGTCTTTTTTCAAAACCGGATGTCTTGCCACAAAATTGATAAAATGATTCAAGCCCTGGCGTCTTGATTCCAAAAACACGGGGTCTACTGTGAACAAAGGGTGAGCTCCATTTTACCTGCGCCAGCTTTATCCAGGGAAACTTACATCCGCGTATATCCACCTTTTTTGGAGGCATGGTGGGTACTACACGGAAGGGATACACTTTGGTCAAGATTTGCCAGAGCCAATAAAAATCACTGTAACGACGCAGAACCAGACTAGAGCGTTGATGGCTTGACACAGTATAGATGACATGCTTGAAGAGGAAGCCTTCACGTTCAGGTGCAATTGTCAGTTTGATGGTATCAAGGTCACTGAACCAGTCGTCCGAGTCAAGGAGCTTGAAGCCACCATTGACGTACATGTTGGACGGTTCATCATGAGGAGGAGGCGCAAGCGCGGGTGGAGCGGGGGTGATCGTCCGATCGGCATTGCCATTCACGTCGCCTGGTTTTCGCCAAGGGTCTTCCAGGACTTGCTCCTTGTTGGGTGGGCTTTCAGTGCTGTGGGTGGTTTTGGGACTAGTCATACTGGTATTGCTAGGGCTGCTGGTATCGTTGATGATCGTGGACAGCGAATGCGATGGTGCCCTATGTCGTTTTTCATCGAACATTTCCAAATTCGGGAGCGAAGGTAGCGGGAGCTCTACATATCCAAGATGAATAAAAAAAATCATTCACATTTTTTTTTTTCATGTCTTCTCACCATTCCTATGCTGGTAGACCGTCAGCAGGGATAAGTCTACAAAAAGGGTAAGATATCGTGAAGGGATGTCCAAGAGGGAGTGGAAATAAGTATTACCCATGTTTTTTTGAGCACAAGCAACAAGAGCCAGAGCTGTATTAAATTCGTTTCTAGTGGCATATTCGGCATTGGAAGGTACCACAAGCGCCCGAATCTATCAAATGAAGCAATCAATGTCAAACGTTCAGGGAGTGGCTATGAGCGACGCAAGGGATATGCAAAGACGAAAGGGGAGATTACCTTCTCCAAAATGCGAGGAGGCAGCCCAGAAAGGTTAATAGCAGCTTCCAAAGAAGACAATGATAAACGGTCACCTTGAGGATTGGCTTTGATGTAAGCAGAATCATATACTTCGGGCAAGTCGATCCCGACTAGATAAATGAACTGTGAGTTTTGCAGGAAATGAAACTGGCAAGCCAATGAGAAAGACAGATTACCAAGTACACTTGCAGCAGTGATGCCTTGCTCTAATATATCATCATCCACGGCATTGGACGAAGGAGACAGAAGAGGCTGACGAATGTCAGCTACAGGATCAGACATGCTCCCCCAGGGATCTTCTTCCACAAACTGGGACGAGTACAACGACGAGAATGTAGGTTGAGAACTCATCAACGACTCAAAAGCATTCTTATCAAAATAAGTGTCATTGTCATTAAGCATTTCCTATCCGATAATTCAAAAGGGTGGAAAAGAGGAAGACGGGACGAAAGCGAAAAAAAAAAAAATGGCCAGGCACACAAGAGGTTACCATCAGCATGCGCGAGGAGTTTTAATATCGCGGCTTGCGTTTTTTTTTTCTGGCCTCATGTTACTGCTGATGTCATTCTCCTCAGCAAGCAACCCGTTGAGTCTTTCGATATGTAAGGCACTTTAATACATCCGAGTTTTTAGCAGCAAATGTGGCAAGATGGAGGGTGCACTGCCAATCTCGAGTACCGTACCTATTTGAACAGCCCTTTCCCGCCTCCCGGATATCTTCCCCCACTTGAACACAGGCTATTTTTTGCGTTTTTTCTTCAGCGTAATAAGGCTGCCAATCGAATATACTGCCAAAGTGGCTAGGTGAATTTTGTAGTATATCGAAACAAACATGCACCTCTAGTATCATTTTAATCTATTACTACCGATATTACAATTTTGGACTTTGTGATTTGACGCTAGTTATCTGCACCTGAGAGGCTCGTCGGCAGCCATACGAAATTTGGTCACTTTGCATGAAACATGCCTTGCATGCAAAATGTGATGTGGATCAGTTGAGGTCAGAAAAAAAAAACACGCAGCTTTTGACGATTTTTATCAGATCGCTTGGAGGATCCCCTGGCGGAAATGGCTGGTTTTCATTTTTTTTTAGCTGGAGAATCGGCGATGGCAAAACGACACCGATCAAAATTTAGCTGGGCAGCCTTCGCGAATTGACCTGATTTTTTCAGCAAGATCATCATTCATGTATTTGCGCTCCCTTGCAACATTTTGCATCGATCCAATCACTCAAAAGTGCTGTGCAGCGGATGCTTTTTTTTTTCTGCACTTGAAAAAAAAAGTATCGCCATATTCAGCCTCTCCAGGCTGGTGCAGACAGCTTAGCCTTTTCCAGAGCAATCCAAGGCGGCAAGTACCATGATCATGTCGCGGTAATCATTCATGATAAGATGGAGTCATTGACTGGGTCGACCTTTGGTAAAGGTGTGTCAATAGCAGGAGCCAAGGGATAGACACAGTCCTTGTATTCTGCATACCGGTAGTAGCCATACAAATGGCATCCATACTCACTGCAAAACCCAACTTGTACAAGAGAGCACCCACACTCACTACAAAACCCAACTTTTACAAGAGAGCACCCACATTCTCTGATTACCCATTGCACCGTGTGCACCAGTCAGGAACCAATGGCACTGTGCGGAGGCGCAACACCAATCTTTTTTTTTTTTTTTTTTTTCGCTTTGAAAAAAAAAAAAGCAAATGCTGCACACTACGTTTGAGTCATTGAATCGATCTGAAATATTGCAAGGGTGCGAACATTCATGAATGATGACAGTGATGAAAAAATCTAGTCGATTGGTGAAGGTCACCCCGCCAACCATTGATCAGGTTCGTTTGCTTACCTCCGAGCCCCCAGCTAAAAAAAAAAATCGGCCATCTTCGCCATGATCTGATCAAAAATCACAGTGCAACGCTGTACTAAATAAATTCACCCCAAATTTTGCATGCCAGTACAAAATGATGAGAAATGACCTTGATTATAATTGCAAGTGCCTAAGGTTGTCGAGCGAAAAGCTAGACTGCTGGAAAAGTGTGCGCCAGCGTTTTTTTGTTTTTTCTTCACTTTTTTGCGCGGCGTCTCGCCCGACTGGTATGTCCGCTCATTATTCAAGGCTCAAACATACCTACTCGCGCCAAAGGATCGACAAAATCCGGCAACCACATAAAAAAGTTCGAATGTCGCCTGCATCATCAACTCCCTGCTGAATGACGCTACCGATGTAACGATGCCAGCTATAAATCACCGTGAGCGTACCATTTCTTTTTTTTGAACGGCAGAGGTGAATATAACTGGCTTTAGCAAAGACCCTTTGTTTGAACTGAGTAGTGAAAGAATAAAGGAGGCTTTATTTTCAATAAAGAAAACAAAGTGCCATGGAAGTAAGTGCTGGTTGAGTTTAATCAAAGAGACCAAAGCCCATGTCCTGGTTAAAAATAAAAAAAAAAGAGATCAGCATGTTAACCAAAACATATCAGGTTCATTTTGAGCTTACTTCATCAGATTCTTCCTTTTCTTCTTCCTTGGCTTCTTCGGGAGCATCGGCAGCAGCGCCAGCAGCGGCACCAGCACCAGCAGCAACAGCGCCACCAGTGGGAACGCTAGCCATCTTTTCCTTGCCTTCTTCAATGAGTTGAGCAATGTCCTTGCTTTCGAGAGCTTGGATCAAGGAGCTGAGGCGCTCGTCATCGGTTTCGACACCAACAGTGTTCAAGAGGTTCTTGATGTCGGCGGCAGAGGGTTGGGCCTTTCCACCGGCGTTCAAAAGGAGGTAAGCAGCAAGGAACTTCATTTCTGAAAGAAAATAGGTTCGTGTCAATATCCATCCATCCATCCATCTATCCAAATGTCAACCCATCTTGGTCTTACTTTATATTTGATTAATTTCGATTCGCTATACGTAAAGTAACGGTTTAACTCTTGCAAAGAGGACAAGACGCTTGTTGCGAAAATTGTTGGGAGAGAAAAGGGAAAGAAGACCTCGAACGAGCGCTTTTGGATTTTTTGAACGACATCAGTGATGTTAATAATTCTGGCCAATCAAAATCACAAAATGGATTAAAAAAATTCACAGCGACTGCAAATCGGCGTTTCAATTGCAGTCGCTGTGGCTTTTTGCGTTCGCTGTGGTATTTTCGCAGCCAAAATAAACCTGCACAGAATGCAAGCAGAAAAAAAAATGAAACAAAAAAAATTAGAATCAAGCTCAAAGGAAACTTTTGGGAACAAAGGATCTGGTAAAAAAGAGAGCAAAGAAAACCAAATGATGAAAATAAAAAATCACAGCGACTGCAAATCGGCGTTTCAACTGCAGTCGCTGTGGTTTTTTGCGTTCGCTGTGATATTTTCGCAGTCAAAATAAACCTGCACAGAATGCAAGCAGAAAAAAGAATGAAACAAAAAATAGAATCAAGCTCAAAGGAGATCAAAGGAGAGCAAAGAAAACCAAATGATGAAAATAAAAAATCACAGCGACTGCAAATCGGCGTTTCAATTGCAGTCGCTGTGGTATTTTCGCAGCCAAAATAAACCTGCATGGAGTGCAAGCAGAAAAAAAAAATGAAACAAAATAGAGAATCAAGCGCAAATGAAACTTTTGGGAACAAAGGATCTGGTAAAAAAGTGGGCAAAGAAAACCAAATGATGAAAATAAAAAAAATCACAGCGAACGCAAATCGGCGTTTCAATTGCAGTCGCAGCGAACGCAAAAATCACAGCGACTGCAAATCGGCGTTTCAACTGCAGTCGCTGTGGTTTTTTGCGTTCGCAGCCAAAATAAACCTGCACAGAATGCAAGCAGGAAAAAAAAATGAAACAAAAAAAATTAGAATCAAGCTCAAAGGAAACTTTTGGGAACAAAGGATCTGGTAAAAAAGAGAGCAAAGAAAACCAAATGATGAAAATAAAAAATCACAGCGACTGCAAATCGGCGTTTCAACTGCAGTCGCTGTGGTTTTTTGCGTTCGCTGTGATATTTTCGCAGTCAAAATAAACCTGCACAGAATGCAAGCAGAAAAAAGAATGAAACAAAAAATAGAATCAAGCTCAAAGGAAACTTTTGGGAACAAAGGATCTGGTAAAAAAGTGGGCAAAGAAAACCAAATGATGAAAATAAAAAAAATCACAGCGAACGCAAATCGGCGTTTCAATTGCAGTCGCAGCGAACGCAAAAATCACAGCGACTGCAAATCGACGTTTCAAATGCAGTCGCTGCTGGCCCTTCGCGCCCTATTTTGGCTGCGAAAATATCACAGCGTGATTTTTGCGCCTTTTCTTTTTGCTTTTTTTTTTCTCATTAATTGAACATGACGATACCAGAGACAGAAACGACATGTAACAAGTGCAACAAATCGTTTCGCAGCTCACTCAATTACCATGAAAGGAATTATCATAATTCTTCTCTGACAATAACATACAAGGAAAGCAAAGGTTTGTTCTTTTTTTTTATCTTTTGTTTTGTTTGTTGACAAGTGCGAGTTTGTCTCCTTCAGATTCAGAAGAATTGGCCATCCTTACTCTGGAGCGCAATAAGGAGACAAACCGGTTTGAATGCCCCTTTTGCGATAAGTCATGGCTTAACAGCACAAGCACTCGCAGTCATTTTTATCGATACAATGGGAATTGCGAGTCTATTTCTAGTAAGTTTGAAAAAATTGCAGAATCTTTTTGTAAACATTTTTGCATTAGACGCAGATAATTCATCTGATGATGAAGAAAGCGATACTGAGGACACAACCATTGCCACCATCAAAATGGATGCCACAGATCTTGTCACTGTGTTTCCTAAATCTGTGGACAGCCCTCGAAGAAGCTATGATGAATCAATTTTACGTGCCTTAAGACAGACAGGCGGTTCTGGCAGTGAGAAAAACAAAGCCCTGTGGATTGCAGATAACTTGAAGTTACAGCCATTTGCGTTACTGGATGACGATGATCAAGCGGAAGAAATCGCTCTAACCCACTGCGACAACATCAAACCTTTGATGGCCAAGAGCCAGGATCACAGTTTTCACGTCAGACAAATCACAGCTGGCAAGAAGCGGGCATGGGAAAACAGCCACATATCGACAAATGCAACTTCAACAAAAAATATCGAAGCGAGTCTCATGTCAATCCAGCATTATGGACCTTACGCCAAACAATTATCCAAGCGGTGCTACAAGCAGTTGGATATTAATTCCTGTCAATTATTGAACGACGATTGGAGTTTCTTGCCTCAGCTACGATATGCATGTGCCCAATTGCTTGCCGGTTCAATTATCATGAACAAAAACAGCGAAGCTGTACTTGTCAACACCGTAGAGATCTATGGACGCCAGCGGTCCCTTGACGTCCACCGAGAAAAAATTGTGAACAAAAAAGGAAAATCAGCACCCTCATCTTTACCACCTGTCACCACTAAATACCACCACACTTGGGCAACCACTATAACTGACAATGATGGCGAAAAATTAGTTGTGGGCACGAAGACACTGAACGCATTAATTACATCAAGTCTCCGAATCGATTCCATTCATGAAGCAAGTGTTGGAGGTGTCATCTCGCATTTTGAATTGGACGATAGTGCAGCTTTGACGGCGTCAATTTTCTTGGATTGTGATTCGATCAAAAAAGCTAGCGTTTTGGCAAGCGATCGAAATGCAAACAAGATTGATCGGTTTGGTCTGAGATATCAGCTTCGACAACTACGATCAAAGTTCCAATACCCTTCCACCTACCTCCTTTGCCGCGCGTCAAGCATATTTGCAAATGACCTGCGTTCACAACCATACACGATATTCACCTTGTGTGAAGGGCCAGATACCGGTACAGGAAGGGACTCCTCCGCAAAATTTGCTTCGAAGCTATTCCTCAAAATCGCTGAAAATGTCCAATCAAGCAACCACCCAACGTTAGAAATTATGTTTGTGAAAATCTTAGTTGCCAAATGTCAAGATGGGCAAATGAAAACCGCACTTCAGGAAATTGTTGAACAGTTCCGCGACAAAAACGCCATCGATATCTTGGAAAACCATTCTTTGAACGAAGCATTAAAGAAATTAGCCAGCTTAATGTCTTCCAGCATCGCTTCAGCAAATAAATCGGTCGCAATAAATGTCAACTCTCGCGTCCTGAATGGTCATTAACACGCTGGTTCGGATCTCTTTTTTTTTTTTTTTTTTTTTTTCAATCATGAATAAAATGTTTCCCTCTTTCTTCATAAAACCCTGCATCTATCTTTTACATACCGAAGTTTTTTTTCCACTTCAATAAATGTGATTCTCAATAGAGCTTCATCCTGACTACATTTTATGGAGAGCCCAACAGCGAGGTCTTCTCATTTCACGATTCTTTTTTAAAATATTTTCTCAATGAAAGAGAATTTGGACTGCCATGGCTGCCAACAATGAGACTTCTGCTGCTCTCTGCCGAACCAGTTACATATCCTCCAATCATTTATGTCCAAACCCATTCGTTAAGAACCGTGCAAAAGCCAGTGGTCGGTGGCCACCCAATGGCAGCTACTTTGAAACAAGGTCCTGACAACCTGAAAAGGCACCCTGCTATTCCTTATCACAGACGACCTCACCACCTGTTCTTGGCCCACGCTGCATCCTCGCAGATCATCACTCTCAGCCCATCCATCATTCTTACCAGCGTCTTCGCCTTCGCCGGCAAACACCTATGCCAACGGAGCGCGAAAGATTCTGGCGATGGTGAAATTAGCTTTTGCATAAGCAACTTCTGAGTGGAATGCAAGCCCTCGTTGATTAGCCAAGCTTAGTGCTCCTTCTTCATAATTCTCCAAAAATGCGGCAATCTTGTACAGTAGCTCCGTAAACGCTCGCCTCGTTCTCGACGGGAGGGGCTCTTTTGGCTCCAGCTTAAAGACTGAGAAGGCGGAATCCAAAGAAAAAAATGACACTTTCCCTTTCACGTCTCCACATTCTTCGTTTTTTTTTCTCGCTTCCCATATCATTTCCTTTACTTAATTGCAATGGCAGATCCTACCTCTGAATTAGACGGTCAGCAAACAGAATTACTGCAACAGTTTCAGGTGAACATTTAAAGAAACACGAAGCCATGAGCACCCAGTAGCTTACATCCGTCTTCCTTCTTTTCATTTGTCCACGACACTAGTCCATTACGCAAACAGATGACTTGGCTACAGCCGTCGCTCTTCTGACCAAGAACAGCTGGAAGCTGGAGGTACAAAGCACCCTTTTTCTAGCTGTTACCAGCTCTTTCTTACCATTTTACTTTTTGCAGAGATCCATTCAAAACTTTTATGATGATACGACACGGCAAGCAGCCTCATCTACCTCATCTCCACCGCCTCGACCTGCTACCCCATCACCTGCTTCTCCTCCACGACAGCAACGACGCTCAGGCCTCATGTCGCTCATTCTATGGCCATTTGGTCTGGCTTGGAACATCACCTGGTCCATTCTGACCTTGCTTAGTAAGTCTGCATCTTTCTCAATGTGCTGAACATTGCCTGGTCTTACCGTTTCTCCTTCTCGCCTTTTCGCTCCTCTAGATCGACTTGTATCGTCCAGGCATATCACCAATGGGTCGAGCACCTCAAGCAGACAGGACCCTCGATCATCTGCCAACCGTTTCCTTCGAGAATTCGAAAAACTCTATGGCGAATCGCATCCCCCGTTTTACCAAGAAGGTTACACCCAAGCTCTGGAACAAGCCAAGCGTGACCTTCAATTCTTGCTGGTCATCTTGCAAAGTGACGAGCACGATGATACGAAACCCTTTTGCGAAAACACCCTCACCAGCGACGATTTGCACAGCTTTATCCAGACCAAAAACATCCTCGTGTGGGCTGGAAACGTGAATCAAGTGGAAGCTTACCAAGGTAAGTGCACTGTCTCCAAAAAATCACATGTCTGAGCTTTTCTCCCCTCTAGTCAGCTGCACCTTGCAAGCTAGTACATACCCTTTTATGGCGGTGATTGCTCTTCAGTCAGTAGGCAGCTCTCAAAAAATGACAGTCGTTGATCGTTTGGAAGGCCCGATTGCACCAGAACCTTTGATGGAGCGCCTAGATACCATTATGCAACGCCATGGCGCAGCACTAAATCGCTTGAAACAGGAGCGAGAACACCGGGAAATGGAACGCCAGCTTCGTGAAGATCAGGACCGGGCTTACCGTGAGAGTCTCTTGGCTGACCAAGAAAAGGTAAAAAAAAATGAGATGGGGCCAAAAAAAGTCAATTGGCACTCACCCATTTACTTGCAGGATCGACGTGCCGAAGAAGAAAGGCGAGAACAGGAGCAGTTGCGTGAGCAGGAAAGGTTGGCTCAAGAAGAACGGGACCGTATCAAGCAAAAACGTAAAGAATATATCCAATCCCTCTGCCATTCATTACCCAAGGAACCCAGCTCTGAAGAACAAGGCAAAGTCATCAAGATCAATTTTAGATTGGCCAATGGTGAAAGAGTTATCCGTGCCTTTAGGGAAAAGGAAACGCTCGAGGTAAGCCAAAAATTAAGTCAGTGAAAGAAAATGGGTGGGGCCTCATGAACGTCTTTTTTTTATAACCATCCCAACAGACTCTGTATCAGTTTGTCGAAGCTTATCCGTTTCTGTCCCAGCAACCCAGCAAAATATCACCCCCTGACGACTACGAACATGAGTATCGCTTCACCTTGCATTCGCCTTTTCCTCGCACCGTTTACGACGTCACCCAAGATGGCACCAAACACCTAGCTGAAATTCGAAGCCTGTGGCCTAGCGCCACTTTGATTGTGGATGAAGCTGCTGAAGACGACGATGACCAATGAACTATCGTTGTATGATTATTTCTGGCCACACTCCCTTTTTGTCCAAATTAAACCAAACGTCGATGACGACAGAGTAAAAGTGTTTTTAATTTTTTTTTTTTTTTTGCATGATGAGCAAACGATGAATGTGTTGGTGGTTACAGGGACGTTGGTGCCACTGAAGGGAGGGAAAAGTCCATCCACCAGAGAGACCCGTTCTTGCTGCCGTAGATAATCCCCATCGGCCCCATGGCTAGTCTTGAGCGCATAAAGTCATAGCCATCGGACAAATCGTCGTCATCGCGTCCATCCACCGTCAGAGCCTCCAACCACGGTTGCTTGCCTTTGCATTGCACCTGGGCTCCCATGGTGCCGTCTTGCTTGTAAATGGCAATGTCTCCATGACGGTTGACTGTGGCAACACGCTCGCGGTAGCTTGTAATATTGATGACACCCAGAGCAGTATTGCCCAAGGGAGCTGTTCGGATGGTGCGCTGCAAGGTCATGGGCAAATTGAAATCGGGCTGCTTGGCGTGCTCCTGGCACATGTGTCGCTCTTTGTATTTGATGTATTGGTCAGTGCGGGTTTGGCATGCGTAGCCATAATTGTTATAGGATGAGTGCCGACGGGGTCGTGAAGTCTGCTTTTGGGTACTGCTCTTTTTTGTCTTGGTGGTCATAAGGGGGGGAGCGTCGGTTTGGTTGGGCTGGCATGCATGATGCTGTCGATGAGCTGAGCTATATTTTGAGCTGCCAAAAAGGTTGATCGAGGTTGAGAGGCGGCGCTTCAGCGAAGGCGTTGTGGATGATCGAGGCGTAGGCCAGTCTGTCGTTGCTGGCAGCTGCGGCCAAGAAAATTGGTATAATGAGCGCTGAGAAAAAGGGGCCACTAGGAGATAAAGCTGACCATCATAGTTGTGACTCGGAATACTGCACGGAGGCACTTGGGTGACAGGGTATATCAGGTCTTCAAACAAATGCTGAACCTCAACATTTCCTTCCCCGCTGACTGTCATCAAATGATCTCCGGAGATATGCACAGCATGTGGTTCATTGTTGAGGGCCTGCAGAGTAAAATTAGCCCTTGCTGGAGTGCAGAAGAATAGCTTGATTTACCTTGAGGGCGAGTTGCACGCCTTTGCGCCAATTCCAAACAAACACAGCCGAAGGCTTTCTGCCTGACACGGCAAAATAGTCGCAGGTCAAAGACACGTCATCGGGGATAAACCAGGCATGCGATCCACCTTTCAGTACTTGAATGGGCTCTGTTGGGCTCTTGGACGAAATGTCGTAAAAGTAACACTTCCTAAAATAGTATGGTATACAATTCAAAATAAGCAAGAGGCAGACATCATGTGAGCCCATCTTAAAATCACACGCAGACACGCCGCCCAGAAAAAAAAAAGAATGGCACTTACGAGCCTCGACAGGCTACAACGACGGTATTGATTTCCGGTAAGAGATCAATGCACTCGACTTGACGCTGTCCACAAAATTTCCATGTGCATCTCGATACAAACCCCTGAGCGGTGTCGTATTCGTACAAGTGAACCATGTTGTCCTGGCGTAGAGGGGGAAAAAATGTTTAAACCTGGTTTTGGAATGATTTGTCATTTAAGACCCTGGCTCGCTAGGCTTACTTCGGATAAGGTTAGCAATAATTTTCCTCGAAGCTTGACTGAGAGCAATCGAGAGCTGGAGATGTTGATAAGCGTAGCTCGTTCCACAATGCCAAGTTTCCAGTGCAAGCCCGTTCGAAGTTGACAGTAGCGCTGAAGCCACGATAACGACGTATCTTTTCGCTCGTCTAGATCTTGGTGCTGTTGTGTAATAGAACGGCAACGCTCTTTCCATAGCGAAGCATCTTGTGCAAGGCATTTCCAGGATCGACAGCACTATGCCCGCCAGCAACCATGCCCATCCGACAAGAAAGAATTAGAGACATTCACACAACACTTTCCAAGGGAAAAAAATGGAGGCTTACCAGTTGCACTTGTACCAAGTGTTCATATCGTAGCATGGAAAACACTTGTAATAGCAATTCGCCTGGAAGGCGCATGATAAACCCATGGTCTTGAGACACACACACCGAGTCGGGAAGGCTATTGTCTTCACTGGCAGGAGGCGGTGACGGCGAGCTATATTATTGTATCAAAAAATTCTAGGCTATCTGTTCTCTGGTCGATATAACTGTATTTACCTTTTCAATGGCCCTGCTAGTAGAGACAGCTTTCTTAATGGCTTGACAAGAGTTCGCATGAGATTAAAAGAAAAGAAAAAAAAAAAAAAGCGAGAGACGAATGTCGGACAACCTTATGCAACAAAACTCCGCTTGCTGCTCACACAAATGATCGACACCATTACTTTTATTTTAATGGATTCAATGCATACACAAAAATACCATCAGCATCATCAGCTATTTGGAGCTGCAGCTCCTTGATCTCGTTTAAATTAAACACCAAGCTAACAATCCTTACACCACGACGATACAGAGCCACCAAGTCCTCGGCAAACTTGTCAGTGTGGTCAGGCAGCAGAAACACCACCACCACGGTATAAGCCAAGTCGGTTGTATCTAACGCTGCTTTGTTGAGGGTATGTAGCAGATCGCCTTGTTCAAACGTCACTCCATGCTGTTGATGCGAGCCGCCAAGCACCAAATCGGCCAGCCGCCTGGACTCATCCACCAATTCGCCATCGGTTTCCACACCATGGGCTTTTTGACACTGAAATTCAGAGGCTGCAGCCGTGACAAACCGGCCATCCCCTGAGCCAAGATCGATCACCTTGTCATTTTGGTTGACATTTGCCATTTGCAATGCTTTGATCACACGCACTGCCGACGTTGGGCAAAATGGAGCCAGCGTCGTATCCACGCCTTCGATGTATGCTGGGAACATGTCGTCTTGTACAGCATCATGAGCTCGATCATCGGCATCTTGATACACTTTTAAAAACGCTGATCTAATGGCAACAAGGTGAAGGTGGCAGAAAGAGAGTGAGCATACTAATGTCACATCGATCAGGCTGGTCAATCACGTTACCCACTAGCTTCCATGATGCCTTTATGGTTTTAGAAGAAATGATAATTTGGGAGAGGGGAATTCAGTAACGAAAAGAAAAGAAAAAAGCAACGGCAGAGTTCCTGCAGTTGACGACCATCTGATTGGCCGGGGTTTTTCTGATGAAACCTGGCCATAGGCTGATTTTTCTTCAGGAGGACATCATTACTTGAATGCCTTCGGCTGGTGGAAAGTTAGATAGAAGCCAAGCTTAAAAAGTTGGTACTTTTCACCCTCGAACAACAGGCCGTCTTTTCATCAAGATTATTCTGCTGGCACTTGCTTTTATATATAGCTTGTACTCCCTACAGAATATTACGCCTGCTCAGTTGGAAGGGCTGTTTACAGGATCGAAAAGACTATGGTGCACAGGATTGAATAGAAAAAAAAAATGGCAAAAGAAGGAAAAGATGCCAATGAGAAAGATGGAAGGGCCGGATTCTGTGCTGAGAAAGGTAAACAGCGATTAGCCATTATCAATTCATGCCAAATGAAGTAGGAATGCCTTCATTTCTTTATGTGGGAAAAGGGTGGAATAAAAAAAAAACTGAAATCTACAAGCTGGCAAGGTACAGAGAGCCGGCCACGGAACCACCAAGAACAACATAAGCAGTGGTGTACACGCTAGACGAAAAAAGGTAGCAACAAAGCTGGTGAGACCAAAAAAAAAAAAAAACTGTTTACCTCTTGATATCAAGGCACTTCTTAGCGTCCCAAACCAAGTGGCGAACACCGTTCAAGCTGTGGAAGACAAAGGGGAAGGCCAAGGTAGTTTTGGCAAGCACCTTGACAGCGACGGGAGCAGCGGCAGCAGCAGACACAATGCTGGCCGTGTCAACAGCCATACCGGAAGCCAAGTAGCCAATAGAACCCAAGTACAAGGCTATACAAAAATAAGCTGGTCAGTTCCATCGTTCATTTGTATGGGATGCTCCATTTACCACCACCCAAAGCAGCACCAGTGATACGGTGAAGAGCTGACAAGTACCAGGTGATTTGGGGTTGGTAGATGGCAATATGAGGAGACACAGGGCGAACCTTGCGTTGTTGACGTAAAATTTCGGTTTCGGCAGCAGGCGATTGAGCTTTGGTCGACGAGGTAGCATTGAAGTGTCTAATCAATAACACTTTAGTTCTTTTTTTTTTCCTGGATTTCGCCTGATTTCGTTTTATTCGTTTTCGATGGACATTCTTACCTCACACCCATGGGAACGCCAGCAACGTTCTTGAAGGCAAGAGCACGGGCGTTAGGGTCTATCGAAGCGAGAGAGAAAAAAGTGTCAATCCAGCTGCTATACAATTAAATAAATGAGGGTCATACTTTGAGCCACGGTTTTCAAGATAGAACGAGTAGCCAACATTATTGTAAGAGAAGGGTGGGATGGAAAAAAAAGTAGGGGAGCGAAAAGGTTTGGCCAACTTTTTTTTTTTTTTTTTCACAGGCGGGGAGGGGCCCATGAAATTGCCAGTCACTCTCATGCAACCAACCACACTTCTCAGTTTGAATCCCACGATGGATGGATCGTTTGGCACAGAGGAACAAAATCTTCCTTCCGGGCAGCCTTTCATTTCAAAAGGAGCGATTTCTTGATCTTTACAGCATCAAAAAAAAAAAAAAAAAATAGTAGGTGCCGAGGAAACCAGGAGGAAGCCAGCGGGCCCAAGAATCGTTGCTCGAAAACCTTGCACATGGTGAGGAAAGGTAACCAGTGATCCGATCGACACCAAACTTTGCTGAAAACGAGTACATGATGCAAATTATACATAGGAAAATTCATAACATTGTTGGGTAAGATGTGACTGAGCTAAGACTACCAATGTTTTTGGTCATCCAGACACAATGGCTGGGTAGCCATATCTCGCAACACCTCTAACTTGGCTCTACGCATGATACTGTAGCTCTACTTTTTCATACCACCTTGTAGCGTCATGAGCTTCACGTATGCAAAATTTGAGTGGAATCAATAGAAGTCGAATGTTAGAGGTTTTCAATGAGTTTTGGCCAGAACGTGTGGGGGATACTTAAAAAGAAGGAAATGTTACAGGACATTTTTGAATGATTGAATCCATGTACCATTTTGCATGGAAGCACTCTCTCACGAAAGGAATCGTTGCTGAAAAATTCAAGTGGATTGGTAAAAGTTTCTCGGGCAACTTGGTATCGATGACGTTTTGACACCTGCGATTCAGCCAAAAAATTAACGAAAATGGAAAAAAAAAACCAATAGCCACGATTCAATCCCCGACATGGCGTTCATCAACAGCATCCGCTGGTGGTGGCTTATTGACGTCTTCAGAGCCTTTTTTTTTTTCCTCCCCAAAAAAAATTCTCTTGCTTCACTCTTTTTTTTTTGATCACGCCATGTCTGACGATTCCGTTATTAAGCCTTCGGCTATCACACCTGCTATCGACACTTCTTCTTGGCCTTTGTTGCTAAAGGTAAATCTACATTAAAGAGCAACAGCACTGCCTATCAGATCAGAAGGAAATACTCAATCTTCATTTCTAGAACTACGATCAGCTTAACGTTCGTACTGGTCACTACACCCCCATCCCCAGCGGCTCTTCACCTTTGAAGCGTCCTCTTGATGAATATTTGCGCTATGGTGTCATCAACTTGGACAAGGTACGAAAAAAAAGGCTCATAAGCAGTCAATGACAGACATATTAACTGTTGTTTATTTTCGTCAATGTAGCCTGCCAATCCTTCTTCTCACGAAGTTGTTGCCTGGGTGCGTCGTATTTTGCGTGTAGAAAAGACCGGTCACAGTGGTACTTTGGATCCCAAGGTCACTGGTTGTTTGATCGTCTGTATTGATCGTGCCACTCGTTTGGTCAAGTCGCAACAAGGTGCTGGTAAAGAATACGTCTGTATTCTCCGTCTGCACGATGCTCTGGACAATGAAAAGAAAATGTCCCAAGTATGAAGCAAAAAAAAAAAAAAAAAGTGGCTAGTCGTGTATTTATTTATTTTTTTATTTTTTTGGTTGGAATAGGCCATCGAAACCTTGACGGGTGCCTTGTTCCAACGTCCTCCTCTCATTTCGGCTGTCAAGCGCCAATTGCGTGTGCGAACGATCCATGAAAGCAAATTGTTTGAATTCGACAACGAGCGCCACTTGGCTGTGTTCTGGGCTAGCTGTGAAGCTGGTACATACATGCGTACGTTGTGTGTGCATCTTGGTTTGTTGTTGGGTGTGGGTGGCCACATGCAAGAACTCCGTCGTGTGCGCTCTGGTGACATGTCGGAAAACGATGACATTGTCACTATGCACGATGTCCTCGATGCCCAATGGGTCTATGACAACAACAAGGACGAAAACTACTTGCGTCGCATCATCCGTCCTTTGGAAACTCTGTTGACTGGCTACAAACGTATCGTCGTCAAGGACAGTGCTGTCAACGCTGTGTGCTACGGTGCCAAGTTGATGATCCCCGGTCTGTTGCGCTATGAAAGCGGTGTGGAAATCAACGAAGAAGTTGTGCTCATGACCACCAAGGGTGAAGCCATTGCTTTGGCCTATGCTCAAATGACCACTGCCGTCATGGCCACTTGCGATCACGGCGTTGTTGCCAAGGTCAAGCGTGTCATCATGGAACGTGACACCTACCCTCGCCGATGGGGTCTTGGTCCTGTTGCTTTGGCCAAGAAGAAGCTCAAGACCGAAGGCAAGCTGGACAAGTATGGCCGTGTCACGGATGACACCCCTCAAGTCTGGAAATCTGCCTATGTCGACTACTGCAACAACCCCACTGGTCAACAAGTCGACCCTCAATTCAACGTCAAGGCCAGCGAGATTGTGGCCGCTGCTGGTGTTGCTCCAAAGATCACCGCTGTTGGCGTTGCTGCTGTAGATGCCCAAAAGGATGCTGGCGTCAAGCGTCCTGCTGCTGAAGCTGAAGATGCCAAGGAATCCAAGAAGTCAAAGAAGGAGAAGAAGGAGAAGAAGGAAAAGAAGAAGAAGAGCAAGGATTAGTTTTTGCCCGCTTTTTTGTTTTTTTATTTTTTTACCCTTTTTTTTTTACATGCATTTCAAATTTACTTAACACTTTTTTGTACAGACTCTCGCATCTTTGTCTATTTTTTTTTTAGTCATTCCCCTCTTCCTTGTCACTAAACACTTTTATTCACAAAAAAAACTGGTGTAAAATGGAAATGCGAGGGACGACACTTCAATGACCCGAGATATGCCGGTGGGCTTGCTGACGGCGTTTTTTTTTTTAAAAATAACAGGACCGAGAATCTGATTTATCCGCGTGTTGTGATATAGAGTTGCCTATATGAAAGATATCGAGGAAGTAGGACAGGCATCAAAATAAGTTGGCTCTGGGTGTGGAGTGCAATGCAGGCGGCGGCAATACTGTAAATCGCTGGCGAGCGAGCTCTTGTTCTGTGAAGGCGCTCGGGAGGACGCCCCAGCTCGTCCCCAGATTTTCCTGCGGGTTGCATGGATAGTCTTGATAGATGACTCAGTGTCAACATCTAAGGCACTGCATTTTTTGTTGCTGGTATGGACATTGGACCCAGGATTGCATCGGATAAACTTGACACTAGGCATTACTTTGGATCCGCTTGCCATCGAGAGTCTGTGCTTTTACCATTTTGGCACCGCTTTCATGCTCATGAAGGACTCTCTCGCCAGCTTGGATTTGCCCGCTGAATAAAAAGAAGGCTGACGGAACGGTCAAACCGCTGCTGAATCTCTCCCATTGCCTGTTTTGATTTTTCTGTATTGTTTTCGACGATTGGTGCTTCCATGGTCGGTTACACAAGGAGACAGAAGAAAATTTGTCACCACCTGGTAATTTCTCGCCAAACAAGGAAAAAAAAGCATCGTTCAAATAATTCCAGGGCTAGGCATTTGCCTTTTTTGCATCGAAGAATCCCTCGGTCATTGAAAAGAAGGATAGAACAAAAAAAAATTTCGTTCTACCCCGCTTCCTTTTTTCTTTGTTTGTTTTTGACGTTACATGACCAATGAAAGCAAGGTCGTATTGCTCTTGGCTCGTTCATACCATCAAGACAATCTGGAATGACCATGTCCACTTTATACAACTGCATTACCTTTACATTCTGACCCTGATCCTGCTCATGTCAGCATTGTATTATTGTGAACCTGGTACCAACTGGAATTACATCGATGCCCTTTTCATGGCCACCACCGGCAGCACAAACACTGGCCTCAATACCCTGACAATGTCTACCTTCAGCACCTACCAACTCTTGATCCTCTTCTTCTCTTCCTTTTTTGGCTCCCATGTGGGTATCTCACTGATTGTGGTTCTGGTCCGCCGTCGGTTTTTTTCAAAACGGTTCGAAGACATCCTTCTCTTCAACAAGGCTCGCCGCATGCGTGAAGAGCACAGACGCAAGCGCCAACGTGCAGAACGCCGCCAAGGTGTCACTTCCGCCCGTCCCTCAGCCCCCCTCAACCTGCGCAAGCTGCGTCGCTCCTCTACGAATTCCTCCAATCGCACCAATGACACTGCCACCTCCCCCCTTGGCTTCCTGCATCGCTCCCGTGCTCTCACACCGCCTGACCATACCAAAATTGAAATGTGGCAAAATGAAATCCCTGACAGCACCACCTCGAGTATGAACAGCAGAACCATGCACGATCTCACCTCGGACGAACCCAATCTAGATCTGCGTAGAGTCACTACCACACCAGCCAATCTAGCACTGGCCCGGCCTCCGACCTCCTCCAACCTCGCCGACTCCATCACTCCTACCGACCCTCTTGTCTATCCGACGGCTGACAATGAATCTACCGACCAAAGCGGCAGCGACCATTCTGCAGATCACCTGGAGGACATGGTCCACCCAACGAGCGGCTCGAGCGACCTAGAGGACGACCCTGACTCGGCTGACGCCCCTGGCGGCATTGCCTTTGCCGAGGATATCGACCATCAACGAGTGCTGGCCCGCCATCGCCTCGAGCAAGATCGACGCTTCCGCGACGTCCTGGAAAAGCTGACGACCACCAGCCAATCTCCCGAAAGCGAACCCGACGCTCTTCACCTGCAAGAACTCGAGACAGAAGAAGAGCTGGAGCAGATCATGCGCGAGCCTATCGACAAGAGCCAGTTGACGAGGGAGCAACGATACCGCCTGGGCGGGGCAGAATATCGAGCTTTGGAAGTGCTGGTGCGCCTGGTGCCCGCCTATTACATCGGCATTGTGGTCTTGTTTGCCTTTGGCTTCCGCATCTATATCGCCTGCTCCTCCTACGCACAAGAAGTCTTGCTCACTTCCAACAGCGCTGGCCCTGTTGACCCTTGGTTCTTTGCCTTCTTCCAGTCCTTGTCGGCCTTTAACAACCTCGGCATTATGCTGATAGATGCCAGTATGGTTCCGTTCCAAAATGCACCCGCCCCTCTGATCCTCACCATGCTTCTCATCCTCCTTGGCAACACCGCCTACGCCATCGTGCTGCGATTTATCATCTGGACCATGTACAAACTGACCCATCGTTCCCACGCCATGCGTCGTGAAACACTTCGCTATTTATTAGACCATCCTCGGCGTTGCTACACCACGTTGTTCCCATCCACACAGACCTACTGGCTTCTTGGCATCCTGGTTACCATCACCATTGTCGAGCTCATCTGCTTCCTCGCACTCAACTATTGGCTTCCTGTCTTGGACGGTATCCCATGGGGATCTCGCTTCATCGATGGTCTCTTTCAATCAGTATCAACGCGCAATGGTAAATCCCCCCACCCCCACACACGCGAAAGATCTGCTGCGGACAATGAAGCTCATTTTTTTTTCTCCCCCAGCCGGTTTTGCTGTAATCAGTCTTGCCGATCTAAACCCTGGCACTCAACTTGTGTATATTGTGGCTATGTATATCAGTGTGTACCCGGTAGCCATTTCCATGCGCAACAGTAATGTTTATCAGGTAAAATACATGGCAGGAAAAAAAAATAAGGTGTGCAGGACTCATGTTGTTGCCAATCAGGAACGTGCCCTTGGGATCTATCGAGGCGGAGATGGTGATGATGATGAAGAGGTCAACACCAAGGGGTTGCCAAATTCTGGACCTACACTGCTACTCAAGCTAAAACGCCATCCGACAATGACAAGCATGGTGACCACTGGTCGCAAAGTCTTCCGCAAACCAGATTTCTTTGTCGTACAGCAAGTCCAGCGCCAACTATCCAATGACATCTCTTGGCTGATTGTCTGCTTGTTTGTGATCATTGTGGCAGAAGCTGGCCGTATCATGGACCCTTCCCCCATCACTGTCTGGACCATTATCTATGAATGCGTCAGCGCTTTTGGTAACATCGGTGCTTCCACAGGTAAGCCATTGGCCCCAAATAGAGCTTTTGTTGATTCCACTTTTTTTTTTTTTTTTTTTTTTGTTCCAGGCTACCCCAACACAAGCGTCTCTCAGGCGGGCGAGTTCCGTGTCATCAGTAAATTTGTGTTGATTGTGCTCATGTACAAGGGTCGCCACCGTGGGCTGCCTGCCTCCATTGACCGAGCTGTCATGCTTCCCAGTGACCAGCTTGAATCTAAAGAAGCCGAGGAGCAGCTCTTCAAACGACGCATGTCTTACCATACGCCAAGCTCCCACAATGCCAGCAGCATCCTTGACCATGCTGGTATCAAGGTTTATCAGCGTACCGATACTTTCTAGCCCTCTCCTTCTTTTTTATTTTTATTTTTCTTCGTGCTTTTTAAAAACTTAATTTCAACGTGTACAATACTCGAGAGTGCCAAAAATAAATGGGTGCCATTTCTGTATTTTCGGGGACAAAAAAAAAGTTCATGCGGCTCGTGATCAAAAACAATCGTAGGGCTGGTTACACATTTCTCGAACAGCGTGAGCCTCCCACCCTAACCATCCCACTCTGGCAAATGCAAGCCGTCCACCACCATCCAAATGAACCGTATCTATTGCACATTTGGGGAAGCCCACTGTTTTCGAAAAAAAAAAAAAAAAAAAAAAAAACTGCACAGTGAAAAAATGGTAGAGTGACCCCCAGCCAATCTCCTGCCATACTAAAATGCCTTTTCCAAGAACGACGAACGCCATGCGGTTTTCAAGTTGCGCCTTTATAAAAAAAAAAAAAAAAAGAACGAGCTTTTTTCTTCATTATTTTTTATCTCTTGCTTGTCAGTATGACATTTCATTGCGGCTCAGATGTCCTTCTCGCCAAGGTTAGATTCAAATTGAAGCTTGAAGATGCATCTGTTTACCACATGACAGAAGCAGACGGTCAGACCAATCGCACTTGGTTTAATTTGTATCAATACGTAGGTTGTTTACGCCAAGCCAAAAAGAAAACATTCTCATTCGCTCTGGTTATGCATAGGTGGCCAGTACTTTTAAACTGCAAGGCACGCCATTTGAAGTCTTGTACTATGATGATGACAAGGATTATATTGCCATTACAAACGATGCCGAATACCAATTGCTCTTAAGCATGCTGCGTGAACGCAAAGCTGAAAATCGATACTGCCAGCTAATCGTACGAACTATAAATGAAAAAACCAAGCACCAGGAAGCCCAAACAGACAAGCATCCTAGCCCGGTGCTTTGCCAAGAAACCCTTGACTCCTCTTCTCATGTTTCCCCCGCCAGCGCTTTGGACGCCGACCCACCCGTGCCAAGCATCACCGATATCCCCACTAACACAAACACCGATACCAACACGAACACGCCTCTTGGCCAATGCTTGCAGGGCTTCTTGGGTCATTTTGAGCAGCATATGAACCACTTCCAACAACATGTGGCTGCGCAACAATCACAAGACCACCTTCGTCAGGCTTCCATGTCCGCTTCAGTCGCCTTGGATTCCGCCACCCGGGCCATCCGCACTGCAGCTCAAACCGCAGCCCAAGCCCACCAAGCCTTTCTGACCTCTTTGCATCCACCTCCCCAGCAGACCGCAGCTCGGCCTCACCAGCGTCCACATTCCTTCCGTCACCCACCTCACCTTTACCTTTTCTGCGACGGATGTCATCTCCAATTGAACAAGTAAGTGGGGGGAGGAGGGGAAAGGAAATATAATCATAACACCTGATTGGGAAAAAAAAACATGCATACCGACTCTCCTTGGGAAATTCTCCTAGATTGTCTTATTGGGTTTGTGGTCAATGTCCTGATTACCATCTGTGTGCTTCGTGCTACCCTCGACGTTCGTCGAGGCATCAGCACCAGAACTTCACCATGGTTGATGTGCAGGCTGGTGCATCTGAAACTCCTATCAAGCCCACAACCGCCACGGAGGAACAAACCTCCATCAGCTTGGACGCAAAACATGACGGAGTCATTTGCGATCACTGCTCTAACACCATCACAGGCATTCGCTACAAGGTAGCTAGCCACTGCCATTCCTTAAAGTGCCGCTCTCTAACCATATCCTTTTGCTAGTGTGGTCATTGCAAGGATTATGATCTTTGTGAACGATGTGAACCCTTGTTATTGCACGACCCCGACCATGTGTTTATGAAATTACGTCGACCTCTGAAAGTTCTTCAGCACGTGAACATGGCATTGTTGCCAAAGTTCGAGTTTTACTACAAGACCACGCCATCCACCACTCACGAAAAACCCGAGGCCATCTCAAGTCAAGACGCGTCGTCCTCTCCTGCGCCTCCTGCCTCGACCATCCGTGTGCATCCTCAGCGTCACCCAATCGATGGCTCCGACAGCTCCGTCCACTCGTTTGGCAGCCGCCGTAGCAACAGCACGAGTAGCTCCAAGAGCATCACGTCGCATGTATCTAGCCGCAAGCAACAGCACGGTCCCGTCCATGTCACTGTGAAGCGAACCGTTTCCACACCTGGTCACCGCCCCGTCACCACCACCAACGTTCAAACATTTGTCCACCCTTCGACGTCCATCACTCTGCCGCACCCTCCTTCCAGTGCGCGTCCCGATCTGTCCTTGCTGGCTGCCTCTTTTGTTGAAGACATCAACGTGCCTGATGGCGCCATGATGCCAGTTGGGCAGCAATTCATCAAGGTGTGGAAACTGAAGAATGTTGGCCAGGTTCCCTGGCCGCAAGGCACTTCTCTGATCTTCCACGGCGGTGACATCCCTCGCCCCTACCGTCCCACCTCGCAGCGCTCGGGAGTCGTGCCAGCCTGCTTGCCCGGCGAAGAGGTCCAAGTGGCCATCGAGCTGCTTGCCCCTCACAGCCCTGGTCGCCATGTGTCCTACTTTCGGCTGACGACTGCCGATGGTAAGCGTTTTGGTGACCAGCTCTGGTGCGATATCACCGCCTACAACACTGCTTCTGCTGCTGCCACCAACAACAACGTCAGCAGCAATGACAACAGCCCACCTACAACCTCACCAGAGCCCACGATGGCTACGACATCCTCGGACTATAAAATCATGTACCCCACCCTTGCCACTGGCGATGACGATGAAAGCAAGACCCAAGACACTCACACTGTGGCCTCGGTCTCGGCTGGCAGCGTCGTCACTCTGTCGATCACTGGCGATGAAGAGGAGGAGGAGGAGGAGGATCGTTTTGAATTGGACAATGACCCGCTCTCGTCGCCATCCTTGGCTTCACTGAATACGACCGATACACAGCAACCCAACGTGGCATCTGTTGAGCCGTTCACTCTGCAGCAGGACGACACGGATGATGAACAAGATGTATCCTTGTGCAACAGCCCCACCAGTGCCCCTTGTTTGATGCACCTGCTTGCCAATGATTTCATCTTGGTGAACGAACCCTTGGCTTCCCAAGAGCCTCTGTCTGTGCCCAATGAGAAAGATGGTTCGGACTCGAAGCAAGAAAGGTATGGTCCTCAACTTGCTCAGTTGCATGAAATGGTAACTGCTTAAAAAAGAAAAAGAAGATGCTTGGCACTCATCCTTTTTATTTCTTTGCTTGGCGTTTTAATAGGGCATAACCTACTGCGATGAGCTGGCCAAAGATTTATTGAATGACCACGATGGTAAATTGGATTTGGTGATTCCTTTACTTCTGGACCTCTCTCTCTATCCCAAATGAAATAGTTTTTTTTTATATTCTTCATATCGAACCTTCCGTATTTCCAAATCCGTTTGTGCAAAAAAAGACAAATAAAAAAAAAAAAAAAAAGGTTTTTATTTAGTGCTTGTCTGCGTCGGAAGAAGAGGTTGGTTCGGCAGACTCCTCTTCTTGCTTGAAAAGTCCAAATTCCTTATTGGCATCTTGCTTGTCTTGATTGGCAAGTTCTTTTTGAGCCATTTCATTGATTCGATGCTGCCATTTTTGAACATCAGACTGCAATTTATGGCGTAGGCTTGCAGGCAAAATGTCACTAAGCCCAAGGAAAAAAAATTAGGTCAGGCTCCTCGACAAGGCAAGAACAATTTCGTTTTGATTTTACCTGGCAGGCTTGGGAGGCTGACCTTCAGAGTTGGAGGAATTTTGCATCGTACAAGGACTCGCTAAAAAAAAAATGCAAAAAGAAAAAAAAAGGCATCCTCTTGCGGAACCCTCGGCCTTTAAACGAAATGAGGGGAGGGGGGTTTGCATTTCCAGTTGACCAATGACCAATTAGAAACCCTGAACAAAAGTGTGGGCCACGCCATTTCCAGTTTTGTGTTTCCGAAAACCACTTGTTTGACCCCCATTTGTGTGTGTGTGTTCATTTTCTCGTTTGCTGTTGAAAAACTGTGTTCCGTTTGAGACCGCCGGAGTGGAAAGGAGGGACTTGCTTTTCTCTGTTTATTGGGGTTGTTTTTTTTTTCCTTTAATTTTTTTTTTCCTTTCTTTTTCTTTTTCTTTTTTCATCCAACCTTTTTTTTTTATCGTTTTACCATTACTTTTTACTTTACCATGACTCCAGGTAAAAGACCACAGGATCCAAAACAAGTAACAAGGAACTCAACCATGTTGTAGATGACGATCATAAGGAAAAATACACCAATTTAAAGAAACGCATCCGTGATATTGAAAGAGTAAGCAGAGACATCTGGGGTGAGAGTGACCAGCACATGCCATTGGCGACATGGCGCAAATGGGAGCGTTGACGCGAAAATACGAAAAAAAATTAAAAAATAAAAAAAAGGACATCCAAGACTCATCCATTTATTTTTCTTGCAGCAAAATGACTTTCTTCATATCCGCGTACATAAAGCTCAGAAAAGTATACGCCGACTACGCCTGGAACGAACGTAAGCCAAACGTCAAATCCACCCACTTGGACTCATTCCCTATTAGCTTTTTATTGGATCGAATCGAAAAAATCAACGGCCAACTGTCCTTTGACGACTCAGAAGACGAAGTCCTTGCCACTTCTGATCAAGACACACCATTAAATGTAAGCCCCGCTAAAGATTTCTCCTAAAAAACGAGGAGTATATTCGGCAATGACACGATAACGAGCGATACACTGCCTATCCATTGTCTAACAAAAGATCACTGACCGTCACTTTTTTTTTAATGACAGTATCATCACGGCAGCCAACAAAAGACCCCCAAACCAAAAAAGAAGAAGGATCCCAATGCTCCCAAAGGCCCAGGCAATGTCTTCTTTTTATTCTGCCGCTTACAACGAGACAAGATCAAGGACGAACATCCAGAGGAACGAAGCCTGGGCGAGGTCACCAAACTACTCAGTGCCAAATGGAAAGGCCTAAGCAAGGAAGAAAAACAGGTAAAGCCTGGCTGACCATAGTAAAATGGGTTCTTGATGCTGACACCCTTCTTCGCCTCCACAGGTATATCAAGACATGTATCAAAAGGAACTGGAAGAATATGAAGAAGCAATGAAATCATACACCAGCGGCATGGCTGGGACCATGAATACCAACCCTGTCCAAGAAGATGATCCTATGAACGTCAGTGTGCCAGTCTCGCCAGCCATCTAAACCCCATCCTCCTTTCCCCTTCCATTCCCTCGACGTTTCCTTCATTAGTTGTAGACAACGTACACACACGCACACTCATCACTTGCTCTCTTGTACTTTTTTTTCTTTTTGGTTTCGTCGTCTTCCCCTTCAGTTTCTCGCTCTCCTCTACTATTAATCTCTATGTACCATGTTCATTACAATCTTTAGTCACTCACTTTTTTCATATCCCCCCTTTTTTTTATATATAAAATCAAAGCTGTTTTTCTTTTACGACTCACTGCTCAAACACAATAGCTTCTTCTAATTCCTGCTGCTCCCTGAATTCATTCATCATGTCGAGTTTTTGTTTCTTGCTTCCTTCGATATATTGGATGGCATCGAGTAACTTGGCCTTTGCTTTTTGTAGGTTGGGCTAAACGGGAAAAAAATGCAAGTCATGCGATGCACGCTCCTTGCTCCTTTTTTAAATTACCTGCAGGATATGAACACCATACATTGTCATCACCAGCAACTCATCCAAACCATCGCAGTTAAGATCCAAATGCATAATTCGATACAATGGATAGGCAAATTGTCGTCGCCAAAGGATATTGTATTCCTGCGTGCCGGCCACTGGAAAAGGGCTGCGTGTCAATAGTCGATTCCCGTGAAGGCTTTTTTTTTTTTTTTTTTTTACCTTGTTTGTAAATAATCAATTGTCGTCCATAGGTTCCAATGAGGATTTCACGTTCCCCGTCCCAATCCACATCAGCAACATGCGAGCACAGCACACTATCAAATTGAGAAGATTGAGGCAACACACGCGAATTCGATAGGCCATGCGTACAAATCGACCTGGCCATGGCGGATTTTTTTAAAAAAAGGAGGTCAATGCTTTCTTTTTGATTTTGGCAATGAAAAGGAGCCCTCACCTGTACACAGTTGCTCTCTCAATAGCACTGGTGACTACCAAGGAAAGATCATCCTCGTCAACTACAACAAAAAAAAAAAGTGTGAGCGTTTCTTGGATCGAGCCCATTGCCTGCTCCAGACTTGCTCGTATTCGGTGCTCGAGGTTGGAAGATCTGCACAGACGTCACAGGTGAGAAAACGCGCGATTGGTATAATTTCTTCTCGTTGCCATCTGGACAGAGAATCGGGAAAGCAGACAGTGAGAACAGCACGACACGTTCATATTGTACCTACCTGGGTCGTAAAACGCCAAAAACAGCTCGCCACGCTGTCCGCCTGTGCAAATCACTCGTCCACCATCCGGTCGGTCATAGATATGCATAAACGAGACACCCGCACGTTGGTCGTAGATCTTTTGGAAGAGAGGGATAGGGCAGTCGTCAATGATTCGTTCAAACTGTCGAGATCCTTGGTCCTGGACATACATCTGAATCGAGCCGTCAATCAGCGCTAACAGGAACGCGGGCCGAGATTCGCCCTTGTATCGAATCCTGAGGGTTGTAAAGAAGAAACGTGAGCCAAATGTCACTTCTTGTGGCCTGTGCACTACCTTGTATGTGTGAGCTGCATGGGTGCATATTCCAAAGGGATGATCTGAGAGGATTCTAGAATATCCAGCCGTGAGCTTACTTGGATGTCAGCCTGCCTTTTTTCATACCTGTGATGCTTGCTATCGAGGTTTCCAAATATCCTTTGACAGGGGTATCATGTCCATACAATCGTAAGGTGAATGACGGTGAGCCATTTTCACTCTCTGCGTCTGCCTTCTACAAAACGCCAAACAAGAAGAAAAAAAATGAGTGTCAGCGCTCTACTTTTTTTCCACACGCGCCTCCCACAGCCACGTTACAAAAATCGAACGGATGTTACCTCTGCAACAGCCATGCCAAAAATGAGATATTGGTCATCTTGGTCGGGGTCTTCCGTTTCAAAAGCGTCGATCGAGATCACCTCGGATTTGCCTGATAAAAAAAAAGCAGGGGTTAGACTACAGGACAAACCACACCCAGGAGCTTCACATCCCAACCACGCTGTCAAACCCATCGTACCAGCAAACAATCCCAAGTCTAAACAAAGGCAATTCCAATGGCCATCGTTGGAAATAAACACAGTCAGCTCGGATGCAGATGCTGTAATCAAATGTTGTCGTGGTTTGGAGAGTCGTTCTAAAAGAGTGAGAAGGACGTTAGCAACCATCCACATTATGCGATTCCTGTTTACCCTTTGGTTCCAATGGTAAATCAGTGTCAGTTACTTTTTCATGTTGACTGGAAGGGAAATCCACAGGTTTTTCCATGTAGGTCGGTAAGCTTGATTGAAATGAAGCAACCCCGTAGATATTCCTATTCAAAAAAAAAAAAGAGGTTTGCCACTTTTCGTTCAGTAAAAAGAGGACTCGTCATGCTTACGTCCGCTCATAGCCAAAGCGTGCATAATGCGTTTCTTGATATAAATCATCGTCCACGTTTGCCATATTCCAAAAAAATGAAGGAGAAAAGCAAGAAAGTGAGAAAAATTATGAAACGCGCGCCCAGTGCGATGAAAAGCGGAGAAGCAATACGTCGGTGTCGTTCTCTTTTCGCAAGTGGGGATGGATCACTTCTTGACGGCTTCGCGCACGCTGCAGTTACTTTCTCGTGCATTTTGCATTTTTTTTTTTTTGTCGGCAAGCGCGATCGATTGAAGCAATGAAGGGAATTCCCGTAAAACAAAGTGAAAGTAACACTCTTTTCATATTTTTTAATCCAGGTTTTTTCGTTCATTTTAAAAAGAAAAAAAAAATAAGAAAACAACGATTAGGAAATACACGATGTGGAAGAGAGAGGGAGAAGTGATAAAACGATGGAGATTCAATAAGAAAAAAAAAAAGGAAATGATAAATTTTTTGTTTTACGAAGGGTAAAAATCGTGTTCTTGTGAATGGCCACAGGGCCGTACTTTGGAATGCATTCAAGGAGCAGCACTTCCCCAGCCACCGCCAGAGGGAGCAGCACCCCAGCTATCGTTGGAAGGAGCATCGGCAGGAGCACCCCAGCCATCGTTGGAGGGGGCATCAGCGGAAGCACCGGCAGAAGTACCCCAGCTATCGTTAGAAGGAGCGGGAGCAGGAGCGGGAGCAGGAGCACTAGCAGGGGCGTTAGTAGGAGCACCCCAGCCGTTGTTGGAAGGAGCTTCAGCGGGAGCACCAGAGGGAGCACCCCAACCATCGTTGGAAGGAGCTGCAGCAGGGGCAGGAGCAGAAGCACCCCAGCCATCGTTGGAAGGAGCAGCAGCAGGAGCGTCAGTAGAAGCACCCCAGCCGCCGTCAGAAGAAGCAGGCGCTTGTTGATCAGAAGCGCCCCAGTTGGCGTTGGTAGGAGCAGGAGCTTGTTGTTGGGCAGGAGCAGGAGCCGAGGAATCCCAACCACCAGATGCTTGGTTGGTGTTGTCGTTGCCCCAGCCACCATCATTACCGCCAGCATTGCCAGAGTCCCAAGGAGCACTGCCACCAGCATTCCAGTCACCGCCGCCATTGTTGTCACCACCACCGCCATTCCAGTCACCACCGCTGTTGAAAGCCGCTATATCGGAAAACATGAATCAGTCTCAGGCTCCTCCATATCAAAAGCATTGATTTTTACCATCGGCAGCACCTTTGTTTCCAGATGCGTTGTTGGCAAAGCTACCAGGACCACCGACAGGTTGACGGTCTTGAGGAGTCCAGTCTTGGCCAGCATAGCTAGGAGCAGCGACGTTTTCATCATCTTGGTCTTCTTCCCATTCGCTAATAAGACAATGTGAGAAAAGCCATCCTTACATCAATAAGGCCATCCCTCTTTTCCTGCACACTTACACATTTTCAGAGTAGAATTGCTCCAAGAAGTCAGGGATGGGTTGATTGTTTTCCTTGAGCAACTTGGTCAGAAGAGGGGCCAGATGTTCACTTCGTTCATTGTAAAAGGAAGTGGCCAAGCCAGATTTACCCACACGAGCGGTACTATGAAAAAAAAAAAAGAGGGGGGGGGACAATGATGAAGATGAGCGCATGTACTTTTTTTTTTTAAGGTAAATGTGGACTTACCGACCGATACGGTGAATATATTCGTCCATATCATTGGGCATATCATAATTAATGACGTGCATGACGTTGCGGATATCGATACCACGGGCAGCGACGGCTGTGGCAACCAAGATAGGACATTGACCAGACTTGAAGGCTTGTAAGGCATCTTCACGTTCCATTTGGGTACGGTCACCGTGGATGGAGGTAGTGGGGAAGCTGAGATCAAACAAGTATTGATCCAGACTGTCGGCACTGCGTTTAGTTTCAACAAAGATCAAGGTGCGGCTGGGGGGTTGAGAGTTCAACAGGGCATGGACAGCTTCACGCTTCTCTTCTTCAGGCACGTACATGACCTTTTGGGTGATGGAGTTGGTAGTGCCACCAATACGACCAACCTTCAAGAAAGTGTACTGGGAACGCAAGAAATCACGAGCCAATTTACGGATAGCACGAGGGAAAGTGGCCGAGAACATGAGGGTTTGGCGCTCAGGGGACAAACCTGTGCAAGACAAGGGGAACGTGATAAGGCACTTTTGGAACATACATTTCTATGCGTGATTTTACCTTGCTTTTCCACAATGTTACGGATAATGCCTTCGAAACCCATGTCCAACATACGATCGGCTTCATCCAAAATAAGGTACTTGACACGCTTCAAGCTAATCTTGCGACGTTGAATAAAGTCCATCAAACGGCCAGGGGCAGCAGCAAGAATGTCACAGCCACGTTCCAACTCACGCAATTGAGCAAACGAAGCCGCACCACCATAGATAGCACTAGGAGGAATAAAAAAATAAATGAGCCACGGTGAAATCGAAAAATAGGAAGCGTACCATGGACGAAGGTTGCTACGGTAGGTGTAACGACGACAGTCGTCAAAGATTTGAGAGCACAGTTCACGGGTGGGAGCCAGGATCAAGACAAGGGGCTCAACGCAGAAGGTGCGGTATTCGTAGGGTTGAGGGCGAGGTTGGACCAATTCGGGTTTGCCAAACAGAGCGGACAAGGTAGGGACCAAGAAAGCAGCCGTTTTACCAGAACCAGTTTGGGCGCAAGCCATCAAATCATCGCCACGAGTCACGATAGGGATAGAGTATTGTTGAACTGGCGTGGGTTGAGCAAACTTGCACAAGCGGATGTTTTCCTTCATTACAGGATTGATATCGCCCTCATCAAACTACCAAGGTGAATAAGAAGGTGAGATTCCATGGGACTTCGCTTTTGGAAATGGTCAACTTACAGATTTAAGAGGCTCGGGGCGTTCACCACGTTCGACCGAGACGCGGATGCTTTCATAACGTGAAAAATCCAGAGTGGTTTGTTGTTCAGCATTGTCGTCAAAGAGTTCCTTTTCCAGATCAGCGTTGCGACGAGCCATGCCGTTTTCATCCAGATTGTTGGCGTTGTATTCATAACGAGCACGGCTAGAGGCCCATTTGTAGGAGCGGAAAGCATCCACATCGTCAGTCACAGGACCGGTGGTACGGCGAGCGGAGTCATATGCACCTTGATTTTGGCCATAGCCGCCACTCGCGCCAGCACCTTCAGGACGAGCTTCACCACACTTGAAGCAATCGGTTCGGCGAGCAAAGTTGCTTTGTCCACAACTGAAATAAATAATAAAATAAATAAAAAGGTATACAATACAAAATGATGTCACAACAGATTGATAAAAAAATAAAAAAAAAAAAAGCCCCTTACCCAGTGCAGTCCCAATCGCCAGGGCGAGGGCCAGATGGAGCATGAGATTGATAGCCATAGCTGTCGCCACCGCCGTACTGGTTGTCAGCATCCCCAGGCTTAGCAGTGTCGCATCGGAAACAGCTAGAACGGCGAGCAAAGTTGCTTTTACCACAGCTACAGACATCAAGTAAGTAATCAAGATCCATGAGCAGCCCCTCCAAAGTGTCACAATCTTGTCAAAAAAAAAAAAAAACGCTCTACCTTGGACAATCCCAATCGCCAGGACGAGGTGTAAACTTTGGACGATCGTTATCAAACGATTGGTCGTTGTTCATATCATAATTATCGTTACCCCAAGACATGTTTTTTTTTGTGGGCTTTTTTTTAGTTTGATCAGGAAGAGGAAGAAAAAGAAGAAAAAAAAAAAAAAAAAACAATGGAAACTTTGTGTCTCCGCTCGGTGCCAAAAGGTAAAAAAAAAAATCTAACCCCTTAATCTTAATTTTTCTTTGTTCACTTTACTTTTTGAAAACATGATAAAGGTTTCTCTTGAACAAAGAGAAAAAGGCTAGGAGTGTTGATTAGATAGGAGTCGAGACGCTTTGGGCAGGAGGGGAAGGAGAAGTAAAAGAAGGAGAGGAAGAAGGAATGGAGGCGGAGGCGTCAGCCATCGCCATGGCAAAAGGAATATGACGAAATGGGAGGGAAAAAAAGTGTTCCGTGCTCGGTAGGTTGGAAAGGGTATAAAGGCGAGAAGTAGAAGCTGAGACCATGCCCTTGACCTTGGCATAAGTTCGCTGGTGGTCGGCCACTTCGGCTCGCCTGGCCACGATGTATTCAGTGACGCGTCGATTCAATGGTACAGAGTAGTCCAGCTTGTCGTGAATCGCCTGCAACACCACGCATAGCTCGGCCGCTTCAGGTCGATTCTCCGGTCGTGGCTCCAAGCAGCTGACATAGAGTTTCTTGTACCAGTCTGGTACTCCTTCCACATGCTCAATTCGGTAGGGATTATCCTCGACGTTGCCACCCGCTGCGTTGGCGCCATCTAACAGCACGTCTGGAGACGGAAAGATCACCTTGCTCACCAGTTGCCTAACAAAACCATGGTGGATGAGTTGTCTCTCTCTCTCTTTTTTGTTGGGGATTACCAAATGATGATGCCTAGGCTATACATATCTGACTTCTCGGTATATACACCCCGACGAACTTCAGGAGCAATGTAAGGTAAACGTCCGTAAACAGCCTTGGTCAATGAAGTCACTGCTGAAGATTCCTTTGAAGGGGTGGCGTATCGATAATCCACCAAAAAATAATCACTGTCCGTGCACATGATGTTTCGAGGATGAACGTTCCGATGATTCATTTGCTGCAGCACAAGAAAAAAAAAGGGGGTGAGCCATTACTTCTTTTGCTTTCCACTTACCACTTTGTGGAGATCCGTCAGGTTTTGGGCCAGCCGTAAGATGGTACCGGTGATTGTCTTGAGATCCAAATCACCCAATGGAAGTTGTTGCATATGATCCTCTAGGTTACCGTCATTGCTCATTTTCATCACCATCATCAAATCACCCGTACTTTCGCACACAGTCAGGCCTTGGAAGAGGAGTGGTAAAAAGGCTTTTGATTGCACCGAGATCTGGAAAAATTGGTTACTTACAGTTTTTTTTTTTTTCGTGCTGGACTTGCCTCGTTCAAGATCTTGTCATCCACGATTTTCAAAGCAACACGAGTAGGCTGGGCATCATAGGGAGGGATCATCAATGCAGCATAGACAGCTGAGAAGCCACCGGCACCAATGAATTGCATATTAGAGAACCAGGACCATGGGAACCATTGCATGTAGCTGTCCAGGTTTTCTAAATAGATTTGCTTGACCGCCTTGCGCCCACGTGGGTTGGTAGCGCTGACTACCTGATCCACACCATAATGACTTCCTAGAGCCTTGTAGGATAGCTGTTGCCGCCATACAAATGACCAATGCTAGACACGGCCATAATATGAATAATAGGAATATGAACAAAAAAAATAGGGTCAAGCAGTTGGATGAGAAACTTACCCAGGCGTGATCAAATGGTATGCCATTGGCGTTATAATATTCGCACACTTCTTGATATAGCATGGCCATCTTCTCTACCATGGTACCAACGCCATTGGTTTTGACTGGGACTAGGTTTTCCAACCCAAAGTCGAGAGGCAGCTCTTCAATGAGTCGAGCGATGGCATTGCGGGACTGTAGCTGTAGTTCTTCGTTCAACTGCTGTGCATATAGCAGATCCAATTCTTGATCATCCATTCAGGTAAAGGACTGTCCCTTTTTATAAAATTACCAGGCAAAAAATAGAAGAAAGAAAACAAGAAAAAAAGAATCTCGTTTGGTGAAAAAAGAAGAATGAACCCCAGCCCGGAGGCCGATCGAGCGTTTCATTGGTTCAGCTCCGCCGAAGACAGCGATGTTTTTAGCAAGGTTTGTTCATGTAGAAATGAAAGAAAAGAAGAAAATCGAGTTTTTTTATTTGAAGTTTTACTGCAATTGTTTTGTTTCTTTTTTTTAAAAAAAAAATAATAATGGTAAAAAGGGGTAAAGAAAAATGTTGGCGGGTGGGTTTTTTTAAAAATTCACTTTTTGACATTTTTTTGGCATGAGGTTTTTTTGTTTCTGGCATGGGTAAGTATACATATTTTTTTTTTCGATATTTTCATATCTTTGAAAAGGGGAAAATTAGGGAAAGTGTTGGTGTAGGGAATGTGAAGGGTGAGCGAGAAAAAAAGAGGAGAAAGAGCGGGTTCAAAACGGCGTGATGAAAAAGGAGGAAGAGAACAGTGGTGTTTAAAGAGGCTGGTCGAGCGCATGGAGATCTACACCCATATCAGAGGCACGCTGCTTGAGATACATGTACATTTTGTATTGCAAGTCCAGTAAAGGAGAATCTTGTCGATCCATACCATCACAGGCAGCGTCGGTCAAATAGGATTGCACGCCGACAATCAGCTTTAACAAGGCGTCGTTCTCATAGTGGTAGGTGTCATCGTTGTCGGCACGATATTCTTGTTCAGGAGGCACCATGTGGTGCTGGTCCTCGACGCATTGGTCAAAGTATTCAGCCTCCATTTCCATAGTCTGGTCATAGTTGGCTAGATACATGGCGTCGTTCATTGCTAGTTCTTGATCACTTAAGCTCAAGAAACACACGTCCATCTCTTTCAAATGTTCAGGTTGATATTCTTCATGCTGATAGTCAAGCATATAGTCATGCTGATAGTCAACGGTTGGATTCATCAAGGACAATGTTCAAGAAACGTTGGAGTGTAACAAATGAAAAAAAAAAAGCCGGTTGAGACAACGAGGACAAAAAAAACAAGGATGCAATGCACTATCCTAGAAGGAGGGGATAATAAAAAAAAAAAAAGTGGTATGAATGAACTGGAGTGGGTTTATCCTGTATAATCAAATACAAGAAAAAGATAAAGAAAAGAAAAGAAAAAAAAAAGGAAAGGGGTCTCCTTTTTTTCTTGCGAACGTGAAACGGAGTTTGTTGCCATGACAACCATATGGAGCCAAGTCACTGTAGTGCCACATGGCCAAACCAATGCAAGTAAAATACTGAGCTTTGCATGAGGTGCATTGTTTCCCTTTGGTGCAAATCTCAACACTCCAGTGACAAGGGGGAGTGGAAGCTCACATTAAAATGGAAGCAGTAGCACCTCGGGTCGATGAATGAAAAAAAAAAGGTCAGTTCCGTCATGAGCCACTTTCCCCTTGAATCGCAGTTTCAACCTCGTTTTTTTTTCTTCTTCTCAGCACCACCCATTCTATTTATTTTTTCATTTTACTTTTTCAGGCCTGACAAGGCGTGCCGTCTTCCAAGAAAAGCGTGAACCTGGACCTGGGCCTATTTTTGTTCCAAGGCTTGTGTCACCATTCTTTGACGCCAGATCCAATCATTATTTTTGTGTCACCCTCCTCGAAAGGCTCCTGGTTGGTCAGTCCCTTTTGGACGATCACAATCAAAATTGAAACCCCAAAATTCTTTTTTTTTTTTTCCTTCTTCCCCTCTCTCTCCTTTTACGATGCACCTTCCACCTTGGCAAGCAGCTGTGCTCCTTGTTTTCTTAAGCATGGTCTGTGCCAGTGCTGAAACCATACGTCCCACGCCCCTTCCAAGTAAATTCATTCATGTGCATTTTTGCACCTTTATTTTACCTTTTTTTTTTTTTGTTAGTCACTCCACAGCCGAGATCAGCTCACCTTGAACAGCGAGATATTGGCGGTAAGATCCATCCCTGTTCTTTGCCTGGGATCCCTTTGATTTATCTCTCTTTTTCAAATAGGCTTTTTCTGCTCGCTGTTTAATACTTGCCCCACAACAACGCAGGCTCCTCCTCCACCCCCTCCTCCTAGTACCACCGAGCCTCCTCATACCAATCCACCGCCCACCACCACTGAGGCACCTCCACCTCCACCCCCACCCACCACACAACAACCTACTCCAACCAACTCACCCAATTCCCCTCCTGCTCAAACAACCCCACCCCCAACACTCTCTTCTAGTGGCGTGAGCATGCCTTCTTCCCTGTCCGCCAACTTGACATCGTCAGCCTCTTACCCTTCCAGTTTGTCCCAATCGTCCTCTGTCACCATGCTGACAATCCCAAGTGATTCTGGTATCACAGCCACTGACAACGCATCTGGCCCTACGTCCGCCAGCAACCACAATGGCCTGTCAGATCAACAAGTTTCCATCATTGGAGGCGTCGTCGGGGGTGTCGCTGGCGCTGCCCTCCTTGCCGGACTGATCTTTTGGTGTAGACGACGCGACCGTGAACGTGAAGAAGCCAACGATTTCGAAGAATTCAAGCCATCCGCCGAGGACGTTGTGCCCGGCTCCACGCGCTGGTCCAGAGACGCCACCTCGGTCAACTATGAATACGACACTGCACCACCCTCACCTCAAATCCACCAAACCCAGGGCAAACGTTATTAAACCCAGCCTGTCCTTCTCTCTCGCTCCTAGTCGCTTGGTTTTTACCCTCTCCCTTTTATATTATTTTATCCTTTTTCCCAGCGCAATTGTAATACCTAATGCATCTTACCAAGATACACAAATACATTAAAGTAGTGCTCGATTTTTAGCCTCCTTCACCAACGCTGTCAGCGGGCTGCGTTTAAAATCGACCGCCATTCTTCCTTTTTTGTCATTTTTGCTGAGAAAACTGAGATCCCAAAATTCAATGTGCATCCAGTTGGCTGGGCAACCTTCACAGATTGATCTGATTTTTTCAACATCACCGCCTTTGATGAGAATTTGTTCCCATGCAAAATTTTATAATGATCTAGAGGCTCAAAAGCGTTAGAGAGCTTTCTAATTACAATCGGGAGCAAACGGGTGTCCTTATGAGATGTGGCAAAAAAGAAAAAAAATCATCAATTTGCATAGCTTTAGCGATTCACCCTAAATTTTGCACAGATATAGCACATGACGGGGCAATAGAAAGAATAAGCCTTGTACCGGTATGTATCGTACGTCCCACTAAGCTAGAAGCAACACGAGCTTAATTGCCATGCCTTTTTTACCTGGTTGATCACCCATGTCGACAGCCGTAACTCTTCGATATCTCGACCTGGATCTTTGTGCTTTCACCCACCACTACAACTTATCATGCTCTCAGTGTTTACAAAATTCGAATGAATTAGACCTCCCTCGCCATCCTTCCTTTGTACGGATTGCAAACCACGGTGGGCCAACGTCTGCGGAGATCGAAACTATCTGGTTTAGACACATCTTGCCACTTTTCAAGCAAACATCAAAGGATGAGAAGAGTCCCTGGCTAAAAGACTGCAGCAAGGATTCCTGCAAAAGTGGAGGATCTGGCACTCCAATGCCCCCACTGCTCAGCTGGCTGGGTTTGAAATGCAGCAGCCAAATTTGTCGTCATGCACGATGCGCTGATTATGGACATGCCAGTGTACGTGTCTATGGCTGTCCAGTCTGATGTAACATACAGTAAAACACATCACGGAGGGTGCAATGAGATAGCCTGGCTTAAAAAACCAAAGGATCAAATTGCCCTTGGCTGAAAGAAGCGGAGCAAAAGCATAGAGCCGTTTGGCACGTGGAAATGCTTTGTACCTTGTTGGGATATGAACCCCAACGGCCTTACCTTGAGAGTTTTTTCTTCCGGCTAAAGTTCAGTTCCTCTCTTTCCTTTTTTTGCTGCTTATAACGAGGGCTCTACCTGCTGCAATCTCGCGTGCCATCGACAGGACTCTCCCTTGCCTTTTTTTTTTTTTCACTGCGAACTATAAAAGTGTCACCAGGAAAAAGGGGATGAAAGTCGTTCTTTGTTAAGGCGTGGCACAAAAGCTAGAGCTAACAGGGCGTCGTGATGTTATGTCGGCCAGACCGTAACCCTAAAAAAAACCTCAGGAAATGTCCATGCACAAACTGGCACTGTGACACCGTGAGCCATTCGATCAAACACGTTTGATCTGCCCTTTGCACCTGGTACTTTTCTTTGGCTGACAGCATCATGTGGCTTTCATAGACGCCAAGGCAGATGATTCCACATGCAACATGGACCAGATGAAACATCTCGTTGGGGCAAGTTTGTCGGTCAGGTTCAGAGGGAAAACAAAAACGAGTCAGATGAAGAGAAACGAAGCTACCAGGGATGGAGCCCATCTGTGCACGGGCTCGACCGTGGACAAGTCGATTGGCTCTGGAAACGATGGCTCACAAACAATACCAATGAGTTTACGTCATCAAAAGACCAAACAAACAACCTCAAGACATCTTTTTTTTTGTGCACTTTACTTTCATGGAACACGAAAATAATAGGGCTTCGAAAAAAAAAAAAAAAAAAAAAACCTCCTTTTGCCTCTCCTGAATTTTGCTCGGTCGGGCTCCCTAGTCTGTCAGCTCAGTTCCTGGCGTCCAAGCAGATTGATAAATAAGTTGTCAGCAACAGGGATTTGTGGGTGAGAAATAAAAAGAGTCTTTTTGGATGCTAGAGAGCATTTCCTGATCCAAGGTCAAGCTAGACCCAATTTGGAGCCAAGGTTGAAAAAACTCGGAACCTTTTTTATTCTAATGCTCCATGTGGATCAGAAAAATAATTTTTCGTCATATCCAAAAATGGCTCCGTGCTCATGGGGCTAAAACACCTTTTTTATGTCACTCACCAACCAAAGCAAACATGAGTTCTTTTTGGCGAAGCTTTGCGCTAAATAAAAATTTTTTTTACGGAGGATGATGTTTGGGGGTTTTGTTGGCTGGAGACAAAAACTCCGTTCAGCACAGAATGAACCAAGAGCTAAGAATAAAAACGAAAGAAACAACAAAAGAACGATGACCAAGGAGATTGGCTTGGCAGTGGAAAAGAAGGAAAATGACTTTGGATGTCCATTCTGATAAAGTTGGGCCATTTTTTAAGAGTGAGGAGACCTCAGCAGAAAATGACCCTGCTGCCACAGGGTCCGATTGTCTCTCTGCTGGTATTCAAAAAATGAAATAAAAAGCTTAATTGGGCAGTTCTTTTACAAGGCCAATCTCCCCCTCCTCTTTCTCCTCTTTTTCCTTTCTTTCTTCGTTTTGTCTTGATCTACAGCTTTTCTTTTTCTGGTTTGGTGGCCATCCTATCTTCTTTTATTTTTATTTTGAATATAGATTAAACCGTTCTCAGCTGCTCCTTCGAAGTCTAGCTTTTTTTTTGTTTCATTCTGTAGTTTGCTTACCCCACCTCTCTCCTCTTGTCTACGGCTTAACCTATTTCATCTTATATACCACCCCTTGTTTATTATTCGATCATGACCAAAAACGTCACTGAACGTCGTTCCTCCAGTACAATGACCTTGACCGCCAAAGACACTGCCCCATCCTTGACTGTGCCTGTGCAGCGCCATCGCTCGGCTTCGACCTGTTCAGAATCTTCGGCCTCCTGTCCCCCACCCTTGGCTGCCCGCATTGTCGCCTCGGCTAAACTGAAGATCAAAGAGATCGAAGACAAAGACAGCTCAGGCTTCTTGCACTACGTCGACGACCAAGTGCATGAATCATGGAATGCAGCCGTCAAGGACGCTCACCGCCGACTCTTATACCTCCACGAATTACCTGTTGAATGGCAGGAAAATGAATATGTTTTATCAGGGTAAGCCTACAAAAAAAAATCAGGAGCAGAAAGAACGTTGGGATCAACCTACATTTTCTACATTGTGCATGTGTCCCTTTCAAACCTTATTTTTTTTTTTTAGGTATCGCTTCTATCATCGAAGTCAAGACTGTTTGAAGTCTATTTTTATGCTTCACAACGAAACAATGAACATCCATAGTCATTTGATTGGCTTCATTTTCTTCTTGGCCTTGTCCATTTACATGGTCAATGTAAGCTCTGTTCTCTACAATGATCCCCCTCCCAATTGCTCACCTTTTCTTCTTACAGTACCAATTCCCCAATGCAAGCTTGAAGGACTTTGCCATTTTTGTCACTTTTTGCTTTGCTGCTTTGAACTGCCTGTTTTGCTCATGCATCTACCACACTTTTATTTGTCACTCGCATCACACCATCAAATCCTTCACCGCCACCTTGGATTACATCGGCATTGCCTTTTTGATCACAGCCAGCGTGATGGTCGTCGAGCATTTTGGTTTCTACTGCCAGCCCGACATTGCCAACCGATACATGATCTTCACTGGTTTGATGGGCTGTGTCGGTACCATCTCGCCCTTTTTCAAATGCTGGGATACCAAGGAATACCGCCCACTACGCATCGCTGTCTTCTTGACCATGGGTTTTTCCAGCGCCGTCCCTGTCTTTCACTTACTCTTCACCCATGGCTTGTCTGCTTCCAAAGAATTTTTCCAAATGGCCACCGTCAGTGTCATGATGTACATCACTGGGGTCTTTATCTGTAAGCGATCGCGCCTGTCCACCCTTGCTCTTCTCGTTGGCTAACCCTTTTCATTTCCTAAACCGCAGACGCCCACCGATTCCCTGAAAAAATGTTCCCTGGTCGCTTTGATTTTGCTGGTATGACAAGTCATGCAATTTGGCACGTCTTTGTTTGCTTTGGTATTTATGTACGCGCAAAAAAAAAAAAAAAAAAAAAAAAAAAAGCTGACTCTTTTTTTTTGCAACAGTTCCATTACCAAGCTTCCATCCAATTTTATGAACATCGCTACGCTTATTCCTGTGGTCAAGTTTCCATGTAATATTGGCCTACCCCCTTCTTGTCATAATATCACCCTTGTATTTTTAGAAAAGATCAAAGACAAAATCAAAAAAAAAAAAAAAAAAAGGATCGACCTCGGTCGGAGCCTCCGATTTTTTTTTTTTGCCCCCCCTGCCTCTCCTTATTTTTTCTTATACCAACCCCTTCTCGACTTAATAAACCTTTAAGTTTAATGATAATAAGATAAGATAAGAGCATAGAAATTTAAAGAAGTTATCATAAAAGGGTCAGGGCAAAAACAAAAATGAGCGAATACTGAGATCAGGCTATCAGGACGACGGCCTTGCAAATGCAGGCCCGTGGTGAATCAAATCGTCAATGTGGTCCAAAAAGAGATGCACACCTTGAAAGTAATCCGGGCCCAGGGGAAGGAGTGGCTCTTGCACAGGCACCTGCTCTTCCTCCAATTGCCACCGCACAGGACCGGACATGAACGCTTGTACCGAGGCTAATTGAGCCAAAGCTTGCTCACGTTGGGTGATACGGTTAGGTAAGTACAGTCGCAAGCGAGGAGCACCTGGTGGCGGAGATGGCGAGTCAAGCGTGGCAAGGTGATCGGCACCCGCCCTAGGCATCCACTGAATTTCGTAACCCTGGTCGAGGCAGCGCTGGAGTATGTGCATAAGATCCTTGTGGAACAGATCTTGGTTTTTCTTCCACGTCATCAGCAACATCCAAACATGGCGTGTCCACGGGATCGAAGCATTGTTCTGCGACGAGTTAGCAAACACTTCAGGCTCCAATTCCATGGGAAAGAAGTCAACTGTGACGAAAAAGCGGGTCATGGTGGTGGCAACGGTGGTGTGGTGGATGAAAGAGGTATCGTCGCTGGTTTGGATATCGGAAAGGGAGGAAGAGGACAGAGGTTGAGGAGACATTGGACAGGCAGGACGGCCCAGGCGGGTCGCCTTTTTGTTGTCGTCGTTGTTTGTGGAGACTTGGTGAGAAGGTACTGCCAAGCTTTTCTTTGGTTGGTTGTCGGCGACAGGAAACACCGGTTGCTTGGCATGGACGGATGAGAACATACCGTAGGACAAATGGTTGAAAACAGATCCTTGCTGATGCATACAAGTGGAGGAAATCGAGGTAGGTCCAGTGGCATAGCTACGATAGGCACCAATGCGTAGAGGCGTTCCAGTGGGATAGACAAACGGACGCATGCCTGGTCGCCAAGCCGGCTGGGTGGCTCGAACATAAGGCGTGCATGCCTTGGAAATCAGGGCAAATTGCTGCTGGAAGCCATGCACCAATGGTGTAGGCAAGGATGTGGCTGGAGGTGGAGGTCGTAAGGGTGGTAATGCATTCGCAAGCGAGAGGGGTGGAGGATGTTGGACCATCAACTCGGCTAGTTTGCGCTGGACAAAAAAGCGAAGTTGATGCACATTCTGGAACAGTTTTGCTGGCCTTAGCATCGTAGATTAGTAGCCAGTTATTGAGATAATGTTCAGCTAATCAATCGGTCAATTCAATCACAAACAAAAGACAAAGGGGGATTAAACAAAGTGGAAAGAAAAGTAAGAAATCCTGGTCCAAGCAGCTTTTTTTGCAGGCCAGTGGGCTGCGTTTCAAAGGCGAAGGTCATGCGGCCCTAAGTTTTTTTTTTTTCACTTCGTCTCTTTTTTCTTCCAGTCACATACACTGTAGATCCTTCGCTACTCCTTTGACCACCATGGACGACACATTGAGACAAGTACGTGAAAAGTGTGCTCTGCAATTAGAAATGTACCAAAAGTGCATCGAGAATTACCCCAATAACTGGGACAAGGCCTGTCTCCAGCAAAAGCGAGCCCTCACCAAATGCTCAGATGACAAGTAAGCCTATTGCAACTCTTGTCCCTCTCTCCTGTTGTTCACCTTTTCTTTGATCAGTGTCGGCATTCTCAAATATGTCAAGCAGCAATGCATTAAACCCATCGAAGCCTACGATCAGTGCCTTACTGCCAATCCAGACGAGCCCGAAAGATGTATTCAAGCACTCAAAGACCTTCACGCATGTACTGAAGCCACAGCCAATGCCTATCGTGAGCAACAAAAGACTTCTGCCGAAGAAGTTAAAAGTGACAGCTAAGCTCTCGATCTTGACAAGATTGCTCTTTCTTGCCCTGTTTATCTTAGCACCCTTGACATCCCACCTTTCCACCTTTCCACCACTCCTATATATATACACACATTTAGATTTTGCCTTTCACCATTATTAAAAGCCTGAACTCTTACAAATTCTGTCAAAACAGCTAAAATGGCGTTTATTGAGTCTATTTACAGTTGCAAAATTGGCGGAGGCTAGTACCAGGCCCTGGTTAAACGTGGATATCCTTCATGGTGGGTTTGCGGTAAGTTTTCAGTTGTCGTTCGCCCTTTCTTAGCATGTATTCAATGGTGGCGAAATCGTTCTTGCGAATATCATGTTTTCTGAATTCCTGCCGAATAAATGCCTGGAATCGTGGACGAGCATCCTATTTAAATTGTCAAAAAAAAAAAAAAAAAAAAAAGGCTGTTGATGCGACTGCGATCTCTGCTGATGGTCATGGTTACTCACGACCGGTTTTTCCTTTGCTGCTCGAAAGCATTCTCTATAAAGGTTGATGATCTGCTGCTGAAGACCAGAGCGTCGTGCCATATTGCAGCAAGGTGCGTAAATCTGAGCAAAAAAAAAAATAAAAATGAAAAAAAGCACTCTACCACAGAGAGGGAGGGGGTTGATTCTGCTTTTGGTACTGTGTTCCAAAAAAAAAAAGTCGCAAAGCAAGAAAAAAGTCAGCTACGAAAAAGGAAAATGAAGTGGTTAGTTTAGCAAAAGCTAGGCATCTTTTTATCTTTTCCACTCACCCTTTGAAAAATAGAATTTGGCACCTTCTTTTTTGCTACTTACAGCCAGACAAGACGTTCAAAGAACTAACAGGTCATTTTGCCTGAGTGGATGCGAAGTCTGATCAGATTACTGCACAGTTGCTTTTTTTTGACTTACAGCTTATACGTCGTACAGGTTTTTGATACCTGGATTAAGTTGGGGTTGGTTGGTTCGGTTGCGCGTCTGGTGGCGAGGTTGTGGAAGGGTCGGCCTGATCTTGGTCTCGGGGGGTGAAAACAAGAGGCTTCACACCAAGAGCAGCAAAATGGGAGAGCGCATGGATGTTTCGGGAGGCGTTGCAATCTCGTTGCCACACAGTGCTACATGTTTCGCAACATTGCACTGCATGCAACTTTGATTCGCCACCATCCACCGTCACGTTGGTCAAAGTCTTCTTCCCACATTTGCTGCAAACTTTGGACGAAAAGGCTTCGTCTGCATCGACCACCAAAATGGGGAATTGCCGCTGGGCCAATCGAACCACTTTCTTGAAGCGATTTGCAAGACCAAGTGGCTTTTTGTTGAAGCGTCGCCTGCCAAATCTTCCATCACCAATGCACAGAAGGGGTATCTGGGTGGATGGTTGGAAAGGCAAGGGACGCCACTTTCCATTTCTTGTCTCGCTGAATAAAAAAGAAGTCAGTTTTTTTTTTGTTGGTTTTGATTTTGACATTACCTTGACTGAGGAGGGGAGGGATGGGCATGCTGACGCCGACGACTCTTAAAACTGCCATCTTCATTTAGCCGGCTCATGTATGTGTCGTGGCTGTTGTAGTTGGAGGCATGGGATCCGTACTTGCGACCACCGTCGACAAATATCTTGACCAGGTCGTGGTTAACGAGCTGCGCGCCCCTGTAGTTCAAGAAGCGGAGCTGCTGAATGTCTTGGCCATAAAATAAGAGCAAGCGATCCAAATGGCGTAGCTTTTCAGTGATGTAGGCAGTGATGTTTTGGCGCACTGTTGTTTTTGGCGACCCAAAGGACGACTCAATTTCAGTGATGCCGTGCTGCTGCTTCCAGGCTTTGATATTTGCGACGGTTTTTCGATAGCCAGCTTTGACATAATATTCAGCACTGGAAAAGCGGCGGATCTGATGCCTTGGGTTCGGCGGTGTGGCTAGCAATGGTTCACCTGGAAGGTCCGCTGGGGAGAGGTAAGCACGGGGATCGGAGGAGTTTGATGCTACAAAGATGTCGGTGACGCCAGGATCTTTACCCCAAACGTCCATTTGCTGCATGGCCACAGGGCTAATGTCGGTCAGTCGAAGAGGTTGGTCGCTCGATGCACCAGACATCTTTTTGAATGGAACGCAAACGGAATAGCCATCAGTGTACAGCTGATTGAGGAAGATTCCGCGACTAGAAAATGAAAAGTGAGATATCTTTTTCCGGCAATGCTCTCACCTATTTTTTTTTTATCTCTTTGTTTCCCACTTACCCACTATGGATCCTTTTCAAGTTCAGGATCTTGAAATTGTCATGCACTTGTCCAGCAACTGGGCGAATCGCTTGAGGTACGACGTAGTGTTCTAATCCGAAATGGCGCATGATTTCACCAAGAGAATCGTGGGAGACTTGAATGAATTTTCGAGTGAGAGACGGTGTGGGAAGGACCGAGAAAAGACGCACTTTTGGTGACACAAGGTATGCTTCGGATGAGAATGTGCCAGCAGCAATAGCTCGTTGCGTTTCGGCCACAAGCGTGGTCACTTGTTGGCGGGATTGCTGAGAAAAGACACGAGGCAGTCGTTCAATGTCCACTGGAGTGTTGTTGTTGATGGATTTGGATATACCACGGACGAGCTTTGACCGCTGGTGATGGTTCAGATAACTCCAGTCATGCATTCCAGAGAGCTGGTGATGTGTCCAATTCCAATGAACGGAGGTTTGTGGCGCCGGTGCCGTGTGTTGATCTTCATTTAGGCGCTCCAAGCTGCACAAGACATCAAATAGAATCTTGATAAACAGGTGCGGATACCGGGTGATCGTTGTCGTTGTAATAGACACAGATGGAGGAGCCTGGCTACGAATAGCGTTGTCAGTTGAGAGAGATGGATCAGCTAACGGAGGCAAGGTATAAGGGCCAGTAGCAACATCAAGGCGCGAGATGCCAAGGGTTGAGATAGTGTCGATGGACATGGCTGTGGCTGTGCTGACCGAGAGGTTGTCACTCTCGTCGTCTTGGTTGTCCTCATCCGCGTCTTGCTGTGGCAAGGGTCCTTCTTGTTCAATACGAATGGCGAGTTGTGTCCATCTGTCCCAAGTCTCGTCTATCAATTCGTTCAAAGCAGTGTCGACCTTGGCATCCACCATAGCATGGTCGATAGAATCTTCAACATTGATCGTCGGCCAAACTGGTTCAAAGTCTTGGTTTTGTGCACACGTGTCAAACACGAAATCCGCAAGGGCTCCAACTTGAAAGCGATTAAGTTCCTATTTGGAAAAAAAAAAAAGGTGAGCTGTTAATGGTGGAGGTTTTTTTGAGTTACTTACTGGAATAGAACGAGCAAGGCGAGCTTGCAAATAACCAATGTAGGCTTGGTCGAAGCCCTCGACCACGTGATTCACCATGCTGGAGGCGTACGTGCGGGCCGTGGAAGTTAAAATCTTGGAAAAGCCAATAGGGCGTTTCCCTCGCACAGCAGACGGGACCAGTGGACAGTGGACATTAGGATGCTGAATCAGAAATGTGGCAAACGATTCTTCAATGTGTTGACGGACCTCTTCAGTAAAGAGTGAGTTGTTCGACCAAGATCGGCCAATGACAAGCTGAAACACACCATTGACAAACCGATAGTCCAGGAACACTAGAGGGATATCCAGGCCATTGGTGAGGCGGGAGTTGAAGTAATCCAGGATAAACAGGTGACTGCAAATCAACACACGACGATTAAAATCAACAACTGCTTGAAGGCCACCCATAAGAATTTCTTTCTCGGCATTGCGTAGCGATTTCAATAATGGGTACAGTCCATGCTTGATCGTGAGTGTCTTGGTCTTCTTTCCACCAAGCAATTGGTTCCCTTGTGCACGTTGAGAGGGTATGCGGTAGGGACATAGGCGACTTGATGATCTTGAATGGGTCAATGACGATTCTATGTTTCCATTCTTTATGCAAGTTGGGCAGGGACGTCGAGATCGTCGCTGTCGATCGATGGCAAGGCTACGCTCATCTCTCCCGGTACGCTTTGCTGCTTTTTCATCAGCATTCTGTCTTCTTTTTGTTACATTCCTTGTTTTGTTTCGTCTTTGTCGCTTGACAGGGCCTGATGAGAAAAGTGATTAGATAACGGCGCTATCGAAAAGACAATTCATATGTATCATGCTTGGTCATACGTGACGTAGAAGGGCCAGCTTCTTCTTCAATTGGCACTAACTGAGTTCTATCCGACTCCACCTCGGGCGTATTTTGTCTTCTTTTTCTACCCTGCTTGGTACGGGCCATTTTTCGTGATGAAGGAAAACAAGAAGAAAGAACAAAAAAAAAAAAGGTGAAACGCGAGTTACATTTTCACTCCGCCATTTCCCCACTCCATTGCTGGAGAATCGGAGGTGTCAAAACGAAACTGATCAAAAGTTGGCTGGGTGATCTTCACCAATCGATGTAATATTTCCAGTGTCATCATCATTCACGCATTTGCTCACTCATGAAAAATTTCATACTGATCCGATCGCTGAAAAGTGCTTTGTGGCATTCCTTTTTTTTTTTTTCAAAATGAGAAGGATTTGCATTACCATCTTCAACCTCCGCGTAGCGCTACTTGCGTACAAAAAATCGAAAACAAAATCATCTTTCTCCCCCCTTTTCACTTCAAAACATCACCACTATGCCTTCTATTCATGTGCTGGTAATCAACGAAAGCTACTTTCGACATTAAAAAGCAATTTAAAAGTCCAAAGTCCAACCCATCGTTTACAAACTATTCCAATGATGCCGATTTCTTCGTTCGATGTCTTGCCTGTTCAATGTCGTTTTTACGTGTCTCAATGGCGCAAGCAGCTCAAGAATGTCGGTCAGGCACCTTTTTTTTTCTGTAACCATTGATTGACTTGCACGCACAAGAAAGTCTACTGGTAAACTTGTTACGTTTCTTTTGTTGCTGCTTACAACATACTTATTTAATACATCTATAGATCCTCTCGTCGTTTTATCCTTATCATTGCCAGTGCGATATTGACCGGGTGGCAACTTTATGAGCAAATTAGTTTTACGCCACAACGATAATAGGTGAGAATCGTTTTCAATCTTTCAACAGTCCAGTCGTCCATAGGCTCCGCTGCCTGATCAAAGTTTACCATGTTTGAAACATGTTTTTTGTGTCACAAGCAACTTGTGTTCGTTTGGTGGTACAGAAGAATGTCGCGTGGGTAGGATGACAAAATCCAAGCTTATCATGGGCTGTTGTTTTTGAAGGATTGAATAGGTGGACATTTTTGAGCCTCGCTGTGATGGCCATCGGCAAAGTAGCTCAATCCTACGTTATGCTCCAAGATCCATTGATGCCATACGAGTGTTTGAGCGCCAAAGTCAATAATGCATAAATCACCAGGTCAAACAGCTGCAACAGTGGATGGCAACAAAATGGTATCGTGGTGTAACCCATACGGTGGAATAGCACGGATTCCCATGTGCATTTATTCTCTTACGACGCTGGCCAAGGTCCTTCGGTGAATATCTTTATGACAGTGGGTTTGAACGCTTTTTTTTTTTTTTGCTCTTTGCTCTCTCTAGCAACAGAAAATGGAGACACTGGTTGACTATTCCAACAATCCCTTGGCTGCTTTATGTCAGATGACTTGGGAGGCACCATCAGCGTGGGGCGAGGCAACGCTTGACGCATTGGATGCGTTGGAGTCAGGCGAAAGCAGCCCAGGACAACCATTAACAGCAGAAAATATGCGCCGGCACGATTCCACACAGGGCGTCGGCAATGGCAAACAGGACATCATGGTTCGGTACCAATCTGCCAGAAAAAACAGTATTGGGACCCAGGAACACAGTGGCGCCTGTTTTCCGCAAGCATCACTCGACACCGACCGACCTACTGAAGCTCGGGCGATCCCGGTCAATATCCATGCCAAAACGACGGCCATTGATGCCCACCCTCTACCGTTCCCCTACCACAACGATTGTACTTTTCTCCCGACAGTCGAAACGGGAAGGACGCGATACGACAGCGCGAGCACACAGTCTTTATATGAAGAGATCCAGTCTTCCAGCACTGCTGCCTCGGCGTATTCTACTTCAATCCACCAGCAGCACTCTCGAGGGGTCACGCCCCAGCGATTGTATTCCCGCCTGCACCCTCGTGCTTACCCCTCTGCCAAGCGGTGTGACAGTAATGCAAGTCATCTTACTCAACCCCTTCCGAAATGTCCTAAGAATCTTAGAAGCACTTCTCCACGTCAGCAGCTCTGCAAATTGGTGGTTAACAATAAGCGCCGTCTGTCATTGATGCTGTCGAGCAAGCGGGACAGCAAAGTGTCGCTCACGCCCCCCTTGAATAAGCGAAGCAGCCAGCACTTAGCATCTGCCAACATTTCAGCCCAAACACTTTATGAGTACCGCCAGACCAATTCTACTTCCCGGGACAGCGTCTCACAATATACATGCCATGCTACTTCTGTGCCTCCCTCCCCCTACAGAACCAACAGTGTGCATACCACTCTTTATCCTTTTGATCGCCAACAGAGCAGATCACCACCGCTTCGTAATTTGGTTGAGCCGAATTTATTCTCCCGTTTTTTCAGAAAGGTTTGGTCATTCTAACCTTTGTAGCTTACAAACCTTCCTCGCCTTGCCACCTTTCTTATCAATATCTATCGTTCTCCTGTCGTTCTCAGATTTAAGGGCCTGTTATTGAATTAAATAAAACCAATGATCTATCGGGTCAAAGGGAAGCCAGACTCGTGAACAAAAAATGCTCATTCTCTGTTTCTATGGGATGGAGAGTAGGAGTCTAGGCCATTGACTTATCAACGAAGACGTAGTTATGCATAAAGTCGACACCAGTCTTCAGCCAAAGTTGGACTGCATCCTTGCGTTTGGCGCTGGTGTCCTTGCGGTTTGTGAGTAGTAATGTGATATGAATCGTAAGTGAGGCTTTTCATGTGCCTTTTCACAGATCGCTTGAAGACACTGGTGGTTGGATGAAAAGAAAAAAAGCGGTAGATAAGTGCCCATGGGAAAAGACAAGGCCCAGAATAAAAATAAAATAGCAAGCAGCTAGGCAAAGTCTTCGTCGTTTCGTAAAAAAAAACCAACACAAACACTGCACGGCAATTTTGGGTGATCAGATTCATGTGCAATTATGCAAAAGTGTGCCCAAAAGATCGCTCAGCCAACTTTTGATCACTTTCGTTTTGACATCACTGATCCACCAGCTAAAAAAATGAAAAAATTGGTCGTTTTGACCAGGGAACCCCCAGGCCATCTGATCAAAAATCTCAGGGCAAAATTGATCACCCCTACTTTAGCACATAAGCACAAAATGAGGAGAACTGACCATGCCTATACAGTCAATATCATTTAAACTTATAGTCTGATAAAGTTATAACTTGCATTTTTGCTGACACTGAGACGTTGCACAGGGCTTAAACATGGTTACGCTCAGCCGATAGTGAAAAAAAAACTTGTAACTTTTTTTTTTTGAGTCCTCAGTTCTTTCCTTTAATTGGCCACCTCTCAACGCTCAATTGACGTCCGTCCCCCCTTCCCTGGTTGTCAGCACAATCATAGTCTCCCTCTGGCGAGCCCACTGGGCAGCAATTTTCGACTCCTCTCCTTTCCTTCCACATTGTGTAATATCGTCCGTAACTCGTAACATATCTACCCTCCTACTCGAATTCCCCTCCCATCCAACCTCCTAAGCGACGGCTCCTCCCACCATTTCCCCTGTCATGACCTCTTTAGCATTTCTCCCTGATAAACGTCTTCGGCAAATAAAATTTTTGGACTGACCCGATCGTCCTCAAAAAAAAAAAAAAAAAGTTTTTTTTGAGTCGTAGCTTTCTTTTGCCCCTTTTTTCATTTCTTGTGGTTTTTATGGTAAAACAAATAAAACAGAGCTCGGCAAATATCCGCAGGCAGAATTGGCTGCGATGACAATTTTAACATCGGTGTTTAAAACCCCCAAAAAAAGATGTCAGATCTATGAACTACTCACGCGCAGAAAAAAAAACATGGTGATGGTATACAAGGTACAGAAGGTTTCGAAAAAAAAAATTGAAGGCGCAAAATATACTATACTCTCCCAGAAAAAATCTGAATGGAAAAATGATATACAAAAAAAAAACTGTTCTAGTTCACTTGGATTAAGCTTGTGAATGTTGTTTTGAGGACAGAGTGCGCTCATCTCGAAAAGGTCTCCAGGACACGCGTGAAAACCGTCAAAGTCTGAAAAAGCAATTGCGGGGACGGGAACCAAGTCATCCCGGGTTCGAAAAAAAACCCATATTTAGACATGGCAAGAAAAGTATAATGTTTAAGCAAATACTTGCCCTCAAAGGGAATGAAAATAATTGTGAGCGATATATTTTTCTTTATATGGGTGATGGATTTTTTGAAAATATACTTTCTAAAAAAGTAGCAATTATACTTTTTAGGAAAGTATATTTTCAAAAAATCCATCACCCATATAAAGAAAAATATATCGCTCACAATTATTTTCATTCCCTTTGAGGGCAAGTATTTGCTTAAACATTATACTTTTCTTGCCATGTCTAAATATGGGTTTTTTTTCGAACCCGGGATGACTTGGTTCCCGTCCCCGCAATTGCTTTTTCAGACTTTGACGGTTTTCACGCGTGTCCTGGAGACCAATTTTTTTTTCGAGATGAGCGCACTCTGTCCTCAAAACAACATTCACAAGCTTAATCCAAGTGAACTAGAGCAGTTTTTTTTTTGTGCGTCGTTTTTCCTTTCAGATTTTTTCTAGGAGAGTATTTACACCTTCAAAATCTTCTGTACCTTTTTATACCATCGCCATGTTTTTTTTCTGCGCGCAGGTACAGTGGTACAGTGGTTGACTAGATGAGATGGTCTTACGATCTGGCATCAATTTTGGTTTTTAAACACCGATGTTAAAATTGCTACCGTCAGCCCTATGGACATACTGGTAACTGGGTTTACGGAAAACAAAAAGCCTGGATTACTAGTGATGTGTTCCGGCACTGCATTGTGGAAATATGTTCAAAAATTGACAAAAGACACCGTGGTCAAAAATGCTTCCTCGTCTTGGACAATGCTCCAACTCAAAAAATCGATGATGAGCTGAAAAAGTGCCTTGGAAATGTAGAAATAAATATTTTTACCTCTTACAGTAACACGGCCAGTCAGTACTAGCATATCCTTCGCGCTGCAGAAAGCCCCCTCAGCAAGAATATGAAAGGGAGTGACCTACCGTATAAAAAATCAATGCAAAGACAGCAATTTTCATTGCAATAATGGCGTGGAACGATGACACGTCCGCGGCCATTAAGGACTGCTTCGTAAAAGCGGGAATTTTTGGAGCCTCCTCTGACGGTGCTAAGATCACTAGAACGCGAAGAAATGGCCAGCACTGAAAGCATGACTCAGTCAACGGACGCCACTATCGCAAGACTCAGAAGTGCCGGTCTCCCGAAAGGCATCATGGACGATATTGCCTCTGCCTGTGAAATTGACCATGACAGCTTAGCCTTCCGAGTGCACTGGGATACTGGCAAAGATGTTACAGTTAACAATTTGATGTTCTTATTCAACTTGGAGAACGACAATGCTGATGGTATCAGCCATGGTTTTGACATGAACACAGAAAATAAGCAATTGGAAGAAGTCGCTGGCACGGACGATGAGGCATCAATCAAGGACCTTCATCACTTTGCCATGCTTGTCAACAACACTATGAATGCAATTCCATTCAACACTGAAACTGAAATGGAACTATCTATTATATTGGGCAAAGTTGCCTCAGAGCTAGAGTCAAGCATCAGAAGCAGATCGAAGCCGAGCCAAAATAAAAACGGCACTGTGTCACTCTTTTTGGTCATGTATGTTACACGGAAATACCATACAAAGCATTAAGCCAAAACTAATAACTTTTATTTTTTCGAAAATCCCAAATCCATTTTTATAAGTTTAAATGATATTGACTGTAGCTGCATGTCTCTCAGGTAGCGGAGGGGAGTGCTGGAGGCTAGAAAGCATACTCTAAAAGATTGGTCGCACACACTTGATCTTAGTTTCTCGCACACTTGAAAAAAAGATTTAGCGAGACCTTTCATTTCAATCATTTTATTTCTACAGTGACTAATCCCTACGCCGATATCGATCCCGCCCGCGTTCACGGTCATAGTGATGATCACGATCCCTTTCATGATGGCGATCATGATCTCGGTCGCGTTCACGTTCATATTGGCGGTCACGATCTCGTTCACGGCCATGCTCATAATCACGGTCACGGTCACGGTCACTAAAGCCATGGTGCTTGCTTCGTTTGGAAGGAGGCTGGGCCCAGGGTGAGGATCTGTCGGTTGTGTCTTGATCCTTCAGATGGGTATATTTTGTTCGACCAGCCAGGCCAAAATTTTTGACTTGCATGATCTCGGGGAGGATTTCACGTTTTCGCACGTCGTTCATCGTAGGCGCAGAATAGTCACGTTGGAAGATCTCTTCCTTGCCAGCCATGTCCTACAGCCAGAAAAAAAAACGTTAGCACACGGCATACATGGATGGGCAGTTGCAGATCGCTGACTCTACCTGATAAAAGGCACCCTTGTGGTAGTACTTTTGCATAAAGGTGAATTCACCTTTGTCCTTTTCGCGGGTTTTGGCAGCATGTTCCATATCTTCTTTGAGGCGCTCTTCCTCAGGCATTTCACGGCGTCGTTCTAGCTCTTCTTGTTCCTTTTCTTGGCTACATGAGAACGATATCATACAACAGATTAGACTCAGCAACAAACAGCATGAAATAAATAGATGATGACATACGCAATACGACGTTCTCGATCCCGCTTGATACGTAACAATTCACGGACCTTCCATGCTTCAAATTCAGCTTGCTCATCCAGGCCATCCGTGTCATCGACATCTTCCTCCACTTCTAGATCAACGGCTGTAGTGAAGAAGGAAAAGGGGTGAGCTCCAACGGGCATCCTAGAGAAAACTAGCTTACGCTTGATATGCTCCTTTTTCAGCTCCTCTTCCAAAAGCTGATGCGATTGCAGACGCTGAGATTCCAATTCTTCTGCCAGGCGTTTTTCACGATCTTCTTCTTCAAGTTTCTGCTGTTCTTGCTGAAGTACTGTGGCTCGATGGTTTCTGATTGAAATTAATAGAAAGGGCGAGCGTCAATCAGCGTTGGTTCAACTTAGGTTGGGGTCTCCTTCATCACTTACTTTGGTATAAACATAGGCTTCGGCATGCTTCGTAGTGTGTCTTGTTCTTCAGAATCGTCGCTGTCAGTCTCGTATTCGCTAGAGCTCTATCAGCAGGAAGAAAAAAAAAAAAAAAAAAGGAGAATGAGATGTTTTTGATCTTTGTATGATCACGTTGTCGTACCTCGCCATCTTCGGACTCCTCAAGTGCATCATTTGTCATTTCTTCTTCTTGTGCTCGCTGTAAGGCTCGCTGCTTCATGCGCTGGCGATCTCGGGCTAGCTGCTCGTCGTCCTGCTCGTCTTCATCCTCCTCGTCATCGCTGGACTGTTTTCTCTGGGCTTTGGCTCGTTGCTGTGCCATTTGTAATCGCTGCATACGTCGATCGGTCGCCATGACTTGCTCAGAGACAGCTTCTTGTTGGATTCCGGTCTTGACATCCTTTTGAGCGATCTGGACCGAAGCCGGCTGCGTGCGATGCGATGAGGATGCCGCTTGCTTTTTCTGCTGTTGAAGAGGGGCTTCATCCTCAGATGAATCAGACGAATCGGATACGTAATCTTTAGGAGCCCCAGCGCGGTATCGCTTCGCTTGGGCTGTAGGTCTTTGCTGCCGCTGCTGACCTGGTCGGTGAGACATTGAATCAATGAGGATGAAGAAAAACTTTTTTTTTCTTCAGCTCAGCGGGAATACAGTTGCGGGGTTGAGGGCCAGTTGAGTGATGAAATAAGTTGGCTGGAGTGACCGGTCGATATAATATATCCAGCATCATCGTCCATGAGTCTCCGTAACTATACAACACTCTACGTCGATTGGCAATCGCTGAAGCTGAGTGCGACATTTTTTTTTTATTTTTCATGAAGGCATAACCTGAGGACCAACAGATCAGGTGACCCTAGATGTTGCAGGTGACTAGCACTTTTGTCGTCACCGAAGGCGAGAGGAAGGCATCTCCTTATTTTAAGGTGGTATGAATGAAAGTCCATTTTCTACGCTGATTACATATTGAATGTCGTGTATATTATCAAGTGCTGTAATTTATACAAAGTGTTAGCAGTACCAGCTTGAAGGTTGCTCCTCCTCCTGCTATAATAAGAAAAAGTGAGACCAGGCTGTTTCAACTATAGAGAGGAAGAGAAAGCAATGGGGGAGAGCTTGCGGTCGTTACCTGGCAATTCTTGATGTAATGCAAAGCATCCGATTTTGACACACCGCTGATGGCTTTTTGAAGCAGGCTAACAAGCGTATACTTCATGTCATCCAAGTCCAAGGCAGGATCCAGCTGTTTGTTGAGAGACTTGGCCAGTTGCAAGGCAGATGCTTGCTCTTCTTGTACCTTTTTGCGAAAAGAGTTGAAGAATCAGTATGACAATAAAAAACAGGAATTGTTGTTTGTATGGCGTACCAGATCCAGTTCGCATTTCAGCCAATTCACTCGCTTATTGAGTTTGGTTATGGCTTTCGAGTGGGAAAGGTTCAAAGAGGTTTTGGCTTGAGCAAGATTATGGCGGAGTTGGTGATCTTTTTCGTCCAGTTGGCATTCATGCTGGATGTGATACAGCTGCAGGGCTTGCTGATGCTGATCTTTTAGATCTTGAATATTCTGATCGTGCTCGGCCACAAGATTATCTATGTGTGCCTGGTGTCGGAGGGCTGAGTCTTGGATCTCGCGTGTCAGCAGCTCCAATTTGAATGTTGTCTGCACTTCTTCAACGGACTGCAGCGAGTATCGACGGCGTGAGTGTGTATCAGGCGACGATGTTGATAAAGCAGAGGTCAAAGAAGGAGAGGATGATGCAAGCGAGGATGGTCGGCGAGCTGGGCTGGAGGGAGCGCTATGGGATTGCAAACGGAATTTGTTGCCGCACTGTTGGCAGCATGACTTGGCTTCAAGGCGTTCATGGAACTCGATTAGCCGACGGCTGCTCTTGCGCTGCTCTAATTCCATGGACTGGTCATAGCGCTGCTGCCATTCCAGCACGTCTTGGTCGTGATCACGTTTTTCTTGGACAAGCTGATCTTCCAAAGCCTGCACCTATTATTCAAATAAAGTTCAGTCCATAAATGGACTTCACACCCCTAAACAATGACCATATTTGTTCACGCCTTGTCCTGGTCTACACCATGCAACGCCGCTGTTACCTTGGAAGCCCACTGTGCTTGAATCTGATCTTCTTTTTCTGCAAGCAGCTGATCTTTATTTTTGATATCTTGCAAGAGCTAGGAAAGGAAAAAAAAATGAGCGCCCACGTGTTTGACGACCGCAATCCTTCTCTCAATACCGTCTGTCGCTGCTGGTGAAATAGTTTTTTTCCGTCTTCGTGTTGTCGCTCGAGAGCATCGTACTTGGACTGCAGATCTTGAAGCTGTGTCATTACCTATAAAAAAAAGAGGGCGAGATAGATCCAGTACAAGAGGAGATCAGTCTACGTCGATGTTTTTCTATATCATGCTGGACGGTTACATTGTTCAAAGATGGCCAGTCCTGCTTCAAAGGCAAAGGTGCAACAGTTTGGACTTGCATGTTTGGAATAGGATGAAGTATGGAAGAGAAGGGTTCGTGTTGCAACTATGTTTTAAAAATAAAATATGAGGGAACAATCTTGGCGCACATGATCTGCCACCATCTTCATTCTTTTTGCCATTGATCCTCGCCACCTCCTGAATTTTTTTTTCCATGCAATAATTTTGTTTTGGTTTTGCCCGTCCATGCTCAAGTGATGTTTTTCCTTTTTTGACCCAGTTATTTTGTTCCTTCTCTATACTTACCTTGTCAGTTAACCCATCGTAGATATAATGCGTGGCCTCTGTCAGTGACGTCAATAAACAAGTGACAATATCCGAGTGGTCGTGCTGGTAATGGTCTTTCAAGGCTTCAATGTAATCTATAAAAAGGACGAGAAGTCAAATCCTCTAGCATTTACCTTTTTTTTTTTTTTTTTTTGCAAACATACCTTGGACATCTTCCTTTTCAACAGAAAGTTGATCTCCGGCCTTGCGATCCGAAGTGACGGTCAAGTGCATCTTTGTGGATGGGGTGAGCAGAGCAAGATCTAAAAATAAAAATTAAGTAAAAAATATAAGCATAATTGCATGCATGGCTGCATCACTTATTTTTTTTTGTACCTTTGCTAGCAAATGGTATCATGCACACGTTGTATTTGAGAGCATTGGGAGCAAACAGGGACTCTAATTGGTCAACTATCGTCACATTTGAAAGGAAATTCCGCCGATAGTCTTGCTCTGACGAGAGAACATGTGTGTACCAGTCTGCTAGTTTCTTGGCATGGTCGAGGATAGACTTTTTCGATTCAAAAAAAAAAAAAATAGATGAGTCGCCTTTCCATCTCTACTACTGATTCATTTACCGCGTTATATTGAGATCTGCGCCATAGTTCAATGAGTGCCATCCCCTGCATCGATTATAAAAACAGCAATGAGTGTCCTTGGTATTATTGTTTGTTTTTAGGTGAAGGGCGTTTAAACAAGCTTCGTCCAATTGTTTTCGTATTATTTTTTTGATCTGTCTGTGTGAGAAGGGATGGCTTACATAACCTTTGAGGATGTCCTGGGTAACTTGGTTAAGATCATCGAGTTTCTGGCCCAATTTCTTGACTTCTTGGCTGATATGTCGAAGAGTGGCAAATAAATTAGCAATGGCTTCTTGCAAGGAGCTGATGACACGCAAGGATCGGAAGAGCTGGCGCATAGTGCTACGTTTAAGATGGATCATCGCAGCCACGCCTTCGCGAGTATGGGCTTCACAGGCGAGCAGACTTTGGTGGAACTGCTCATGTGACAGGGTCGTGGAAAAAGTGGGCTCGGCAATATTGGCGTTTGCAACTTGATCGAGAAGCGAAATCCAGTCAGCAGGTGATGTTGGACTTGAAGGGTAAGGGTGGGTGCTTGGAAGAGCAGTACCGGATGAAGGCGATGGTGGAACGTTTGACTGAAGGTGACTGAACAAGGTAGCGACGTGGTCGACCTGCGTCATGGTGGATGAGAGCTCCTTGCTGGCTTTGGTGTGTGCGGTAGTTTCTCTCTTATGCAGCTGGGTGGCTTGCTGGCGAATATTATCTAGACGATCTAGCAGTTTTTTTCGTTTCGCGTCTAGTCGCTGAAGCTGCTGTGAAAGTTGCTGTCGCTGTTGGTGCAACGGTGAGAGATCGAGCGCAGTGGTCAGTGGTGCAAGTGGTAGATGAGAGTGGGAGGTCTGTACAGGGCTTGATCCTGGAAGGGGTGATCTGGTTGCGATAGGGGAGGAAGCAGCCGAATTGGGCGGTGAGGATTCAACCAAGGAAGAAGCAAGTGAATGCAGTTTCTGAGTTTGAATGAGTGGGTGCACGGGCCAGCGTTGCATAAATAGGACCCAGTCCCTTTCCAAGTCATGAAGTGTTTGTTCTGCTTTGGCCAGTTCCCGCTGAGCCATGCGATCAAATTGGTCCTGCACATCGTAGGTAGTTCTAACAACCAAGTAGTAAAGCAAAATCAGTCGCCTGTCATGGGCCTCTCATCCCTTTCAACGCTCAGCAAGTCCAATTATCTTTTTTTTTTTTTGCCATACTTGATATGATGATCTAAATTGGCAATAGCAGCTTTCCAAGCAACGTGTAACGTGTCTGAATCATCTACAAGGCTCAAAGCTACTTGATTGTTGGTGGCTAAAATAGGAGCTAATGTCTAACATGCGAGAAGAAAAATAAATTACTGAGATACGGCAGGAGTTGCAGCAAATACGGAATACCTGAAATGTCTGTTCACATTGCATGGTCCACTGCGACTGATCTGGGGCCAGGGTGGTAAGCAGAGTAGTAGGGAGAGCAGGTAGCGTGGGGAGGGCTTGATCGTTGATGACTAGGTGAGAATCTTTTGTCTCCAGGAGCTGCCGATTAAAAAGAACACAGGCATCATTGTCGGGTATGTGCTGGGCCTTGACTTGAACGCCATTAGGTAGTAGCAAGATCTGATTGTCAACGGGAATGTGTGTAAGATCGGCCAGCTGTTGCTGTAGGTCAGACAGACTGTTCGAAAAAGCGGTTAGTCCAGTCATAAAAAAAATAGTAGGCAGAACTGAGACATATACAAGAAACTTACCTATCAGTTTCTACGGTAACAAATTGACCGATGTCTGTAATTATAACATGATGCATCAAGGAAAATGAAGAGAGGAAAAAGTCGAAAAAAAAAAGAAAATGACGATCAGTTGACTTTGCTGACTTTGGATTTGCGCGGTTTCAAAGAAACCAATTGCAGTGGGAGTGATCTAAAGCCCAGCGTGTTTGTTGATGGTGAACAAACTCCTGAAGAAATAAATGTCATGAATGATTGTTTGTATGCTACTAGACAAAATCATAAATACTTTCAGTAAAATTGTACGGTGCCATTCCAGTCCTGTTCCGGCACAGCGCTCTTGGTAAATACAAAAAAAGGTATCCGTCAGTCATTGGCACGTCTCACAGCATCGGTCCTCTCTCTCCGTTCATTATCTCTTTGATTGCTACACAAGTCAACTCCTACCAAGAAAGTCGTACTGTACACGCACAATAATGGAGACTCCAAAGCGAAAAAAAAAACATTCGGATTTATTCTTGTACTTGGCAGCTTGGCCACGAAGGCATTCGTAGCTGTCTTACATCTTAAAGAGGCCACGCTGGCGTTGTCGTTGTCTATCATTTGGGATCGCTGGCGCTTGATTTCATTTTTGGCCCTTTTATTATTGCCTGGGATGTTACTGACATGAAGCAGTGAACTCTCCCAAAGCAATCACTGGCCATGGAAAATGCCTCCACGGTGGTACAAAAGTTCTGTTGGTGATCCCCCATGGCACGTGGGAAAAGCCTTTGCTACGGCATATATCTTTGCACTGTGGTGTCGTTGTAGTGCTCATGATAGGCGAGAGCTGTGGCATCACAGAAAGTAGCTGACAATACCGACGACAGATCCGGTAGGTCTGTGATTTTCATGGGAGAAGTTGAAAGGGGTCATCTGTAACATGCGAGAACCACAGTGGAACGGTTTATAATAAAATAAAAAATGAGGATCAGGGAGAAGAAAATAATGATGTGGTAGTCTGACTGTAACTGCTAAATACTGTGAGGGTCTCAAGCTCTGTGAACGTGGCTAGCTGGCTTCAAGTTCACGCCAGCATCAGGCAGTCTTTCGCCCAGAGCTGGAAAGCAGGTTTTTTCAATGGCCAAAGCTTCGTTGGATGCTTGTCGATAATGTCCATAGCATATCGAAAAGCAGGTTGCTAAAAATCACCGTTGACGATCTGCTGGAGTACAATCAATATCGGTGGCAGTGACGATTGAACCGCGAGTCTTTGTACATAAAGTACGGTTGCACCATTTTCGATCAGGCTATTCTTTGTCCTCCGTGGTATATGTGTTAGCAGGAATGTCCAAGAGGCTCTTTGTGATTAGGTCGATCATCATTTTGCCTCTGAGAATAGCCTAACTGAGCTGACATTACCAGAGCACAAGCTGTCCGGGTGAAGTATGCTGTACGAATATAAAAGTGAAAAGAGAAAAAAGAACGTGAAAGAAAGAATGAGCCAAGTTGGTCCTTTTTTTTTTTTTTGCTCACCGCATTAATCGGATCGTCATGCGCAGTCTCCGCCCAGCGCCTTTCATTTAAGGCTGGTGCACACACTGTAATAATGCGAGATTCAAAAGTGGTGATTTAATCAAGGCATTGATTGAGGGAGAAAAAGAGAAAAATAATAATAAAGTGCTCTGGCCGTGTTACCGACAGGGACTTGATAGTTGCACAAGCTATGTGAGGGCGGCTAGATAGCTTCAAGTTGACACACACGGTAATTGATAAGTAGTGAAAGCCTGCGCTATTTGTCAAGTGCGGCATGATCAAGGCAGTGACAGTATTTCATCGTCAAATTTGAATTTTCGATTTTGGAAATGGTTGGACCTTCGAACTGATTTGGTAGTGCCTGCTTGTACCAGCCTGAGGTCGATAGGCACCGTGCGGAAGTTAAACACAGCGATCCGATTTTTTCTCCAATTTGAAAAAAAAAAATAATCGCTGTACAGCACTTTTGATTGATGGGATCGGTGTGAAATGTTGCACAAGTGCGCAAATGTATGAATGATGATGATGCTGAAAAAAACAGGTCCATTGGTGAAGGTTACCCAGCCGGCTTTTGATCAGGTTCGTTTTGACACTTCCGGTTCCCCAGCTTAAAAAAATGAAAAATCGGCCATTTTCACCAGGGGACCCCCCAGGCGATCTGATAAAAAATCACAGTGAAAAATTGCTCTAAATAAATTCACCCCAAATTTTGCATGTCAGTTCAAAATGGTCAGAAATGACCTTGATTGAAATCACATGACTCTCAGACAGCGGAGGGAAGTGTTAGAAGGTGGAATACAGTTTCCGTGCGTGCACTGGCCACGCATCGAATGTACTTTGCGGAAGCTAAATATGGCAATCCCGCCAACGCCTTACCCAACTCCCAACAATGAAATTCGTCACCACCGCCGCAACTAATTGCACCCTGCCGACAGCTTCACTTACATCCTTTCCGTCTGCGTCTCCAAACACTGCAACAACGCGATTTCCCGTCGATTGCCGTCGCTCTTGTCCCTATTGTGGCCACTCAATCCGTTCCTGCCGCTACGCCATCAATTGCCTCCATGCCCTTGCTCGCCTGAAGCTGAGCTCGTCCACCACCAGCCCACTTATTTTTTTCCCTCAGCCACCTCCCACTACACCCACCTCAACCACAAAAAGGTGCCATTGCAAGCTCGTGACTTGGCCTGGTTCCCTTCCTTCGCCAGCTGGACACTACACACTTACCCAACCGCCACGTATGCCCACCATCCACCCTTGTTCTGGATCTAAAAACCCACTCACTCCTACATCACCTACACAATCCTCCTCCTCTTTCATAACCTCTCCCTCTCTGCTTTTTTGTTTTCCACCCTGTGCTCGCTCTTTTTAGCCCCCACCTCTCAGTCGTCGAACTCATCAGACAAAGAACACTTCTGTGCCTTTCACTGCACTGCCAGTGCTTTTTTCCTATACTGTATTCCATCTCGACTGACTTGCTTTGCGTTTATTTTACCAAATTCAACAACTGCCTTCTTTTTTGTCGCAGATCCTCCTGATCATAATTCATCAATCTCATCATGTTATCTTGCTCCATCTCCCTCTGTAAAAAAGGCATCGCTTGCCCGTCACCTCAATTACAATGTCTCTCTTCCGGTGGTCACCGTACATGGGTATGTAAATCAAAATACCTAACGATAGTGCCAACTCGTACCAACCCGTGCCAACCCGTACCAACTCATACCATCTCGTACTAACCCGTGCGCTGCTTGGCTAGACCACTGCCCATCCCGTCATACCTGGTAAGTACCAGAAATGAAGTGAGGTGTTGAGGGAGTCCATTTAAGATGCTCTGAGTGCTATTCTTTTGGTCCTAAATGCTTCCCAACCTCACTCATATAATTTTTTTGAAGCACTCGTAACGCCAAACAGTTTGGAACGAGACATGTCTATTGGAATATCATGACAAAGAGAATCAATACAGTATGACAACGTGTTTTTTTTTTTTTTTTTTTTTTTTTTGCATTTGACTGAGGAAAAAAAAAAATTAAAAAAACTCCTCCTTGCTCTCCTCTTTTTACTGTACATACGGCACCTCCTCAAACACATTCAACAAAGAAAAACGTACAAACCATACACAGGGTCGTCACTCTTATTTTTTCTATTTTTACTTTCCTAATTCTCTTTCTCTTTGTTATTTTATTGCCCTCTTGCACTTTTCTTTTTTTCATTTCATTCTTTCTCTTTTGTCTTTCCTTGCCTACTTGGACACAAAAGGGGTGACATTTTGATGACAAGAACCTATTCTCAACAGTATGAACATTGCAACCAACACCGATACGTTACCCTGCACCTCTATACCAACGGTCGTTCCTGACTTTACTACAACTGATTCCCCTGATTTGTCTCGGCTCACTGCCGATCTTCTCGTCAGCACTTATCCTTATACTGGTCTTGTTTACTTGGAACACCTGGCCGAGCACCTACTCTCGACTACGCAAGCATCCACCGTATGGATTCAGCAACTGGTCTCCACCGAAGAAGCTGAAAACATTGCCCGCCGTCTCCAAACCCAGCCCACCACAGACGTTACCCTCCTTACACGTGACGATACCTCCAATCAAGACCTTCAGTATCTACAATATCTACGCTGCCTTGCACCTGACGATATCAATAGTTCGTCCTCCACTTGTAGCTCCTCCTCCTCTTCCTCCTCCTCTACGTCCGCGTCTCCCTATGCTTATCAATACTTGTATACGAGGGCCTGCTTCAAATCGAATCAACTTGACAATACCTCATGGTTCGTTCTCGTCTGCGAAAACGACCCGTCTCAATTGTTTTTCCTTTTTTTTTTTCCCACAGGGAAAGCCGCCATATTCTGTCTATGGAGCTAATGAAAGATACGCCTCAATCCAAAGCACTGGAGGCTGGTCTGGTGGAGGGAACAAACACAATGACCATCCACGGCTCAGCTGAACTGCCATTGACTGTACCTCGCTCGGTGGTTAGCATCCGCCTTTCACTATCTACTGGCCAACCGTTGGGTCTACTGACCGTATATGCCGATCAAATCAGGGATGTCTCTTGGCTGAGAAGGGCGCAACACTTGCTTTTGGCTGTCCAGGAGCGAGCTGCACTTGAACTCGACAATGTCAGGGACAAAGAGCGACTGACCATGGCCAAAAATGCTGCTCTTCAAGACGCTGAGAACAAGATCAAATTCCTGGCCGACATGAGCCATGAAATCAGGTAATTTCACTGTTCTGCTTTACTATTGTGCTCATCTAACCACGTCTACGATATCCTACTAAGAACCCCCATGAATGCTGTCATTGCTCTGACCGACCTCCTTTTACAAGAGCGATCGTCTCTGAATCTGGAACAAATTGAACATTTGGAAGTGATTCAGACCAGCGGCCATCATCTTTTGACAGTAAGTCCTCATCCATTCAGATTTGTCGATATATTCTTTCACTCCCTATTTTTGTTTCCGCCGTAGGTGATCAACGATATCTTGGACATCACCAAAGTCAATCAAGATCCAGAATTTAAACTTGAGCAACGTCGGTTTTGCCTGCGCAAATGTATCAAAGGTAAGAAGGCGAGATCGGGAGAGCTGTCATTTTGAACATGAATTTTTATTCGCTACGTTTTTTAAAAGACGCTCTGAACATGGCCCGGCACCAGGCATCTACCACCCAGCTGGGAAAGATGATGTACATCGTTGAATACCCTATGGCGATGGACGACCACATTTCTGTACAACAAACGATCGCCAACCTTGGACTGACATCACGTGTCCATTCTCGAGACAAAATCGTCTTGCCTCTGATTTGGTACGTTGAACCCGACGTCCCAGATCATCTGATGGGTGATACCATGCGCTTGACCCAGATCATTGTCAACCTTTGCTCCAATGCGGTCAAGGTAGCTAAGAAAATCAAATCATGGAGAGTCACTGACCACTTTTTTTTTTTTTTTTTTTACACAGTTCACCAAAACTGGTGGGATCCGAGTGCACGTCAAACGATATGTGCCAACACCGATGCAACAACACCACTCTCGAGGAACATCCAAGCTAAAGCAGCGGTATGAGGCCAAGCTGGAGGACATGTATACACGAGCGATGCAGCAACAACAAGGCAGGGATGTGGACTTGGTAGACATGGACATCGATGATCCAGCCAATAGCAATACTGAGCGTGCTATTCTGGAATTCAGTGTCACCGACACTGGCATTGGCATTCCCCCCGACCGCCTACCCAAGCTATTCAAATCCTTTTCACAAATCGACATCTCGACCGCACGCCGATATGGTGGCACCGGCTTGGGTCTGGCGATCTCGAGCACCCTGGCCAACAGGATGGGAGGTGGGCTCTGGGTCGAATCCGAGGAAAACATTGGCTCCAAATTTGCACTGACAATCCCGCTTTCTGTTGCATATGGACGCTATGAACGCAGCTATGGCTCTGAAAGCACCACCGCCAGTAGTCTCATGATCTCGCCTCCGTCTCCAACCTCCTCTGCCTCGGATGGCGGTGGCAGTGTACACTCTGGCTACTTTGAACGAACAGCCATCGACTCTTACAATACCAATACCAGTGCCGGAGGACATTCTTTGGCCTCCCCCGCCTCCTTGACCGGAGCAACGACTCCTTATTTCCAAAACACTTCCACAACGTCACCCCAGCAGCCATTCATGTATGCCCGCAATCGCCAACCAGCGTCCTGGTGCACATACAACCCCCGTCGTTCGTCGTCTTCTTTGGATTATCACCCTGCAACATCCGTCGAGCAACCTTGCTCCTCACAACAACAACCTACAATGCACCCATTAATCACCTCATTACCCGCTAGCACGTTACCTTCACCGACCCAGGTCTTTGCCTCTGTGTTACCACCCTCTTCTGCTGGTCAACTGTTCACGTCTGCGCCCATTCCCACTGCGACAGAATCAAAACCCATTCGACCATTGCTTCGGCGAGGCGAAGCCTCCCCAAGCTTACTAAATCACCCTCCTACAGCTACCGGTGCAAAACGAACAAACTCTCGCCGCCATCGTCCCAAGCTCAGCACCAGCCAAACCGAGGACACGTCGCAGCCCTTACCTATCAAAATTATCTTGGCTGAGGATAACATTTGTAAGGTTTTTTTCGTTTATTTTATTTTCGTTCGTTTTCCCTGAGATTAGCGGTGGGTTGATGTTCCCTCTCTTTTTATAGTGAACCAGAAAATTGCTGTCAGCATACTCAAGCGGCTAGGATACCAGGATGTCACCGTTGTTAACAACGGCAAGGAGGTGCTCGAGCGAATGCGTAGTCAAATGTTTGATGTCATATTTGTACGTTGCCACCTGCCACAGATTTTTAGAGTCCGTTCTCACCCTATTATTTTTGTTTGCTTGTAACAGATGGACTTGTACATGCCAGAAATGGACGGGTTGGAGGCCACAAAAGAAATCGTAAATCAGCGAACTAGTGCCATATTGGACCCAGCCTCGGCGACGCTTAAAAACGTGCAAGATATCTACATCATTGCTCTGACAGCCTCTGCCTCGCAGCAAGATCGACAAATTTGCATTGACGCAGGCATGAACGATTTCATTGGCAAGCCCTTCACGATGCAGGAAATGAAAAACTCCTTGCAAACCTGCAGCAGGAAACTGGTCAAAGTCAAAGACCCGGCTGAAGATATGACTATGGAATAACGTTCCAAACGTGCCAACGTCATTCTATGAAGATTCCTATTTTGCCTCGTTGCCTCTTCTCATACCATTACATTTTTTGTGTTTATTCTGTTCAATTAGATCATTTCATCCCTCAATGTTCCTTGCTATTTTCCTGCTCTTGTATCACTATCTCTCTTTTACTTTAATGAATATTGTACAGTACCGTACTGGTGATTTGTCTGGGCAATTTTTGAGAAAAAAAAGGAAACAGTATAATAAAACCACTTTGATCGAGTGGTTTTTTTGTATACGTGCAATGGGAAATAAAAAGAGGGAATAAAAAGAGGGAAAAAGAAAGAAGAAAAAAGAAAGGGAAAAGGAAAGAGGGAAAAACCATGAACGGGGGAAAAGGGCGGGAATAGGGGGAAAACTCAACACCGGTACTGTATCGACACTTCAAATCATAAATAAAACACATGTGCACTCATCGCTTCACTGCCCTTCCTGATACAAAGTAGGCCAAGTCGGCTGCTGCGGAGAAAAATTGCCAAAACGCCAGTGTAAGGTGCCACGGCTGCAAATATGTCATTGACAGTAACCAAAGCTGACTCATTTCAAGGATTACCGCCACTCGAACAGTCCATAAAAGTCATATGGATGAGTTCCTAGCCTTGGACGACGACGATTCAATAAAAAAAACATTCTGCAGCCAAAAACCAAGCCAAAAGCGATCTCCACCCTACAAACTTGATGCACAAAGTACATGAGGAGGAATGACTACGGCAAAAATCCTGTATTTTCTCCATTGTCTATTACTTGATTTAACGGCGACCTGGAGCTGAAGCAAGGCGTAGTAGCGCAGCCTGGCATCTCCAGAATTCGAACAGGTGCATGAGCTTTTTTCTCCAGCTAAAACTATGCTCCAAATGCCATTCCTGTTGTATTAATGCACCATCGGCATTGAACCACAACGAAGTATGTGCAAAATACGCAAAGTAACGAGTCATGTATTTCTTGTCGACCTCGTAAAAGGAGGTTCAACAATGCGACCACCGTGCAAACTCGTGTGATTAGCGCCTCACCAATGTGGGAAAAAATCAGGTGCTGAAGCCAAGGGTGAACCACTGGCGAAAGCACAAATTAAAACTCTTTTTGCTTCGTCTGCCGCACAGACTGTCCCTCGACAAACCGCTGAAAACTCAACCAACTCAAAGCTACCGACTCAGCGCGTTAGACTTGTATGTGCAACTTGCCTGGGGTATATTTGTATATGAGTCTTACTTTCCCCAACTTATTTTTTAATCCGCTCATAGAGAACTATCACTTGCAGAAGCCAATGCGACAGCCATGGTATTAACGGCACCATGTTTTGTGAAAAACAGTTTTTTTAAAACTTCATCAGACTGAGCGAGACCGAAAAAATACTTTTTATTTCTGAAATCTAAAAGGCTGTTTTTCACATGTCCAACTAGGGTCGCTAGCTTGTATAATATATTCTGAGTATTGTAAAGAAAAATCCTGGCAGAGTTAGGTTGGGCCCAGGACCAAAGCTCAATGGAAAGGTAAGAAAAAAATGTAGAACCTTCTTATTTTTTTTTTGACGCTGGCATGACTTTTCTTAGTCTTTTTTTTTCAGTAGTGGATATGACAAGCACCGTTTATTACGTTTGGCATAGAAAAGATAAAAAGAGGTTCATACTCATAAAAAAAGGAAGGTTAGATTTCATGGGGTCGTGTGGCGAGAGAAGGATCATCATGTGGCGGTGAGTACCAGGTGGGTGCTTGTTTTCCCGGTAGCTGTGAGTGTAAACTTTGGGCTAATAAACACAGCAAGTAATTCAATTAGAATCTTTTCAGGTTTATTAGTACTTCGAAAATTCGAATGAAGAAGAAAAAGAAAAAAAGGATTTAAGCAATACGACTAGGTGCGGAGTTTACTCGTGCACTTGTCTAATTCTAGAACAAGTCTCCGCACAGTGGATCTCCCTCAGCTTGCATATTTCTTTCTTCCTGACGCTAATACGCACGAAAGAGCAAGGCATTCTATACACCGTTCACGTCTTAGCTAGGGCGCATGCCACAGTGAGGGGGTAAAGTTGCGGATGGGCGGCCATGGACAGAACCAAACGAGTTCTTTTTGTCATGCAGGAGGTCTTGTTGTTGGTTGATCTTTGTTCCGATGATAAGCAGTTGGCGTCGGAAATAAAGGAGTGTTTTCAACGTGCCTTCAAAACGTTTGATTGACATAGCTGATGTGGGGTATAAAAGGGGTTGTTGGGGAACGGTTGCATAAACGCCATCATCTGTCAGATGCATTGTTGAAAACCGACCTTGGAGTCCAACCAGCTGCAAAAAAATGGCTGTCATAGAAGCTGCTGCTCCTTCCTCAACCATTGACTTCAGCAGATGATCCAAAATGTCTTTGCCTTCACGAATGAGTTTGGCGTGATCCGTGGTGATTTTGTCTTCGAAGTCGTTGGTGGCAGCTGCTTCGACAGCAGCGATATCCAGAACTTTTCGCGACCGCCGGCAGTGACATGTTACCCGGATGTCAATCTTGAAGGCTGTGACTTTCTTTGCATCATGGTACTGCGCACGCTTTTCAGCAGCTGTGTACCGATTGATTGATTCACCAATTCGAGTGCAGATGTAGGGATTCTTTGCAAAGAGGCAATCCAGCAAAGGCAGCCAGAACTTGAAGGTGTAATCATACTCGGTTGGGCGGTGTTCAAGATTGAGCGGGTCCAGCAGTAATTCATGACGATGTAGCGCGACAAGGACTTCATACAAGAGTGCAATACCAACGCTCGTATCGTCATCGTCATAGGTTTGATACAAAGCTCGGCACAAGTAACTTCGAGCACCACGCGCGTTCCCCATGCTCAACAAGCTCGACCACTTGAGCAAATACATTTTCCAACGTTGGTGGGAGTTTTGTTTCTGGCCATTTCCACTTTGAGAAGCATGTACGTTCCATGTCAGTCCACTTGTCATCATCAAATAGAGCACGTTGTCCTTGGTCCCCTGCGCTGACGAGATCGACGATGCTTGACAAGCTCGAAGTCATGACTGCGCGGTCAGGTGCCAATGTCAACCGTCCTATCTTGTAAGCATCGAGCTTTTCGAGTCCAGTAGCTTTGGTGGTGTCCAACATTGATGAGGAAGGTGAAGAAGGAGACACTGTTGAGGCGGATGTGAGCAGGTTTACTTTCGGTGAAGATGATAGCGACGAGGAGGCCGTAGTTGACGATTCGGACACATATGGCAACGTGTTCTTGCTCTTGCTTTCCAAATTATTGATACGCTCGTCAAGTGCGTCATCGACCAACAGATTGCCAACGATCTTGGACTTGAGTTCGATCGATTGTCCTGTTGCTGCCAATTTTCGCTCCAAAGCATTTTTAACAAGTCCCTCGTACGCCTTTGCGAATGCATCCTTCACGCTTTTCTTGCTCAAGAATGTCTTGCACCGCTCGCAATACAGGACCAAGGATGCATCAAATGACTTCTCTGCAATGATTTTCAGAGATAACGTCACCGATGACAACGCCTTGCATGGTTTTGTGATATTTGGATTGACTTGCAATGCGCGCTTTGCCACTTTGTTTACATTGGGCCAATCCACAATGGGCATTCCCACAAGTGTATGATCCATTTCCCACGCATCTGCTTGTTGACAAGAGATAGTTACATCGTGCTGCAACCCATGAGGTTGGGGTGGCACTGACATTGGGAAGAAAGAAAAAAAAGGAACCTGTGAACCAATAAGGAAATAAGTAGTCAGCGAAGAAAAGAAAAAAAGGGTTCAAAAAACACCCCACCCCAGTTTTATTTTTTTCTTTTCTTATTTTTTGTTTGTGCCTCTTGAAGATACCATCATGTAGTAGACCTGTAGTACGCTCGCGGGGAACATCACTTGTCTTGGGACAAGGTGGGCTTAGGACTACAGGAGAAACCATGAAATAATTCAAGAGGAAGTAGCATGCAGACTTGGCGTCTAGCCTTGATGGGTTCCGGATGTTTTCCTTATGCATGCTACGTGGCAAACTCTGTATTTCTCCAGGTTTTAATTAAGGTAAGAAAGACCCTCTTTGCGTTATTATTATTTTTTTTTTTTCGTAGGGAAAATCGCCATATTCAAGCGCTGGAGGCTGGCCGATAGTACTCCAGACACGACTCAGCTGAACTGACGTTGATTGTACCTCGCTCGGTGGTTAGCAACCGTCTTGCCCTATCTACTGGCCAACCATTGGACCTACTAATTGTATGCGATTGTTGACAACAAGATAAATTGTAAACCAACGTACTAATCCCATATTCGACTTAAAATGCGTTCAAGATATCTATATCATTGCTCTGACAGCCTATACCTCGCAGCAAGATCGACAAATTTGTATGAACAATTTCATTGGCAAGCCGTTAACGATGCAGGAATGAAAAATCCCTTGCAAACCTGTAACAAGAAAATGGTCAAAGCCAAAGATCCGTCTGAATCTGTGATGATTCCTATTTTGTCTCTTTGCCTCTGCTCATACCAATACATTTCTTTGTGATTATTCTTCTCCCATTAAATTCATTGCATACCTCTATATTCCTCGCTATTTCCCTGCTCTCATATCACCATTTCTCCTTTACTTTAATGAATGATTTGTACTGTGTGGGTATCGACGCCTCGCTTACACTCTGTCACAAGAACGAAAGGAAAAAAAAAAAAAGAAAGCAGGGTGAGGCCGCTTCATCACGACGATCAGGCATAGCCATTTGCTGCATGAGGAGGATGATCAAGCCGCTTAATGTCAGCTTTCTATCCAGGCGGATTTCTTCTAGACGCTGAACAGCTTCCTCCATGGTCAAGCCATCGCTCTTCACCATCCTGTCCAAAGCAGGAATGACGGCGACGTGAATAGTTCTGGCGTTCTTGAAAGTGCAATTTCGTTGTAGCAATAGCAATTTGGCGATGATGGTGCCAAAAAAATAACCTGATTCCAAAAAAATTCCGGTGAAGTGTATGAATCGCTTCCAAATAAATTTTCTAATGAACGTGGAGAACACCAAAGCCCTGAGGCAGGACGCGGCGGTCCTTAAAAAAGCCTTCTTCACTTCGGACAGCTCGATGTTTCTCTCCTCTTTTTTTCTTTATTTTATTTTGATGTCCCCATGCCGTTTACTGATTTTGATCAAAGGCAGCTGAAAATCAAACAGATCAGTTTTGGGGACACGGCCTCCATTGATATTAGTAAAGCATTATTGCAAAATCTTTATCTATATGACAGGACTATTCACTGTTATTTTTTTTGTGACACAACCAGCTCAGTGGCATAGCCTAGAAAAATCGAATGATCGTCAAGTGATTGAGCCTTCCAATGAATACATTCGACCTACTATCAACTACAGCAAAAAGAAAGTAATAAATACAGTCGACAGCAGGTTGAAAAAAGACTGATATACTTTTTTTTTTTTACTGCCATAGCAATCAACCGACGCCTCTACTCTGGACATGGTCGATCAATGGTCTGACATATACTCTCCCTTCAAGAATGTCACCCCCATGCTTTCTCTCCTTGACAAGACCCAGCGCTATATCTACAACCCATTCCGTGGCAACTGTCTGGGCTTTGGTTATATCAAAAATCAACCTTATCTTTTGACGCCGTCGTCGAAAAATCTGCACGTCCTAAGTAGGTGACAACCGCCTCAATTTTTTTTTCTTACGCCTTTTGCTTTTTGCGATAGATGTGACATCCTTTTCATACGATTCCGTGCTCTTGACCGATAAATCTTCCTCGTGGACCACCGACCCTTTGCCTGTGTCGGATGTTGCTCAGCGCCTGTCGATCCACGTCGGCCCTATACAACAAATTGTCGTTTCCAATGCACCAGATTTACCTAAAAATACCAGTAAGAGATCATGCATGCAAGGGACGTCAAACACTTACCTTTCTATCCATAGTCATTGTTGGTGTGCGAACCATCAGTCGATTAATGATATACGGCATCAAACGTTCAGCCACAGGTACACTCGGATATGACCAGCTGTATCAGTTTGACAACTTTGAAACCTCTTCCGGATCGATGCAGCTTGTTCACCTTTGTCTCAGTCCTTACACCTATCAACACTTTACTTTTGTGCTGGAAAATGGTGAATTCATGGTCGCAGATCTGTCATCCATGAATCAACCACTCTTGCAGTAAGTATTCGTCCTTCCAAACGCGCCCCCGACTTTTTTATTTTATTAATATCATTCCCAATGTCTCAGATCGGACACGTATTTATTCAAAGGGCAAATCAACCAGGGACTCTTAACAAGCACAACATCGAAACAACATGTTAGCGAAAGATGGAAGACCTGCGTGTATGGACCCAACTCACGAAGCTTGGTGCTGGCTTCACCCAGAGGCATTGAGCTCGTGAATTTTAGAGTAAGTTCTTTGAATGATCCGCACACTTTCAACTATGATTACTATAGGAACCGGATCAACCGATGCGCACCTTGATTTACAAATGCCCCATAAAAACTCGCGTCTTCACTTTGGCAGCCCTCGATCAGCCCTTCTCCTTTCAAATCTGTGCTTCAACAGACGAATCCATCTTGCTCTTTGACCTCCGGTACCCCTGCCAACCTGTGCTGGCGTGGGATCACGCGTCTGTGGATCGCCCTCCTCTTTTCCTACAGATGACCCCAGACCAACACCAACCCAAAAAAGGTGAGAAAGCCCCCCTTCTCGGCAAGAGGATCATTTTCTAACCATTTTCAAAGTACACCTGTATGCTTGGTCAACTGTCCACACGGAAATGCTCTACGCTCAATATCAGTTTGATGGATCTCTTCAACTAGAGTAAGTGCTGCCTACTGAATCGAAGGCTTTAGTTGACTGGCTTCCTTTTTCATTGTTACCAATTAGCACTGCGGACGGCTACCCAAATGTATCGCCAGCAGCGTACTCTCGCTTGGTCTTTTTGCCTCTACACCAACAATTCACAGAATCTCTTGCCGATCGCTACCCTACCACGACTTTAGGCATGACTGTCTTTCCTACGACTGTCACTGATCATTCTGGTACCACAAAGGATTGTCTCCAAACATGGCAATTGTTTGCCGATGGCTCTGTATGGACGCGTCTATTTATCTCTTCCAACTCATCCGATAACTGGGAACTGGATCCCAACAAACCTATCTTCATTCGCTCTCGCATGATGGCCGTGCGCGAACTCGCAGATACTAATCACAAGCGCAAGAAACGAAATCTCCTTTGGGATGCAGGCGCCGTCATGAAGAGTATGCCTCGAAATGAACCAAAAAAAGCTCTTGCTAACGTTCTCCTTTTTTTTTTATCCTGTCAGAGCTCATACGTGATAGTGTAGCTACTCTTGACGACAATGCTGCAAAGAAGCAGAATTACTCGGAATGGGAGCCTTCAGAACCCATGGTTGCCGGTAGCATGTCAGTGTAGACCTCAACAAAAATACGTTCCAGCTCATCGGGCGGCGCCATTAACCCCCCCCCCTTATTTTCTCTTTTACAGGCAAGATTTAATGGCCGACAAAAATGATCATCTATACCAACTACCCAAGGATGCCCTGGACAAAATTGATCGTATGATCTATCGCCATTCGTACTTTGAACCGCAATGTCAAATCAAGGAGAATAACACGACCTCCGGCCCGTGGTTCCCAGTGCCTGGCCAGATGGATGCTTATGACCAGATCGTCGATGATGTCAAGGCGATGGTTGGAAATGCGACAGGTAAGATCCAGCAACATAGAAGACGGCCGGAACTCAATCCACCTCCTTTGATTCAAACGAACATTATTAGCACATCTGTCAAAGACGCAGCAGTCGCGACGCAGCATTTGCATGGATGCCTGTGCCAAGGACCTCTACTGCCAATCGAAATTCTACCTACCTGTACCCCAAGAGCCTAGCACCAATGCACAGCACCAACCTTTCTATGTCAAGCTCAGGAGCCCATTCGTGCCCACGACGGCATCGATCATGTTGAGTCGAGACTGGATTCCTGGTAAACTGGACAGTCTAAAAACCAACCCACCGACCCTGGCCAAGCCTCTCAATCAACTTGACAACACTGCACCTATGTTTGATTACATCAAACCTGACCTCCCTGACCTCCCTGAACCTTCTTCACTGGACGTAGACGAACATCAATGGCAATCTCGATCCATCCCTGACCTCCTTCTCACAGGCACCCACTCGCCCACCCAACCCACAAGCGATGACATCGTCATGGCTTCCACCCAGCCATCAGCCGGTCTACACGGTTCGCGTGGCGTCTCAGATGCAAAGAAAAAGAAGAAAAAGAAGAAAATCGTCTCAGGCTTTATGTAGATCCGTAAGCAGCCCGATTAGATACCCCTCCCTTGCAGTCAGAATTAAAAGTTGACTCTTCTGACGTGTAATTTGGTACATTTTAATCCAATTAATATCTGATTTCCTTTGTTTGGGAATCAACGTCCGTGTTGGACCAAGAATTGAATCGCGTTTTTTCCGAAGCCAGTCTTCGTCTACGGATAAAGTAAAAGGCACCTCCAGCAATCAAGCCCACCTATGGAAAAGTAGTTGAGTTCTTGGCTTTTCTTTTTTTTTTTTTTTTCAGTGGCTAATGAACTTACTGCGACAAGAACACCAATCACAACCCCAGCTACGGCGCCTCCATGAAGCGAGTGGCTGCCATTATCGTTGCTTGAGTTGGTGTCGCTGCCGGAGTTTTGCACCCATGTCCAGGAGGTCACGTTCAAGAGCGACACATCATTGCGAGCTTGACCAGAACTGTCCACACCACCAATAATGTATAGAGTGTCATTAACAAGCACAGCCGAATGGCCATAACGTGGGCCTGGGCCAGTGCCATTAAGGTTGACAGCCTCCCAGCTTTGACTCTTGATGTTGTACAAGTAGCTTGTGTCACTCACCACCTCTGACGCCCGTGAAAAAGTTGCCTGTGAGAAACGGTCCCCTGTCTTTTTTTTTTTTTAGCATCCCAGTCGAGGCTTACGGTTTTGGTCATTGAATCCTCCATAAATCAAGATTTGGCTGGTGGGTAGGGCCGTGGCGGTGTGCATCTGGCGGACAGTGGGTGCTTGACCCGAGATGTTGACGGCCATGATGGATGAGTTGTGATAAACAACGGTTGAGTTCAAGTTGATATAGGGTGCGTCGAGGTAGTCGTTGGTGGATGCGTTTGCAGGCGAGATACCTCCAAAGGAATATGCCTGGCCATCCGACCCCGTAGCCATAGCATGGTGCAGAAGCCGCATTGGACCAGCTGCCCCGGTCAGTGAAAAGCCTTCGGCGACAAATTGGTTCCAGCTACCATTGCTGGCCATGACGTCCACGTTTTGGGTCCAGCCCGGTAACACAGTGTGATTGTTTGGTCTGACAAGAAAACAACAACAAAAAGTTTAATGACAACCAAAGCCATCATTTTTGTCTACCGAGCTTACAATGTGCCTCCCAAAATCAGAAGTTCGTCAGCAGAGATTTGCGTGGCCCTGACACCAAATGTCAGCGTATTGAGTGTCGTATTGATGGTTGCTGATGATGGATTGACAGCAGCCAAAGGGAACCACTGATTCAAATTGGCGTTGTAACGAGCCGCGACGGTGGCGATCCCGCTGCTGTTGGCTGCGCTTGGACCCATGCCACCGACCACCATGAAATTGGTCCCATTATAAGCAGCCATGGCAAAATCACTTCGGCTCTCGACGGTGTAGTCGCCTCCGCTGCTGATCGACTGCCACTGTGAGCTTGCTTGGCTTGGTGTCAAGGGCTGACTCACATCCAAGCGCATCAGCTGACTGTACATTTGTTCGTCGTTATAAACATCCAGGGGCGACGAGGATGCAGACCGGCTTGCACCTCCGTGACAATAAATGTGCTGATCACCCAACAACACACAGCCTGACGAAGAAACGGACCAGTGTTAACATCGATCCAACACGGCTATTCATGTTTTTAGACTATCTTTACCATGCTTGTAAACATTCGGCAGGGCATCAGATCTCACCAGTGAGATCAAACATGAAATAAATAATACAAATGCAAGATGAAGACCCATGATTTGGACTATAAAATAGGCATAAAAAAAAAGAGCGAAAAGGGGGCAAACAAAGAAAGAAAACAAAAAAGTTTTCAATAAATTGCACTTTCTGTGTAACACCAAACAGGGCCCAATTGAACGGAAGCACTTCTTCCTATGAAAAAGGGGACGGGGGGCACTTTCCATTTTGGGAGCCGACCGCCGTGTCGTCGTCACTTCCAGTGAAAACAGTTGACCACTTTAGCTTTTGGTTTTCACACATCCCATATTTTTTTTTCTCCAAAGTCCTTCCGGAGTGTGGTGCTTCTAATTAAGAATCCCAATGTCGAAGAATTTGGGCACTCTTTGGTGCCAGTTCCGAATTGGGAGTGTCGCCTTTTGGAGCTGGCTGCGCGAGTCCATATTGAAGATGAAAAAGTAATTTGTCTCTAGCTCCCTCTTCCGCTTCCTGAAGGAGTTGAAATTTAAATCAAGGTCATCTCTCATCATTATTTATAGGTATGCAAAATTTGGTGTGAGTTGATTTACAGCAATTTTGCACTGTAGTATTTTTAGTGATGGTTGGCGCGCAGGATAAATATCTACGACAAAAAAAAAAAAAGCTGCGCCAAATTTGTCATGGCTTGTGCGACACTCGAAAATCCAAAGTCCGCAATCCGCCAATTGCCTGGGGGTCCCCTGGCAAAAATGGCCGATTTTTCATTTTTTTTAGCTGAGGGATCGGAGACGCCAAAACGAAACTGCTCAAAAGTTGGCTGGGCGACCTTCATCAATTGACCTGACTTTTTCAGCATTAGTATCATTCATACATTTGCGCACTCTTACAAAATTTCACACAGTTCCCATCTCTCAAAAACGCTGTGTAGCTATTGCTTTTTTTTTTTCAAAACGAAGAAAAAGACAATTCAATCACCGCATAGTGCCTTCTTCCCTTCCTCGCTTATGAAGCGGAAATCTTCTATGCCACAGCAAGAAAGCTGCGCATAAATTTACATCATCACAACAAGCATATCAGACACTCGAGTTATCATGTAAGGGATAAAAACCATTGAAAAAGTCGACACCAATTATTACAATCGTCGACCGTGGCTGTTCAAAAGGCGGGAGGGGGGGTTTCGCTGCCGACACTTTTTTCTCTCGCTCTTTTTTCTCGTCTGATAGTTTCGAACTGCTTTAAATGCATCAGGGATCTGCCTCCTCCACCTGTATACATAATACCCAGACTGGGTGGCAAGCTTCAGCAACTGACAGTGTTTACTGATCTCTCGCTACAATGACGAGCGATCAACTTGACCAAGTCCTTCCATCTCGCGAGTATTTTCAAGCTCGTCTCGGCTTCAACGACGATGAGATGTTACTGGTCCTCTCTCAAGCCGTGGAATATATGGATAGTAAGCCCTTTCTACTTCATTGCATGGCATCTTTTACCTGACCTGTATTTTCTCTGGTGCCTCTCATCATTCACACAGCCAGCTCTGCCCCTTCCATGAACCAAGGGGTAAATCGTATTATATTATTGCTTCGTTGCCTTTGTGTGTTCGTGGGAAATCACCCAGCTTACTGCCTTGTATTACTATTATTATCACTAGTCTCATCCTCCGTCACTCCCTCCAGCCTGGATATAGCCGGCAATCACGCCCGTGGCCGAACTGCAGGCAGACGCCAACACCAGATCGACACGACGAATCAGAACACTTTGTCGCCCGCAACCTCTCGAATTTGACCAAGACCGTTCCAAGCCCCTGTGCTGGCAGTTGTGCGGCAGAAATCGAACCACCTTCGTGAAGTCGTCGTGAGACTGCAGTTGTTTGTCAGCAGCTATATCCTTGCCAGTCTCGACGATGTTGATCAATCGCTCATTAAGCAGAATGGATTTGATTCAGGTCGCCAGCTGACATGTCGATACCAGCACACCACCATGTTACAGTAAGTCGAAGAGACCTCTTACGTGACCAATGGAAAAGAACACTTTGATTCGCAGATCAAGACCTTAAAGGTTTGTAGGCAGTTTCTTGGTCTTCCAGTAAGAAACCGGCCGGGAAAAATGGATGTTGCTTTAATTTATTTATTTATTTTTCTTATAGATCTGGGCTTTTGGGTCCGAAAATTTTACGCTGCGTGAACCCATGGTCACAGATACCCAGGAAACATTGCAACCATCTATGCAAGACGGAATTCTAGTGCATTGTATACCCTCTTTCTGCTGCCTCTGAAAGCTTGCAGCACTGCCTTTATGTTCGACAATGTCTCTGAACCCCCCCCCCCCTTCTCTCCGTGTTGGCCGCCGACTAGCCTGAAGGCAGCAAAGGTGTTGTACCCCAACTTTCACTTGCAGACTCCCTGGCTCGTTTGGCACGATCAGCCATGTCGTTGGATTCCACTACATCTACCAAGCTGGAAATAGCAACGGCAACGTGAACATCCTACCTTCCTCTGCCCATCTCTGCGCTCGACCATGTCCGCACGCTTTCTGCCTGACTAAGTATCTCTGATAGAGCGGGTCTAAGAAAACGAAAAAGAACCGCGCGAACGCGATGAAAAAAGCCCAAGCTGAATGGACGCCGGATCGCAGACGCTCACGTTGATGCAGCCATCGCCCGCCACTCTATCTTACCCAATATTGTGGCCCCTTGTTCTAGATGCCATCGAGATGATCATCCCTCACGAAGAATGGCTACTGTGCCTAGTCAACCACGAGAAGTGCATCATTAACTATCTTGTTCACGTTTTTTTTTTCATTCAGCCGCAACATGTGACCTATTTTGAGTGGCCGCCGAGATCATGGAATGACGGCAAAGTTCTCTTTTACAGGCAACAGTGCTTGTCTAGCCGTATCTTGTCTTTGGTTGTGCTGCATTTTGCTATGTCTTGCTTGATGCTTGATGCGTAGCTACCTTGCCGTCCTCGACTGCTCGTTTCCCTTTCTCCCAAGTGTCAAATACCCGCAACGAAGGTGTGGGACACGGTGGATAGCTGGAAATGCCGTGCGATTGGGTAGAAATAAAAAAAAAGACATTGTCACTGTTCCAGTTTTGGCAATGAGGCGCGAAAGAAGAGACAATCCAATGACCTTGGTGGTTTTTTTTTGGGCGCCATTGATTTCGCCCAAGTCAAACATTCAGATACCCACGATTTTTTTTTTAGCCATTAGAGTTTCGTGGTGGGCAGGCAACTGTTTCGTATGGATGTGACATGAAAAACTTGTGTCATGGTTGTTCCAAGACCTCCTTTTCTTTTTCTCCAAAAAGCTTTTTTTTTGGGGGGGAAGAGGGGGTTCCACCCGAGTGTTTTGATCTCCTTGTACGATGCACTGGAATACACAGTAGATGGATCATGGCCACAAAAAACACATGGATGTTTACGCATTGCCGCCTTTATTTTTTATGGGGGGATTGGTAAAAAAATGTTTGTGTTTCAAATAACGGAGCCCCTGTGCCAAAGTACCATGCATGAACCTGGTTTAGAAAAACGAGCGTTGCCAAACAACTTTTCTTTGTGCCATCTTGGAAACTTCCTACCGCCAAACAATAAATCCGCGCTATGTCCTTTGAAGTACAGAAAAAAAAGGAGGGGGGGTATTTTCTCACACTTTCATGCAACCTGATACTCATATAGCAAACCTTGATAAAAAAATAATTGAAGTTGCAGTGCATTGACGAGGATGGATTTCCAAAAAAAGAAACCGCTATGATGCATTCCTCTTTGTCTTTCTCTCACTTGGAACCGCCAGACTTTTGGATTCCTGCCAGTTTTACCTGGAGACACAATCAAAGAAGCCAACGTATGCACTCGCATATCGAATTTCCCAGCTTACAATTTTTTTTTTTTTGGTGGACCGCCCTTGGCTGCATATGCATCTTTGGAGTGGTGGTCATGTTGCAATGACTAGGCAACGAATGTCATAAAAATGGCCTTGATGCTGGGAACCAGTTGTAAGAGTGCACATGGTCAAGAAAAAAAACTGGATGTGTCTGCCATCCCTGAATCCTCCCTCCATAAACCAATGGCAGCCTTGGCGTAATTCGTTTGCCAAGTCCTTTCGCTCCCGAAACGAAAAAAGTCAAAGCCTCTGCCAAATCTGGCAAGTGGGATTTTTTGCGGCTTTAATTTTTTGGAATGGTAAGAGGCAATGAGAGTAGAGAATGAGTGTGGGAGAAAGGGGGGGTGTACCCATAGAAATGCCATTGTATTATTTTTCATTGTTCATATGCTTGCGACAAGAAGGCTGATCGAACGGGCCAGAAGTGTCGTACATGATGACGACGACAACGCAAATGAATTAAAACACCTCTTTTCTTATTACAAAGAATAAGCTCGGATTTAATGTGCGATTTTAGGAAACCATCATGGACTTCATGCACAGCAAGAATGACATATGAAAGGATCTTTTTTTTTTTTTGACTGTTGGCTTGGATTTCATCAATGAGAAGAAATTTCGCCTAGGACCATAAAGAGAACACAAAAATAATAAACCAATTGTCGATCCTGGTCTTACAGTATTGGAATGATATTAACCCTTGGGTTGTTGAGTGGTTGCACTTTGCAACACCTTTCATCGTTTCTGACGTTTTTTGGTGAGTGATCAGCTCACCCCCCCTTTTTTTTTTGGTTTCGAGTCCGTACAACAGGGATTCGTCATTGTTGCACCAACTATAAAAAAGAAAACTGTTGCAACAACGTTAGAAAAAAGGGATATCTGATGTTTAAGGATGATCAAAGAATCGGGAACTTGCCAATATGAAAAAAGAATGGATCTGCGCCTGGGAGGTGGTTCGGTACTGTCTCCCCCAAATGGCGCGGACTTGAAGAGACGAAAGCTAAAGAAAAAAAAAGCTGGCCATTGGTAGCTTCTCCTTTTTGTTAGCATTCTCTCATGTGCTTCAAACAAAAAGAATAGAGTAAAAAAGCAAGGGAAGAAATATGGTAAAAAAAAAACCTCAAAATGAGTTGTCGATCTTATACCAAATATGGTAGGCACTTTGTCCTCGTTGTCATCGACCCTTTTTTTCGAGGTGACACGGCTGACTTTCTGGATTCCATGAACTTGCATGTCACTTTCGCGCGCAAGATTTCCGATACAAAATGAGGGAGAAAAAGTGGGGGGAGGACCAAGGCAGTCTACCCCACTTTGTAAAAAGTGACTTGTTTTCAATGAGATAAAAAAAACATGCCATGTTGAGACAAAGACTTTCAAAAGGCAATCAGGTGATGAGTCTCCTTTGTTTTTTTTATATTATTTTTCTCTCACACTCTTTTGCATGACTCCTTGCTGCAAAGTATCATCAAGTAGCATCGAGCTTTATAATGAAATCTGCAGAGGTGCTTCTATGAAACATACAATTTGCGGCTGACTCCTTTTCTGGCCTAGACTCCGCCTCAAAAATAAGAATTTTACCTACGCCTTGGGCTGTTCCAAATATTCAGGCACAATTTTTTTTTATTAAAACTATCATAAAAGCAGGTTCATCAAACAATGACCAAACAAGAGAGGAAGAAAAAAACCAGGGACAAGTCCCAATTTTTTGAATAGAAGCCATGCATGAGAGGAGAAAAATAAGCTATTTACAAAAGGGAAAGAGGTATCATGAAAAAAAAAGGGAGGAGAAACATGAGATCCTTTCTAGTAATCAATACAGAAAGAGATAAAAAAGTGATACATAAAAAAAAAACAAAAAAGAGACCAATTATAAAAAAATGGAGGAATACGTTGGTGGGGTAAAGGGGAGAAAAAAAAAAGGGCAGGCCCGTTTTTTTTTTTTGCAAGTGGCAATAGAATCATAGTAAGAAGACGTCATTGGTATCTTTGGCATAGGTGGATCGGCCATCTTGCCATTGATATGGTGAGAACAACATGGGGTTGATAGTATCGGGATGGGATATCACATTGGGGGTTTGAGCCGAAGGCTGAGGATACATGGCGGTTTGGGGAGGGGAGTACAAGTAGTAGCCATTGTTAGGGACCATGACCATGTCAGTAGGAGAGGTGATGGTGGAGGTGGACCATTGAGGCATCATCATGTTGGCTGGAACATTGTCATACAAGTTGGAAGGTTGATAAGGCATCCAGGGCTGAGAAGAGGGAGACAGTTTGTCATGGATGGCAGGCGAGGTGGCTGGCATGCCAGCGACCTTGGATGGCAAAGGTTCTTCTTTGATGAGATGATGAGGCTTGTTGGGCGTTTCGGGGGTCAAGGGAGGCGACATGTGGGGGCAATCCACGTTATCCAAAGACGAGGTCACGGAGGTTTGGGCGGTGGAGATGGAACGTTGCATGGACGAGGCGGAAGTGACGGTGGAGGTTGTGTTGTTGGATGAGGAGGGAGGAGACAAGGGGGTGCGGTGATTCTTGACCATTTGTTGCTGCTGCTTAAGCATCATCAATTTAGCAGCCTTGGCTTGTTTTCTTAAACGTTCATTTTGCTTTCGAAGTTCTTTGATTTGAGAAACATAGGTGTTTTCGCGATGCATGGTCTTGGTGACTGCAAGAAAAAAATAGGTGAGTGGTCAGGCTAAAAGACGAGGCTGGTAAGTTACCATATTCCAAGGATTTGGACACGATCAGGGTTTTGCTGGGACGACGGACGGTTTGAAGCGCAGGCAGGGCATGAGCCAGTTCTTGGAATTTGGTGTTGAGGGTTTCTCGCCGTTGACGTTCCAAAGCATTGTGGGCAGATCGACGGTCAAGGTGCGTTTCGGGATCTTCATGAATGCCCGAAGGGATGTTGCCACCGACTGGTTTTATAAAAAAAAAAAAAAAAAGTGAGTCAATGATTAAAAAGAGGCGAGGCAAGAAACCTACTGATAGGGTAGGATGTGGATTGAGTGCTGCCGTTGGGAGAAATGCTGAAGGTGCCAAAGAAGTTTTGGGCAACGTGCCGAATGGACCGGCTGGCCTTTGAAATCTTAAACTTGTCCGAGGGCATGATGTTTTGTGTGTATGATGATATGTTAATGAAAAGACGTGTTTCAGGGGAATAAGAAAAATGAGTGAAGAGGAAAAACCAAGAAGAGAAAAAGAAAACGGTTATTTATATGAAAAAAAGTTTTTTTTTGGGGGTGTATGTGCGATGTGGAATAGGTGAAGTGAGTGGTGGTGATTGGGTCTTCCAAGCAGATGATTTTTAGGGGGGAGAGGGAAAAGGGAGGTTGGCTGACAATCCCAAAAAGGGGAAGGGGAGGGGGGGGGAGGGACCTCGACAAGCGAGCCGAAAAGTTACACAGAGAAACAAAGAAAATGGATCTGTGAGTTTTCACGTTTGGAAAGTAAAAGGTAGCAGGGAACTGATTAGGGGGATTATCAAACAAAGATGCAATGGACTGGGAAAATCAATGCAAACGATGGAATAAAGCAGTCTGTGCATGAAAAGGCAATTTTTTTTTGTCAATAAGGGTTATTTTTCCTCTTACAACAAAAAAGCAGGTTCTTTTTTTTCAACTTGATGTTGATCCATGGTAAGATGATAGTTGATCAGCTCAAAAGAGTATCTCGGTCAAAAAAAAAAACTGAAAGCTTTCTCCGCGCCGTTCCAGCTCCCCCCTTTTCTTTTTACCTTTTACCTTTTAAGATGTAATAAATTGAGCACGGTTACCCATTGTTCCTTGCTGCTGTTTCCCCTACATGACCAACACCACATCCTCGACCAGATTGATTTTTACTTGTAGTCATCGATGGTTAGACGGTTTTTTATCGCCTTGGCACTTGATAGGCTTGAGAGGTGATACAAAAAAGCTACCACCATTACCGTACTTTCCATTTTCAATAAAGATGAGCGAGCGAGTCAGCAGTACAAACAAAAAAAGGGGGGAGCAAAACCCAGAAAATATTCCAAGCAACCTTATTCCAGACAAAAGCGAGCGAAAAAAAACTTCCTTCGGGCGAGGGCAACACTTCAAACAATGAGTGGAATCTTTTTTATTTTGTCTCCCCCCTTTTTTGCCTGAAGGAAAAAAGATTAGGTAAAAAAACAACAATTCTTTGCAAGGTAATCAGTATGGTAATCAACTCCTGAACTCCTTGATTTTTTACAGACTCGCCCACTCCTAAAACATACGATGCATGATAGAGCTACTAGTGTAAAAAAAAATCATGGCCGTGACATCAAAGAAGGGAATGCCTTGGCAATCTAGAAACAAAGAGATTCCGATTCATGACTTTTCTTCGCGCGAGTCTACGACACAAAATGAACAAAAGAATGGCCTACCCAAGCTTTTTTACGTGTAACCTCCCTGCCATAGCAACGCTCAGCCAAGATTTCTCAGTTGTGCTTGATTTTTTGGCTGGCTCATGTGACAGCCTAAAATAAAAACATCCAAAACAACTCTATTGTCCAGGCCGATTGACAAGCTTAAAAGGTGGGTTGAACTCTACAAGTGTCAGAGGGTGGTCAAGCACTGAAGATGGGGAGTTTTTTTATTTTGTGTTCATGAACGCGTCATGGTTGGAGGGATTTTAAAAAGTAATGAGCATCGTTCATACGTCGCGCGAAAGAGCGACATCGAAAAGTCGACCTTTTTCTTTTTGCGATGTTGTTAATTGAAGCTATCTTCTAGTAAAGAGTAAAGAGCCGATTACCTGTTTTGGTCAGTGGAAGAGACGCACCGACTTTTTTTCAGTAAACGAAAAAAAAACAAGGGGGGTGTGGAAATCAACCTCATTGAAAACGTCGTCAAAACATCGGAACCCGCAAACACACCACCAAAAAAAAAGGGGGGGGGGATCGATTGCACTCCACCCCCAAACTTATTTTTAAACACTGCATTTTGTATTACCTTGCTGACGTGGATTGTAAAACTAAGGATTTTTTCCTTCCGGTCAATTTGCCTGCAAAAGTGCGGATCATTGATTAATTTGGGTGATGTACCTATGATTTTGTAGGAAATCATACTGTCCGGTAGACAACCATAAACAACTCAAACCCGAATTGAAAAAGAAATCATTAAAAGAAATGCCTTTTAATGCATGTGAAAATGGATTGGTAAAAAAAAAAAAAACTACAATGAACGTGCATAAAAAAAAGTCACTGGTTCAACCCCCAACCGCATTTTTCTAGGATGTCTGTGGCTCTGGCAAACCACCAAAGCCCAAGTAATGGCCAAAGATTTCTCGCTCCCAGAAACGCAACATGTATTGATCGACATGTCCGACTTCCTCATCGAGGTCCATGGCTTCTTGCTCCGCCGCCATTGCTTCATGGTCCATTTCAGGGGTTTGGGATGGACGATCATGGTGTCTAGACTTCTTGAGATGCGGTGGGACCATCTTGGTCGATCCTGCAAGGGAAGGATGGATGACTGGTGATTGTGCTGATCCGTGAGACGATGGGGACATGGAGGGTGACACAGGCGTAGGTGTAGGCGTCAATTTGGACGGTGTGGCCACATTCGAGGCCGTCTCGGTAAATTCATTGTCATCAAGAGTCAGCTCTTTTCTAGCTTCAATGGCAGCCTGTGCATCCTGCTCATCTTCTTCGGCATCCAGCAACGCCTGCTCCAGATCCTTGTTGCTGAGTTGCTGTTCAGCTGCATGACCAGTGACCTCGGGCAGATCACGCCACCAATCCATCTTTTGAAAGTAATCATTGGTAAAGCCACCTTCATGGATTACCATATTATCTAGCATTCTACAGTTGACATCCAAGGATGAGCCTATTACTTTGTTGCGGGTTTTCTTTTCTTACCGTTTCTGATTCGCTTTCTTGAAAATGTTTTCCTCCACCGTGAATTGTGTGACAAATCGATAGATATGCACATCTCGCACTTGACCTATACGATGGGCACGATCCTGACATTGTTTATCCTAACAACAAATAAGGATGCAAAAAAAAAAAAAAAAAAAAGTCAGAATGGCCATTTTCTACTGATTCATATTCTTACCATGGAGGGATTCCAATCCGAATCATAAAAGATAACGGTGTCGGCTCCCGTTAAATTGATGCCAAGACCACCACTTCGTGTCGAAAGAATGAAACAGGTGATGCGAGGGTCACTGTTGAAACGTTCGGTCAGCAGCTGGCGTTTTTCAACCTTGGTGGCACCATCCAGTCGAAGGTACCGATAGCCATGCATGTTGAGAAAGGCTTCCAGAATGTCCAGAACACGTGTCATCTGTGTGAAAATGAGCGCTCGATGGCCACCTGCAGCAAGATCTTGAAGCAACAATGCCAACCGCTGCAGTTTCCCACAGTCGTATTGGAGTAAGCGTTTGTCAGGAAAGGCAATGCGGAGTCGAGTATCGATGGGATGCAGAATATCCTTGGCGAACATGTCGGCATGGCTGTCATTTTGATCCATCAGCTCCGAGCAAACAGGGACCCCATGGATGGCTTGGACCACGGCAGCCGGGGTGACAAACGCATACCGTTCAATCGTGTCAAGCGAGCAGGCCAAACGGTCCTCGTAGCCAAGCACACATCGGCGGAGCGAGTCGGAGCGATCCATGTAAGTGGCAGGGTCGTTGACACTGGGGAAGAGCAATTCATGGTGAGGCGTGGCAAACAGGTCTTGGCAGGTCGTCAGCAAATCCGCACCATAAACAGGCTGGCGCGCACATCGCAATTGGTTGATCCGGCCAAGCGCCGCCCATCGATCGTGTTGGTCCTGCTGCTGTTGCCATGCATGCCACTTGCCATACACATCAAGATCGAGGAATTTCTTTTTCATGGAATGCAGGCTCCGCCCCGTGTGCATCGGTTGCAGTGGGTGGGAAAGGAGCGCCGGGCTGGCATCCAAGTCCCTGACCTCAAGCGCTGTCGATCGGGTCCACGTCATTTCCATCGCCGGCCGCACAATTAAGAGGTTCAGCGCATCCAGGACGTCCTGCCGATCATCGTAAAAGAATTTCGATCGCGTCCATTGGCTAAGTTGCTGGGTATGTTCCTGGAGCTCGGGAGCCATGGTGAAACTGGTGACAATGGGCCGCTCTTCAAACAGGTCGGGGTGGTTGCACACCTTGCGTAACTGCATGAGGGTGTTGATGATGCTGAGGAAGTTTCCGCTAGCTAGCGTTTCCTTGGTTTTGGCGCGGCCCATGAAGTCGTCATAGAGGTACCGCTGACGCTTGGACAGGCGACAGTACATCACATGTTCATACTTGGCTGGCATTTGCTGTTCGACATCGGCCTTGAGGCGACGCAGCAGGTACGGCCTCAGCACTGTGTGCAGTTTCTGAATGGCCAGACGTGACTCTTCCTGGTGGCTGGCATCTTGGTGCTCCAACATCATGTCCACAGGGTTTGCAAACCATTCCTGAAATTCCTTGAGATTGGCAAACCCGATCGGCATGTCCGATGACACCCCGTTCGGCATCAAAAAGTAAAGCAATGACCACAGTTCCACCAGACTGTTCTGCAGTGGTGTGCCGGTGAGCAGCAGCCGGCGCTGGGCATTAAAGTTGAGCAGGACCTGCCATCGCTGCGACCGAAAGTTCTTGATGTTGTGGGCTTCATCGAGGATAAGGTATTGCCAAGCCTTGCGGCGAAACGCACTTTGGTCGTGGAGCACCAGCTGGTACGATGTAATGCACACATGAAACGCATTTGGCTTTGACCAGCCCATGCGTTTTTCTTTCCGTTCCTTGGGGGTGCCGTAGTAGGTGAGGATCTTGAAACCTGGAAGCCAGCGCTTAAACTCCATTTCCCAGTTGAGAATCACACTGGTCGGCACCACTACCAGATGTGGGCCCCAGATGCCTTTGTCACACGCCAAGGAAGCTAACAGCGCGATCGTCTGAATGGTTTTGCCCAGACCCATTTCGTCAGCAAGAATCCCGTTCAGGCCATGGTTGTACAGACTCATCAGCCAGTCCAGTCCAACATGCTGATATTCACGAAGCGTGCCTCGAAGCAAAAAGGGAATCCTGGTGTTCACCTTGGTTGTTGACAGGGTTGTGCCAGTGGGTAGCTGCCTGGCGTCTGCCGTAGGGCTCTCAGCCGGGGTGGAAGGGACTGGCCGAGACTGGCTGACGGGGACGAGTGCTGCTGTCTTGGGCTCGCCTGGCTCTCCGTCCGATTCATCGTCTGTCACTGTCCTCTCATCGTCATCCTCCTCTTCCACAGAGGGTACTGCTGCTGACAGGACAGGCTGAACCGTTGTACCATGGGTATAAATATCACTTGGTGTACGCACCGGGCTTTCCAACCGTGCAACTTTGCGACGTTTTGTCAGTGGTTCTTCAGATATGTCTTCATCGTCGGGTTCAATCCGTGTTGGTGGCTTTCAAAAAAAAAAAAAGAGAGAGCTGTTCGTTAAAAAAGGAATATTCATATCTCATAACTTTTTGTCTTACCTTGATTTGCTCCATCTCGGATTTTCCAGAAGACATGTATTGTGTATAGAGGACATTCAAAGGGAGTGATGCTTCAGCCGTCAAGGCTTGAGCAGTCTCTTCATCGTCGGTAGTAGCAGCGTCAGATATCAAATCGTCATTGGATGGAGACGAAGTGGAGAAGGCATCGTCAGATTCTTGTTCATCAAGAGGTTCGGTTTGCAGCAAGGTCGACAGTTTGGATGCAGCTGGCGATGGGGCGTCTCGGTCAAACTGGCCAGAGGTTTTCGAGGCTAAAGGTGGCTGATGCGACGTGGTATTGGGCTTTTGATCTGCCGAATCATTAGGAGAGGATAACGCTTGCCCGTATCCATATTTGGCCATGAGCTGCTCCACAGTCAGATCATTGTCATCTTCGTCGTCTTCCTCGTCGCTTTCGGCAGCGTCGTCAATCACATGGTCAAGCTCGTCTTCTTCGTCAAAATGATCCTCCATGACGTCCTCTTCATCTAACATCGAATCGGCATCCGTGGTCGTACGGCCATCTTCTTCGGTCATAGAGTACCAGTCATCCAAGGCTTCTGGGGACGACAGGGAGGTGGAGGCATCTGTCGACATGAGCGGCAAAAGGGTATTTTCCTGGTCCTGGTCAACATCCATGCGATCTTGTAAGGTCCCTAGCTCGTCTTTGCGTGCACCAAGGACTTGTTCTGAGTGCTCCAAGATGAGCTCCAAATGGCGCCGACTTTCTTGGGCTTGTTGTTCTTTCAAGAGTTCCTTGTAGCGCGCTTCACAGATCCGTTCAACCACTTTCCACTTGTGACGTACTTGCTGAGCCGTCCACTTTGCCAGCTTCGTCAAACGTTTGATTTCCAATCGTTGCACTCGTTCTTCGCGCGTGCGGATGTTATCCCAGTATTTGTCCACAGCTTTGGCACACCGACGGGCAGCATTGACACGATACTTGCTGTGCTTGCTAAAGTTTTTGGCCGCCACCATATACTGGGAGATGATAGAGTCGTGCACGCGTTCGTCGGTTGTCCGGCGTGAGGGTTCGAAATGCGGGCGCTGGTCAGCCTGTTTCTGCAGCTGCGTCGTAAAACCACCAAGGTTTTCAAATTGCTCGATACGCTCACGAACGGTCCGCTCGTTGTCAATGTAGGCTTGTATATCTTCTGGCGTTGCGTCGTCTACATCGTCCAAGGCGTTGAACGTATCCAGGTAGCTGTGGAGAGTGGGGAATTGGCGATGGAAACGACGGATGCCCGTGCCAGACGACACTGAAAGAGTGGCGGCGGGAGGCAGTCGTTGAAGGAGCATCTTGTTGGGTATCGTGGACGACGCTGTACCATCGGCTGCTACAGAGGATGAAGAAGTTGCTTGGGTGGCGAGGAGAGTGTCTAACTCCGAGGCGTGCTGAAGCATTTGAATCAGAGGCAGGGGCTGGTCCTTGTGCAACTTTTTCAGCTTGATGCTGCGCTCGCCTTGTTTGTATTTTTCCATCAAATACGAATTGGCCAGGTCCCATAAATTATAGCTGCTGATGTACTATACATCGTTCCATCCAAAAAAAAAAAATGAGTGAGCAGGCTAAGGGTCACTCTTTGCTTTTTTAGAACTTACCTTGATCACCCGTTCGTCCGCATTGAACACATCTGGACGATAATCCACTAGTGTTTGGTAAACTTCTAGATTGGCCAGTTCGCTGACAACGGCATCACGGTGGTTCTGGAGTGCCTGCATCTTTAGTTCTCGGTCACGGATGGCTTGGTTGCGTGTAGCATCGAGAGGGGTTTTCGGAGGGGGACGGAGTAGAAGAGCGCTCATTTGACGTAACTCGATCATCGATTCCGGCGTTTCAGCTGTTATTGCTTGTTGGGCTTTGGCTGGTTTGCGTCCACGTTTTGGCGGGTCGGCCGAGCGGCTGGAACTGGCTCGAGATGACTCTGGGACTGTGTTTTTTTTTCGGGATATTGAATGCCGTTCAGCGGACGATGCAACGGGACCAACGGCATAGTCATCAAGATTGCGTTTGCGTTTGACACGGGCAGAACGGCCATTGCCAGCATCAGAAGAGATGATGTTGTGTCTGTTGATGTCGCCATCGGTATCAAAGAGAGATCGAACCTTGATGGATTTAAGCTTTTCTTGGATGCGGATGCCGCGTTTGGTTTGCTTGGCACGTTTACGCTGTCGATCTTCGTTTGTGGAGGAGCCGGACCCAGTCGTTGAAGTAGGATCAGACTCGAATTGGCTATCATCCACTTGCATCTGCAGTGGTGTCCTGGTAGCGGGAACGGTGGTGTTTTCTGGGTTGATGGTGGGTGGAACCAGTGCCATTGGAGCAGAATTCGTCACGTCTAGCAAAGAGTAAACAAAACAAACACACGCACGCAAAAAAAAGAAAAGAATTCAATCTAACTATCTGCAATGAATGCCGGTACACTTGTCAGAGGGCCATTTTTTCATGAACCTACCTTTTTCTTGATCTGATTCATTCATACTATCATTGTCTCGAAAGAAACAAAAAGAGAATCGCAACGGGGTGAGAAAGTAAAAAAGAGCAAAAAGTAGGTATTCACAACAAGCTGTCGCATCTTCGGACATTGCATACCGTTTCACATTTGGAAGGCTGTTCGTGACTTTAACAACAAGGGCCAATAACTGACCTGAAATCCTACGTTGATCCATTTCTGGTGTCACAGCTGCAGGATAATTCGATTTCATAGAATCCCATCAAAAGAAGTGACTTTCATTATATTGTTAATATTGTTTTCCAAGTGTTCAGTACTGCTTGGATGCTGCGCGGATAACTGCTCACTTAAAAAGTGGCTTTCACTATGTCCTTATTCATTGGGTCACGGCGGATAAAGCTTTGTAAATTATCATCGTGACTTCGAGTCAGGTATATATATTTTTTTACACCTCGCTTCTATTTTCGAGCTATCATTTAATCAAGGCTAATTCTCATCATTTTGCAATGGTGTGCAAAGTTTGAGCCAAGTTTATTTAGAACTGTGATTTTTGATCAGATCGCCTGAGGGTCCCCTGGCGAAAATAGCCGATTTTTCATTTTTTTTAGCTGGGCGATCCGAGGTGTCAAAACGGAACTAGTCAAAAGTTGGCTGGGCGATCTTCACCAACCGACCTAGCTTTTGCTGCCCCATCATCATTCGTGCATGTGCTCACTCTTGCAAAATTTCACATCGATCCGATCACCCAAAAGTACTGTGCAGCATTTGGTTTTTTTTTTAAAAAAAGAAGGAAGAGAGAAATTGGATAGGCATATTCAATCGCCGCAAAGTGCCTATGATGGCAGGCCAGAGAGCGCAGGGTCACTGGCAAACAGCAGAGTAGGCGCTCTTGGCCGAGTTTGATCGCTGTGGTGGAATGCGACTTGGACACTTCCTCCTCAAAACAGGACTACAGATATTGGAGTGCCTTGGAGTAGGTAGGACGACGGTTTGCTTTGGAAAAAGTTGGGCTTCGGACCATTTGATTGTTTTAGAGATTGCTGAATGCTGGCCTTTTGAATTGTTTTGGAAAAGGTTGTACTTTGGTCATTGGAGTCAGGGCGATTGGTTTTTTTTCTAATAGCGAGCGCCTAGTTTGCTGTTTGCCAGTGACCCTGCGCTCTCTGGCCTGCCATCATAGGCACTGTGCGGCGATTGAACATGCCTATCCAATTTCTCTCTTCCTTCTTTTTTTTTTAAAAAAAAAACCAAATGCTGCACAGTACTTTTGGGTGATCGGATCGATGTGAAATTTTGCAAGAGTGGGTAAATGCACGAATGATGATGGGGCAGCAAAAGCTAGGTCGGTTGGTGAAGATCGCCCAGCCAACTTTTGACTAGTTCCGTTTTGACACCTCGGATCGCCCAGCTAAAAAAAATGAAAAATCGGCTATTTTCGCCAGGGGACCCTCAGGCGATCTGATCAAAAATCACAGTTCTAAATAAACTTGGCTCAAACTTTGCACACCATTGCAAAATGATTAGAAATAACCTTGATGAAAAGTACAACTCTCTCGGACAATGAAGGAAGCGCTAGGTCACTGGCAAGCATGAGCTAGAAATGATTTCGTATGCATCTCTCAACTAAACCCAGCCGCCGCCAAATGATGACGGAGAGCGGGCAAAGATCTTGTTTTTTTTAGTGGTAAAATCAACAGTATTCATGGTTTCCAAAAGGTCCGATGAGGCAAGGAGTGGTAAAGGCCGTCATTCAAGTGCTGCATTGAGTCGGGCAAACACGGTTCGTACTTGCTCACGTTGTAACAACTTTTTTTTTGGAGGTGGAGGCAGTTTTTTTTTTTTTTTTTGCTTAACCGACGGCCCATCTGGTCGAGTGATGTTAGCAGAAAGTCCAGTATAAAAACTGCATGTTGTTGCTCCATACCAACGAAGAGGCGCCTCTTTTTTTTGAAGAGGTTAATATGGGGTGGTGGCCTGAGTTTCAACTGCTTGGTTGGAAAAGGATTTCCGAACAGCCGATGCCACCTTTGAGCAATGTTCAAGAAGTGCATGTTTTACCAGAAAATTCGTCAAATTAGCCTCTCAATAACACCAATGGATCGCTCTTGTGGCACAATTAATAATTTTTAGTTCAGCATTGTGTAACAGCAGAACCAATTGTTGATCTTGCCACTGTTGCTGTGACGACTTCTGATGTATTCGGTTGGCATGCTGATTAAAAGCTACCGGCGATCACTCTTGGTCTCCTCTTCCTCTTAGGCAAGGAGAATAGATATGGCAGTAAAAGGTCACCGTTCAGGAGGCATACCAAAACGACTGAGCTGTCAAAATGTGGCTGGTTTTCCTCGCCTGATTACCAAAACAAGCAATGCGCCATGACATTAAATGAGCATGAAAAAAAAATTGATGTCCCTTTTTCTCTCTTTTACTTTCTTTTGCTTCATCCCCAAGCGTTCGTTTACACCATGATGTTAAAGCCCCTTGTAGTTGCAGCGCTACTATCAGGTGCTGCCTATGCTGATACTATGTCTGCAAGACTGTTGCAAGGTGAGGGTTTCCTCCCATTTTTTATTGACAGCCCCTGATTTTTATTTAAAGGATGCGACTATGTTCCTAGTTCACAAACGATATTCTGCTTTGGCGGTACTACCGGCTCTGTTGATGTTTATCACAACTTTGCACCAACAAACGATATATTCACCTTGAATGTCAGCTCGAGCCTATCACCAAACTCGGCCACCAACAGCTGGACGAAGTTGCCCCAGCCTACCAACTATGCCACTGAAGCCCGTGCTGAATTTGCTCATGTTCTCGTCAATGAAACACGGTTCATCATGATGAGTATGTTAATATATAATCGAATGACAATGATTTGACCTTTTTTTTTTTTTTCCTTGCTCCTAAAAAAAAATAGGCGGCGCCGGCAGTGGCAATACCTACACGCAAAGCTCCCTCAAAAATGTCACCTCTTGGTACGATACTAGCTCCAACACATGGGGTACCTATACGCAGTCCACCATTCCTATTACTTGGGATGGAGGAAGTGGCCAGATTATCCCTTTTAACGTGACTCCGCTTTTCAATCAGTTGTAAGTGACACAACCAGTCGATCTACTTTTTCGTGTGGTTTAGCAAACTAAGTTTGACTGGTGTTTTTCATCCTTTTACAGGCAAGGCGTTTCGGTAGCCACAATTGTGCACAACGGTTCAACCACCTGGACGACTGCACCTCAACTAAGTGGGGGTTTGCGCCTGGATAATGCCAACTACATCAACGATGCTGTCACCTCCAGCTACCCTATCTTTACGGCAAATGTATGATTTTTTAATTTTCAATTTTCCATCAGCAACGACTGACAACTTGCTATTTTAATTTTTTTTTTTTTAGGATTCCAACTGGAATCAGATCATGGTTGCTGGCTCAAATCACCCTAATGCCCAGCCACGTTCGTTCCGAGCCCAAGCCGTTCGTTCAGAAAATGACCGAATTTGGTTCTTCGGCGGCATGCAATACAACATCTCCACAAACGGCATGCCTTACACTGGCCAAGACGTTGCGTCCGACGCTGTTACTTTCTCCAGTTTCCCTTACATGGATAATGCCGCTGGCTACTTTAACATTTCCTATAACAGTGCCAGCAACATTCCTTCTACACGTTATTGGCATTCGGCTACCTTGCGTAAGTTTATCCATCATTTTTCTTATGATTTTGCTTTGATTGGCTCACTCTTTTGTTTTGTTATACCCAGTGCCTGGAAAGGGTCAAATCCTCATCTTTGGTGGTGTCTATAGTGGAAAGGCTTGTCCTGACTTTGCCTATTTATTCGACACCAACACGCTAAAGTGGACCCAGCCCAACGTTGTCGGCGCCAGTGCTCAGGCTCGCTACGGTCACTCTGGTAAGTCACTGCCATGCCCCGAAAATCAAAAGCCGCTGACCTGCTCTTTTATTTGCGTAGCCGTGATGGTCGGTAAAAACTTGCTGTACATTATGTTTGGCGCTGATGTTAGCGGGAACTTGCTGAATCGCGTGGATATTTTGAACACAACCTCCTGGACCTTCCTCGACGCAGGCGTCAACAATTCTCAATCCAATGGAGGCAGTAGTGGTGGCGGAGTGCCTGGCGGCAGCTCTGGCATGTCCGTTGGCACCATTGCTGGCATTGCTGTGGGTGTCGTTGTCGGTGTAAGCAAGCAGCCCACAAAAATTAACTATGGCCATCTCATGCCCTTCTTTCTGTTCCAATATTTAGGTTGGTTTGCTTATCGGTGCCAGTGTCGCCTTCATTTGTATCCGACGTCGACGAAGCGAAGAAATTCCGGAGGCACCTGCTTTGTTCCAGCAACTCGACCACCAACCTGAAATGATGAACAACCAACCTCCTCCACCTACTCAAATGAGCACTACTGGCCCTCAATCAGTCAACTCAGGGTCAACCTATTTTAATAGCCCTGTCAAGCCCATGGAAACGGGCCCTGTCAAGCCCATGGAATCTGTCCATGGACAAGACCGATACAGCATGGTCAAACCCTATGCCGAGTACTAGATCCGCACCCACACATCCCTATATTTTTATCACCAGATTTCCACCATCATTTGAGCCTTGAATAAATCTTTTAAGCAGGCAAATCAAATCATGCTAACCGCCAAATTATTTTCAGGTGCATGCAAAAGTAAATCTTGTGGACAAGCATGACTTTCTTGTGCAATTCAAGCAGCAGTCTCCGAAAAGGTGCCATTCCAAGTGAACGGCGTTTTTGAGCAACTTTTGTCAAAGCTGACGGGGGGGGGGGGCGGCGGCAGTGAAACTGGCAGGACATAAAACGGTTTGTACTGTAAATGACCAGCTGCCATTACCACCACATGTGTGCACCGGCCGGGGAGGGGCTGAGCGGCAATTGAACACGGCGATCCAATTTTTTATTCTTTGCCCCTTCAAATTTCTCAACGTCCTTTTCAGCCTCTCTCTCTTCCCATGATCTGACATTAGAATTAAAAAACTGCTTTCTCGGTCTCGCTCATTCCTGACGAAGCCCATCCGACCGCAGATTAGGCACAAGTACCCTTTTTGTGCTGGAGGATCGGTTCATCGGTGAAGGACAATGAAGCTGCTAATCGCCCTTTCGGCTATCTTGCAAATGAAAAAGTTGACCCACCCATCCAACTATGCAACAATGTAAATAACTGCAGAGATGTAACTATAGGAAAATGTGACATTTTATTACAGAAAAAGAGAAAAGTTCTGACTATCCCGACGAAGAAAAAGGCTTGACGACGACGTGGGATTGCTGAATTGTGCCGTCAGCAGCTTGAGATTGGACAGTGAAGTTGTTAGTCATAGTAGGGCTGGACAGAGGTGAGGGAATGCTCATGTTGTCGTTCATACCGGGAGCATTATTGGTGTTGAACATAGCAGGGGCTTCAGGCACTTCTTCTCTGCGGTTTCTACGGAGAAAGAAGAAAGCGGCAGCACCCAGCAGAGCAACCTGCACAAAAAAGAAAAGACGACAAAAACAAGCTGAGTGAGTGTGACCTCTTGATGTTTCATTCTTACCCCTGCGACCACACCAACAACGACGCCAGCAATCTTGCCCCCAGACAAACCTGTCGATGAAGTATCACTGGATGTGCCGTTCCCATTTGCAGCTTGCGCGGAATATGTGCTGTTAGCATCAGCTCCGAGCCACATCATACTTGTGATATTCAACATGACCACATTGTTTTGCAAACTCCTGCTGCCGTCAGCACCAAACATAATATACAATACATCTTTGACAAGGATAGCTATGTGGACAAAAAAAAAAAAAAAGGATCAGGACACGAATGTTATGTCGTGATTTGTTGCTTGATATATCGTACCTGAATGGCCAAAGCGGGGACCACCGCAGTTCGCGTTGGGGGCACTGCAGCTGTTGTCGTTGAGTTGGGGGAAAACGATGGCCTTCCATTTCATCAAGTTGGTGTCAAACGTGTAGGCATAGTCGTTGCAAGCTGTGTCATGGTCAAAAGAAACATGTTAGAGCGAGTAGCTTACTTTTTTCCTGTCAATCGTCTTACCTACGCCTCCCCAGGTCCCGCCATACATGATGATTTCGTTTTTACCAGGGACTACAAAAAAAAATATGAGCGGCATGCCTAGAGTGCTCGAAAGCCTTACTCAAAGTGACAGTGTGCCAATAACGGTTATTAGGGATCACTTCCGACAACCCTAACCACGAGTCATTAAAGTAACCAGACGCGACATCAAGGAAGAAAACATCGGCGAATCTGATGGCTTTAGATGAATTATCATAATTGTTGTAAGCGTCGGTGGGGTTGAATTGAAGTCCGCCAAAGAAGAAGATGCGATCGTTTTCGGAACGGATGGCTTCCTATTCGATGTAAAAAAAAAAAAGGTAGGAACACGAAGGAATGAGCAAATTTGAAAATGAACTCGCAGGAAGGTTACCTCACGGAAAGTGCGACCAAAACCACCGAAAGGGCTGTCGGCACCTATGAAGGAAAAAGGTCAGAAGCTGAGGCGTGTCATTGTGCTGTTGTTGAGAATACCCCAAACATTGATGGTGTTCCATTGAGGGTCCTTTAACAGAGATTGGCTCAGTTAATATGCCATTTCAAACAGCGGCCTTTTTCTATTGTTCGCTTTACCATGGGTTGGATGCCATTATAATTGGACGTGACAGCAGTAGTGAGGAAGGAGGCGTTGTCCAATCTGGGAGCGAATAAAGACAGCGGGTTCATCTCAAGTGACACGACGAATGATCACGTCTGAGTTACCTCATCCCACCATTGACGATGATAGGGTATGTGATTGTATTGGACCCATTCATGTTAAGAACGTTAGCACCGACGCCTTGCCTATGGAAAAAGACATAAAAATGAGCAACTCTCAGGTAGAACGATCTGGCCGTACAGTTGAGTAAAGACGTTGGAGAAGGTTTCCATAACGTCCGTGCCATTGGCATAGGAGAAGTTCAGGGGGAATGCAGATTGGCCGTAGTGACCCCATTGGTTGGCGATTGTGTCATAATACACGGTGACATTCACAAGGCCAGATTGCGTGTAAGCAGGCGATGGACCAGCACCAGCTAAAAAATCATTATTCAAGTTTAATTTTTTGTTTCTAGCAACCAAGTTGAGTGCTTACAGACGATGACGATACGGGTGTCATTGACGACTCTGGCAAGAAGATAGAGTTAGAAGAAAGACACAAATTCCAAGGTGGCACAATTGTATTACTCCATGCCAAATTCGGCTCTTGCTTCCAAAGCAAAATCAGGGGAAGCTGGCATGGGCGACCAAGAAGAGAGGGCTTGGTTTGGTGTCAGGGGAGCAGTTACGTTCAATTGGAAAAAGTCGCTTGTAGGATTAAAATGGTTCCAAACGTCGGATGAACCGGTCGAGCCGCCATAGCAGACGATGCGTTGCTTTTGGTTTATCAGGTGGCATCCTTCAAGAAATAAAAAATCAGTGATCCGGGCAAAAAGGCAATAGCATTACGTTGCAGCAGGCGGGGTGTCATGGAATCAGCAGCTGCATAGGAAATGGCAGCTAGAACAGCAAAAACGGTTGTCAGCAGTTGCCGCATTTTTATTAGCCCTACGTTGGTGAAAGAAAGAAAAAAAAAAAAAACAAGCAAGAGAAGCAAATGAAAAAGATGGGAATGAAATAAAAGGTTTAAATTTGGGATACAGCCACACTTTTTAACCTTGGCCTAGATGTTGTTACACGAATGGGGCAATATACCGATTTTGGTTGTCGGAGAACAATCGAGGGTTGTGCAAGATAGTTCTATTGACCACAGCAACTCGGCTTTTGTTACAGAGACATTCGCGGGAATGCGACAAGAGAAGCCGAGGAAGTCACAGATGGAAGAAGGGAGTGCATGAATGAACGACTGCGCAGCTACGCCTCCGGAACTCACAGCCCGTCTTTTTTTAATGTGTTTAATGTGTGTGTTCTCTGGTAACAAACGACCATTTTAAATGCAATCGACTGCCTATTGGTTCTTCAGCGACGCATGAAATAAAAGAGGATGGTATTACGTGCTAGATTTCGTGGCACTTGTTCTATGGTACCAGTACCATGCAACGCCAGCCACAGCCGTGACAGAGCCCAAGATCATCGCCCAGACGAGCAGGTCATCGTCCTTGTTCTGCTTCTTGCTTCGGCGTTTCTTTCTGCGTTGCTTTTTTTTGTTATTGGTGCGATCAGCTTCGGACAATGGTGAGTTGGAGGTCAACGTGTCGATTTGGTCGGAGCGCGAGGCATCCCAGTCGGAAATCACAGGCACGCCCTCAGGAGGTGTCAAGCGTTGTGTGTTGTCTAGCTTGATAGCACGTCCAAACCATTTGCCAGCATTCCAGAGGTCCTGGTCGACGCCAAGGCCGTTGGCCAGCACGATGCCGATGTTGAAACAAGACTGCGCATGACCTAGCACAGCTGCTTCTCGCCAGTACCGGATGGCAAGAGGGGCATTGACATCAACGTCAGTGACAGACGCCACTGTTTCCCCTTCGGCCTTGGATCCATACAAATACACCAGGCCGGTTTGGAAGGCTGAGCTGCTGAAGTATCGTTCGTTTCGGGTTTGAGGAGCATGGTTGCGAAGCTGGGACTTGGGAATATGTTCTTGATCCAACAATCCAAAGTTGAAGTCAATATAAGGCGCGGTAATCAGCATGCAGCGGTTGTAGTAATGCAAGGCTTGTTCGTAATTCTTTTCGACCCCGGCTTCAGGCGACCCTGAGCCATACAATGTGCCCACTACATAGCAGGCAAGAGCGTCAGGGCCAGAGCCTTGCATGGCAGGCATGGGAAGATCGGCTGCGCGCTTGTACCATTCAAATGCTTTTTTGGAGTCTTTCTCCACGTACTTTGTGGCATTGGGGGCAATTTCCTCGTCAGCCTAGACGTTATCCAATCGTGAGCCATGCGTCAGCAACTCGTCTCTATCGCTTACCTCATACAGAGCTGCTACCTTGATCATGGACGCTGTATGGCCCCGTTCTGCGGCATGCAAATAGTAATCCAGGGCTCGCTGACCATTCAATAAAAATAAAAGGTGAGAATCAAGTGTTGAAAGTCAAGGTCGTGCACATGATGACTACCTGGAAATTTCCCATGCGAGATTCATGCCAGCTTGCCAGGTGGTAGGCACTGGTCATGTCCAATTCCATTTCAGACTTCCAGCCAGAGGCCACTGGGATAGCCCACTCAAGCCCGTCTTCGACCTTTTCTAAATGGATGGTCAGGATACGATACTTTGTAGAGGGTTGATGGTGTGAGTGTTGGTGATGGCTGGACGAGCCAGAAGGCAGCTGAGGTGGTGTGACAGCCACCGAGGACGTGGGAGACATGACCATGACGGGAGACGATGGAGACGACAGCATTTCATCGGGCACATCCGAGGATGAAGGAGGCGTGGTGGATTCACTGTATTGGTTCGTTCCCAGGGCTGCGGTTTGTAGTAAAAGATCGGCCATTTGCGCAGACGAAGAAGCGTCCAGGGAGCCGGAGTCCAGGACAGGGGCCGGCAAAATCATGGACGAGTTGGGCGAGTGACTAGGTGACATGAATGCATACGACGAGGCAATGGATAGCGACGGCGAAGCAGTCAATGACGAAAAAGGAGAAGCCGAATTTTTTTCCAATTGCCACATGGAATCAAAATGGTTAATAGGTGCAAACAATTTCGCCTGTAAAAAAAGTAAGAGTCATAATAAACCATGAGCGTCAGCCTGGTTCGCTTCTCCCCACCCACTTCTCGCTGGCATTTCTACTATTCATATCTCAAAAGACCCCCATTGGGCTCCATCCTGCCGCTTGTTTACCTTGAACACAGGCTCTCGATCCTTCAGCCCTGCCTTGACGTATTGGGATTCAATCTTGATATCGAGATCTCTTGGTCTTGCAGATTCTGGCACCAAGAATGAAATGGTGACTTGGTCATTGCTTTGGCTCCAAATGTACGTGTTCACTTGAAGTTGTTCATCGGAATCGGCCATAGCAAAATAATTAAAAATACAGCAGAGGTGACAAGAAAGAGAAGCTCAAAAAATAAAAAAAGCAGAAGAGATGGAAACAAAAAAAATAGCCACTTTTTTCAATGGCCGATGGCCCTGGTTTGTTGACGACCAAGATCTTTTTTTTTGAACTGATGCCACTCTCTAGCTCATTTTTTTTTTTTTTTTTTTGCCAACAATGAAGAAGACTAATATTGGATTTCCAGGATGTTTTTAGTGGGCAAGAATATTCCAGTCAGCGTCGACAGAGCCAGTAAGCCAGTCAAAAGTGCTGTATGCAGTTTGAGATCGTGAAGGCTGCTGAGTGAGGATAGAATGACAAGGGAGACAAAACCAATAAGCCTCGTTCAAGTTTCCCGCCGCATAATACTTTCACGTCTTTTCTGCTTCCCATCATTTTCCCGTTCCCACTTTTTCACGTCCTTTTCATCTTGAACTTCCGTCCTGATGAAAAAGCGTCGTGCCCAGGCAATTGTCGGTCTGACCGTCAATTAAACCTCTGCTCTCTTTTCAAAATGAACAAAATTAAGTGTATTAAAAGCAATCTCGTTTCTTCCCGGTCTCCGCGCTAATATTCATCACTCTACTCATATGCAAAATTTGGTGTCAGTCGGTTCAAACTTTTGATGATTTTTATCAGGAAAAAAAGGTGGATATTGAGCGTCGCTCCAAGCAAATGAACCTGGTGAATGTCAGCCAGATCGAACAGCCATCGATTTCAAATCCCGTTCTTGCCTGAGAGTTGATCTCTGTGGCATACATGCTTGGGCAATGTTGAGACAAGATGGCACTCCTATATATGAACACTGAAAACAAGCAGCTGCGATACTTGATCTCCTTTTGCAACCGTTTCCGGGACTTCATAGGGGCTAACACTAATCCCTCTCAAGCTCAGTCTTCCCCACACACCAACGTGACTCTTCCCCCCTCCTTTTTTATTTCATTGTAGTCAATCCTGACAACCTGCTTTTTTGCAAAATGGATTGGATGCCTTTCCCTTCTGAACATTGATGAATCGAGATGAAACCCTTTTTCTTGGAATGGAAGATTGCCATTTCTGCCATGACGATGTAACATGAAAATGGTGATTACCTTGTCTTGCCCAGTGCAATTGGCATTTGTGTGACATCAAGTTGGAATTTTGTGCTATCCAAATCCCGCTGTTCCTTTTTGGTTCTAGACTTTTTTTTATATTTTTTTTTATTCTCTTTTTACTTTCTTTATTCGATCCTCCCTTCATAGTTTTTAATATCGCCTTCCCTTCCTTTTTGAATACATCTTGATTAGATTGGACGTGATGCACTACCGTGTTTTGTGTCTCTCATTATGGTCTGCCATAGTCTACGCCCAATCATCCAACAGCACAACATCGAGCGGTATCCCCAGCGCTAGCTCGACAGGCACAGGCAAGCCCACGAAAAGTAACTTTGATGCCTATAGGCTTATCCTTTTTTTTTTGTTTCAACTAGACGCTAACTGTACACCGAGTAACTGTGTGGCCATTTGTCAACCTGCATGCTCAACAGGAACAACATGTGTGCTTGGGACCATGCGAAACTGTGGCGTTTGCCCCTCGTCGTCGTGTGTCAGCAACAGCGTCTTGGGCTTACCCGGTGCAAGTAGCCCCACCACCAGCAACGGAGACGCCGATAGCTCACTTATTGGTGGCATCGTCGGTGGCCTTGTGGGCGGTGCTGTAGTCTTGGCCATTGTCATTGTATTCTTATTCCGATACCAAAGACGAAAGAAGCGGCATCTCCCTAACTTTATGGCTCGATCCAACAAATCTGTAAGAGGAAAACGAAGCGAACATGCAAGCTTCGATTTGTTGATTTTTATTTTTATGCAGGGCAATTCGTTTATACCATCGGTGCATGCAGGGTCCGCCATCTCGAAAAATCAAGTCCAAGAAATGGTATCTGGTATACCAGGCTATCGTATGTCGTATCAGCCATCGTCACTCAGCGAACAAGTCACACCTTATCAAGACATGCCCCAACAACAGCACTTGGCTCCGCCACCACTCCACGAACGCCAGTCCAAAGTTCAAGACGCTCACCAATCCAAGGTGCTCGATGTCCGAGAATCCAAGCTCGAAGTGGATGATGATGACGATGATCACAGTAGCGTCAGCGGCACAAGTCAGCGCGGCTCGGCCGTCATGACTCAGGTTGGCCAGATCCAACAAGCTCAGCGCTCTGCCCAGGCTTTCCAAGTGACTCGTGTACGACCTCAGATCATGCGAGTGAATACCATCCGACAATCCGATGCCGAGCCTTCCAATGCCCTGCGTCGTAGCGGCTCGGTACGCACCATCCTGACCAGGGACAATTCAGTCCGGTCCAATCGTTCTGGTCTGTCGCGCTCCAACACCTTGCCATCAAGGACACATCAGCGAGAACCGTCTTCTGATCTCGATGCAACCATCACCGCCATACCTCTTACCACTCTCGATGTCGCCCAGGACAGTGTCGAAGCCAAGCACATGTCCCTGACAGCCCTGCCTTCGAAAAAGAGCATGGATCTAACGCCTGAATCAAGTACTGTTGGTTCCAGCGCTACATTAAATAAGTCAGACGCCACCTCACCGCTGACCTCGGATCCCTTTCATGATCGGCATAGCGTCATTGACAATGATTTGCCCAACGTCTCACAGCTCCCACAGCCGCCTTCTTAACCACCAATTAGAGCCCAGTCATTTTACAAGGTTACCCGCGTTGTGTCATGGAAAACACAACTACCCTTCTGCGATGATGTGTACATTTTAGTTGATCTTTCTCATGTTGTAAACTTTTTTTTTTTTTTACTGGCCATGGCAATGATAAAGAAGCCGTATGTCGTCAATAAACGCTGGGAATTGCTTTTATTATTATTTTTTTTTAAAATTTACCCTTCAAATGGAGGATAAACACCCGCCTGTGTGTACAATAAATGGCCTCCTTTTTCGCTGCAAAAATGTTGAGCAAAGTGATTTCAAAAAACGACAGCCTCATCCTTGTGATCCCTACAAAACACGCCGATCTGCATCATTTTCTTCAAGCTCCAGCTGACCCGTGCCCTGGCTAGCTGATCTCTTCCTACCCAGCCTGCTCTCCTGCTCTTTTCAAATTCAGACAGGGTAGTGAGAAAGTAGCGTTGGCCCTCCTCAGCCTACACGGCTCTGAGTGAGTTTACCACTGAATGGCTGGCACTTTAAGACAGCACCCTCATTTTTAAATGAAATGTGCACTGCAATGGCACAGCTGAGATCAGGCAGACGCTTATTTATCATCCTTCCAAGCCACGGTGGAAAGTTTAAAAAAGAGCGGGCACGCCAGGTGAATCGATGTCAAGTCAAATTGAAATCAGGTGGTGGTGGTATCTTTCAGGTTCGGTGTTATTTTTTCCCGGTCGTGGATTCCGAGGATCATGCAACCTGTGCGCAATTAGGTGAGTCAATGTCGCCTTGGCAACATTGGTGTGATGGACTCTTGCTACTGGTATGTCTTGGCATGATTTGTAAATTAGGACTTTCCATCCTTGTCCGTTTGGTGATAACCAGAATGATTTTGCACAGGCGAGCATTGTCAGAAGACATGGCTTTCGGGTACACTAAAAAATATACAGTGTACGGCTTCCCTTCGGATCTCCAATTTTAATGTCCAAACCTGGTCATCGAGAGGGACAGAGCATTCAAAAGGGGGGGTTTTTTTTTTCTTGTTCTTCTTTCTCTTCTTTTCTTTCACCTTATATGTCAAAGACACAAGAGATAGAATTGTCAAGTGTACCGGTAGGGAGCTATCGCATATCGGGGTCTGAGACCCCCGCAAGTACATTGCGATCGAGTCAGGAATCAACATCACCCCATGAGGCCGCCAGCCGAGACGCTAGCCTATACCCCACGAGTGAAAAGAGCGCAGCCGCAGACTATACCAAACCAACCCTGTGGCAACGGGTACGCCGGGTGGCCTGGCAATTGTTTGTCAGCTATTGGTTCCTGCTAGGCTTGGGCTTGATGTTTGGACTGGCCTGGGCATTTCCGTTTGTGGGCAAGACACATGGTGCTGTGCAGGCGCAATACAGTGTGAAATGGGGTGCTGTGATCGTGATTTTCTTGCTGTCTGGCTTAGGATTGGATGTCAAAGTCATGCTCAGGAACATCGTCCGGTGGCGTCTGCATCTGACAGTCCAGCTTATCAGCTTCATTGTACTTCCTTTCTTTGCCTGGGGGGTGATCCGATTTTTTATTGCAGTCCATGCCGACATTGACCAGATGGTCTACCAGGGTTGGATCATAGCCTTGTCCACCAGCACCACAGTGTCTTCCAATTCCGTGATGACAAGAAACGCCGGTGGCAATGACAGCGCCGGTAATTCCCTCGTGGAAAAAAAAAATGTAGATCTTATGCATGGCAGATCAAGGAAGTAATCGGATCAGCTTTTTTTTTTTTTTTTTTTTTTTTTTACAGCCATTGTAAATGCAGCCCTCGGAAACATCCTGGGCATTTTTATTTCACCAGCTTTGATGACCTGTAAGATGAACTGAAACACCTTTTTTTATATTATATATTGACCAGCCCAGTAGTATTTGGGGATGACAGTGTGATGTTTCCTCCGGGGAGTGCTCGTGGAAAGCCTGATTACACAAGCATTTTGTTCCAATTAGGCCTGACGGTGTTGGTGCCATTGGTGGTGGGTCAAGTGATCCGATTTGTTTTCCCCGAGATTGTGAAAAAGTTGGCCCAGAAATTAAAGTTCAGCATCATTAACAGCATTGCCCTCCTGATCATGGTCTGGTCTGTGGTGTGCGATGGCGTGGCCACCCGAGCCTTTTATTCCCTATCGGGTGTCGACATTGTGGCCATTTTGTTTGTGGATATATCACTCTATCTGCTTGCTTGCGCCTTTTGCCTCTTTATTGCGCGTCTCCCCTGGCCGTTTAAGCGATGGCAAGAGCCTGCTTGGTTGGACAAGTGGCGTTTTTCGAGAGAAGATGCGGTGGCGATCATGGTATAATTGATAAAAAAAAAATCAGGGGCAGCGTCTCATCGTTCATTTTTTTTTAACCAGTATTGCGGTGCAACCAAGACGGTGTCGATGGGGATTCCATTGATCAATGTGCTGTACTCTAGCACAAGCAGTGGTGTGGTGGGCGTTTTATCTCTACCATTGCTTTTGTATCATATCTCGCAGTAAGATGTTTACGTTTCAATGGCCAAGACATTTTAATTGATTTGTTTTTGTTTTTAATTGAGGCTGTTTATTGGTAACTTCCAGGTCCCCCTTTTGAAAAAATGGATTCAGCACGGAAAAGATGAAGACAACATGACTTTGCAAGTGTCACAGATCAGCGAAGCCGAAAGCCTACCGACTTTTAACACGCGTCGCCGAACCAATGCTGAATAAACATTTCCATCTGTAGTGTCACATGAAAAAGGGTGTTCATGCATGAAACATGTCATCGTTCAATGATGCATTAAACTTATGACATGGGAGTAGAATCTTGGTCACCGGTCCCCGTCGTCTCTTTTTTAGATCACCGCCAGTCATTTGCTTTATTTCATGTCATGATTTCAGTTGTTCAAGAGGGGTAGGCTGTAAGGAATAGTTTAGCTTCAACAAGTAATGTTCTGCAAAAGATAAGGGTAAGGGAAAAAAAAAAAAAAAAAAAGGGATCATACAAGTTTCACAAAAAAAAAAAAAAAAAAAAAAAAGTGGCACAAGGAGGTGGAATGGTTGGTTCATTGTTGAGCGAGAGAGAGGTGAAGGGGATGGGGACGGGTAAAAACTATTTACAAGGAAAAAAAAAAGAGACAAGATCATTGGAAGGCAAGCGATGGGGGAAATTTTTTGTTTGGTGTGTCCTATACGATGAAGGTGCAAGGTAATAAAAAAAGAGGGGATAAAAAAAATAGTGGAGAGCGCAAGGACGAGATCGATGCGAGAAGGTTTTTGGGGTTTTTTTTTTCATTGTTGTTTCGTTTTTGTTTGTTTTCAGAGCAATCAAGGCAAGGGTCGAGGACGTTGTTGTTGTTGTTGTTGTTGTCTTGGGCCACCACGACCACGATATCCGCCACGACCACGGTAGCCACCTCGTCCACGGCCGTTGGACTGATCATGATAGTGATAATGGTGTTGTTGGTGTTGCTGCTGCTGTTGCTGTGATTGGTGTTGGGGAATTTGTTGAGAGGTTTGGTCACGGGCTTCACGCTGTTGCTGTTGCTGACGGGTGGCAATGGCAGCTTCGCGGTTGGGCTGCTGGACTTGGGCATCGTCCAAGGCGTTGGGAGCAACGTACAGTTGACGATCGATGCTGGGAGGAATGGGTTGGATCTCGGTACCAAGTTCGCGTTCAATCTTGTACAGGTTGAATCGGTCCTCATAGGTGATCAAGTTGATGGCGAGACCCAGATGACCGAAACGGCCGGAACGACCAATACGATGCAAGTAAGTTTCAGCATTCTTGGGGAAATCAAAGTTGATGACCACATTGACGGCTTGGATGTCGATGCCACGAGTCAGCAGATCTTTTAAGGAAGAGAGTGAGTGTCGGGATGGGTGTGAGGGCGAGGACAGGCTTACCGGAGCAGACCAAGTTACGACAGACGCCATTTCGGAAATCATGGAACACGCGGTTACGATGGCTTTGCAGCATCTTGGCATGCGAGTAAAAACAAGAGTAACCCAGTTCGGTAATCTTCTTGGCTAACAATTCGACACGGTTGGTGGAATTACAAAAGATGATGGATTGATTGATTTGCAGCTTTGAGAACAGGGTGTTGAGACAGTGCACCTTTTGCTTTTCTTCTACAAAGGCATAGTATTGGGTGACACCGCGCAAGGTCAGCTCATCCATCAAGTTGATTTCATAGGGCTTGACCAAGTACTTGTCCTTGAACGTCTTGACGATCATGGGAAAGGTGGCACTGAACAGCATGATTTGGCGATCCTTGGGGAAGAAGGAGATGAGCTGGTCGATGATGGGGGTGAATTCAGGCGACAAGAGCTTGTCAGCTTCATCCATCACAAAGGTGGAGGCTTCGCTAAAGTCGGCAACACCCTTAGAGGCCAAGTCAAGAATACGGCCTGGGGTGCCAACCACAACATGCACGGTTTCAGCCAAACGCATGATATCGTCCTTGAGAGTGGTACCACCGGTGGTGACCATGATTTGGATACCCAAGTGTTTACCCAAGGTCTTGCATACTTGCGAGGTTTGCAAAGCCAATTCACGGGTGGGGACGAGGATGAGAGCCTGGACCTTGGATTTCTTGTTGTTGATCTTTTCCAAGGTGGGGATGACAAAGGCAGCGGTCTTACCCGTGCCGTTCTTGGCACGAGCAAGGATATCGCGACCAGTCAAGGCAATAGGAATGGCTTCTTCTTGAATAGGTGAGGGCCGTTCAAAACCAGCTTCAAAGATCCCCATCAGCAGTTCTCGTTTCAAAAAGTAATCTTCGAATTCATTGCCCTTGGTGGCAGTCACATCCTCTGTTTGAGGGCGAGTATCTTTGGGTGGTAGCGCAAGTGTTTTTTTCCAGTCATCGTGTTCGTGGCTAATATCATTGAATAAAAGAAAAAGCAGAGATGAGTATTCTACTCTTCATTGTCCAAACCCTGGTTTTTTCTTTTTTTTTTTTGCTTTCTTCATTCTCTTTCATGGTATCCTTATTCATCCATTACCTTAGCGGTTGAAGAGACATGATGTTTTCTTGAGATGGAATTCAAGCGGATGGGATGACGTTATTGTCTAAAGGAGTAAAAAAGTAACAAACGAGGAGAAAAAAAAACGACAAGAAAAAGATGGGATCACTATCAAGGGAAAACTAAGTAAAGGGAGAGAGAGAGAGATTCAAATGTTACCTATACAAGGGAGGATGGGTGGGACGTTGTTGTATAAAAGAGATGAAAAAGAGAATTGATGTGGAAAAAGAGGGAGTGAAAAAACAAACGAGACGATCGAAGTTGGAAAAAGGGCCAATCAGAGCCAACGCTCAGCAACCCTTTTTCGCCGGGCTGGTGGCTTGGTGAAACACCATTGAAAAAAGACCTTTTTTTTTCTCCACCCCCCTCTTCTCTCTCTCACTTTTTTTTTTTTGCAGCCATGGTTCCTAAAAGTAAGTGTCTACCAATGACAATAGAAAGGATCTTATGTTTTTCATTGTAGAATACAAGAGTAAGCGTGGCACTATGAAGCAACGCTATCGCATTGCTGACAAGGTCAAACAACACAACAAGAAGGAGGCAAAGAAAGCCAAGAAGAATCCTCATTTCAAACGTAAGTCCCCATCGCTGTTTTATAATATTGGCAGCCATTGTGTTTAGACAAGCATCAACACTCTGTTGGACACCGTTTGCTGATGATTTGTTCTTTTTGATCTAGGCAAACCCAAGGATCCCGGCATTCCCAACAGCTGGCCATTCAAGGAAGAGCTGTTGAACCAAATCGAACGTCAACGCCAGGACGCCGAGGAGGAAAAGAAGAAACAGCGAGCCCTCCGGATAGCCGAATCCAAGAAAGCCAAGCAAGCCAACAAAAAGACCCCTGCCAACCAATAAGTCTCCACCAACGACATCATCCACCTCTTTTTTAATTATCATCATGCATCAACTGTTGTTTTAGATTCCCCACCACACACCCTCTTCCCATGCAACACATTTCTACAGCCGAAGTGATATCATTCCAGCCTCAGCCACACCTCCTGTACATGGCTTACGGATGCATTTATTTTACAAATGAAAAAAGGGCTTAGAACATTCTGTAGTCATTATTGTGCCATTCGCGATGGTGAATGAGTGGGTTGGAAAGAGTGTCCAGTGGCGTATGTTGCTGATAGGATGGCGTAGGCGATGAGCCAACCAAGGGGGCATCCGTCACTTTTTTACGAGCCGTCAAGGGAGAGGTGATGAAACTGGATGGGTCATGTGCTGGTTGTGGAGGGATGCTTCTTTCAGACTGGATGCTTGTTTCAGACTGGGTGCTGGCGGTGGCTGCGATGTTGGCGGGCGTCCGCGTCGGCTGTGAAGCTGCCCCAGGCGAAAAGAGATAAGTGTTCAGAGTGTCCATGGAGGCCAGCGTCGGCTGCGCCTGTGGAGGCCGATCGATGCTTGGGGATCTTTTGAAGGGGTCTGAGCCGGCCTGCCGTTCTTCCAAAGGCACAAAATCAAAGGACGAGGTAAATTTGCTACGTTGACGATTGGTAGTCGTAGTGGTGCCACCGGCGCCAGCGCCATCATTCTTTCGGTCATGCTGATCGTAGCCTTGGTTGGACCGGCCACAATGCGAGCAGCCGACTGCCGACCGGATCTGCTCGTCCACGCGCAAGGCCTCTACTAACAATGTGGATTCAATTATTTCAAAGTACACCGTGAATGCCTAGGAAAAATAAAATAAGTTCGAGGAATAAATAAAAATAAAAGGGAGGAGAACGCACGTCAGAGTAAGTTCCCAAGAAGTTGGTCACTTTGAATAAATTCATCGCGAGGTTGACAAAAAAGGTAAAAATCAAACACACCAAAGATTTCCTGGCGATGTATTCAATCATTTGGTTCTGTGGGCTGCCTTTGTTAGCCGTAGATTTCATATGGGAAAAAAGCCGTCGTACAAACATTCCACTGAGGAACAGGTTGGCCAAAGCATCGCCCACAAAATTCAAAATCAGCACACCCGTATCCCTTCAGTAAAGAAAAGAGAGAAGAAAATAAATTGGTGTCGGTGTCTCATTCTCTTTTTTTTACCATTGTGCCCAGCACGTATCACCTTCCATGACATCTGGTTGGGTGGTACCCAATTCACGTGCCGCCAATTCGTACGGCCAATCAGCAAATCGGATCAGAATAAGCAGAATACCCACTATCTTGATCCACAACGAGTTCTTGTCTGCCTCCAAAATGATCAGCCGTTGGAACATCACTGTAAAAAATAAAAATAAAAATCAAATTTTTTTTTTTTTGCGTTTTCGGGGCGGCCATTTAAAAAATATTTTTTCGTGGCACTCCTATATTGATTGCCCTGCATGATTCGAACCACATTTTCTTTCTCCATGCGGAGAAATGGCTTTTTTTTTTCAGGGAGGAACAGGGTCTTGGATTCTTACCAATGTAAAACAGAACATAGGCTAAAATGCCACGTCAATGGTAAAATGACAGATTGTCAACCGGATCAGGAAAAAAAAAAAACGAGATTTTGTGAGAATTTGCAAGCGTGCAACCATCATTAAGCTCACTAACCAAGATGCCACAGCCTAAAAAAAAAAAAAAGGTTTAGTGAGCCAATCTTGAAGCTAAAATTCTTTCGGGACATACGAAACAAGTAATGGGAAGTAGGCACAAGTAGTAATTTCAAATAATGGAATGATGCCGTACAGAACACGATGGAAAAAATTCACTGCAACTTGAGCCATGTTGAACAAATGACTATGGACAAAATAGACAATCAGGGCTGACTCTTTGTTTTTTGTCTGGATATTACATTCGACCTCCAGTACGACTGTATTGACGGTAACAAATAATAAAATTGCGAATACAGACCACAACTGTCAGCCATGTGCCTATTAGATTAATTCGATCAACGACTCGGGCTGCATAGGGTGAAAGCGTCACCATATTAATTAAAGAAAAAAAAAAAAAAAAAAAAAAAGAGGACACCTGCCCAGCAAGAAAATAAAGAGAGAAAGAAGAATGGGTAAAATTGCTTGACCTCTTTTTGGACAACATCAACCCTCATTAACGTACAGTAGGGATGCCAGCGATTGGCCAAGGAGTTTGCGGAAAGATTTTTGAAAAAAAAAATTTGGTACCACCAAGCGTTTGTGCAACGAGAAAAAAAAAAAACGTGGGTGATGGGAGGCTTCTTTATTTCTTTCTTTGGGGTTGTGGAGAAGTTCCAAAAGCATCTAGACCCTCCATCCCTTTTATTGTATCGCCTGAGACAAAGAGGCGGACGACCGCCGGTAGTTCCCAGACATCTTGTTCGCTAGCCTACTCTGAAGCGGTTGCCAATGACAGTGTTAACATGAGGATCTGCAGTATTTTCCACGGTTCTACTGCCACTCGTTGAACCAGTGCTCCGGTTTTTCCGGTAACACCCTTTGCCTTCGGGTGAGGCAATGCTTTTGTCACTGCCTGGAAATTCCATGTCCGCCGCCAACCTTTTTTGAAAACTGTTCCAAACTGAGCAATGGCAACTGCTCGGACTAGTATTGCCGCGCCATCGCAGGAAGGATCTGTGGCTGCGCTTTCTCACTGAAAAAGGTAGAGCTTTGATGGGCATCTCCTTTTTCGACGTGAGTATCGCCGGAGCTTGAATGTGACTAAAAGCTACGACGACACTCTCCATATGCGGAAAGGTGGGTGAGGATGACTTCACTCCAACAGTATTTGATTGACAGGATCTTTTGTTGCAGTGGTCATAGTGCCGGACTTCATTCGGCAAGATTTTTAATTCGGCGTGGTTTTTACACATTGCCAGCGTGAGGTGAACTGTCTCCCTTTTTTCACCACGGCATCTGGGATGACGGCGCTTTTAGCCATAGACATGTCCTATCATTTACTGGCTTCTTGCAAAATATGGCTGCGATTGGTGGGTGGATGTCACACATCCTAAAAAAAAGCAGATGCGCCAAATTCTCATGGACACAGAAACTCATCAAGGTGAAGGAAATCAACGCAAACCATGTCGGCATGTCATCGCCCATCTCCCAGCCAATCAAAAAAAGTGAAAAGGCCTATTTTCATCTCCGACAGCGACGCCTTGAGGACATCTGTTTGCCTTCAGTGCCTCACCATTTTAGAATGAAGTGGGCAATGTGTTGGCGATGGTAGCCAAAGACGATGAGATCACGATCACTGGCTGTGCGTACTTACCGTCGAGAACCATGAATGCACGGATAGGGGTAGGTCTTGGTGGGTGATGTAGTAAAAAAGTGTTATTGAAAAGGAGCCTGGGGACAACACCCATCTGGCAGCGTGGCTGCTCAGGTCGATCACGTAGAATAAAAAATAGAAGCGAGCCAGCTCAGGTCAGGTCGATCACGTAGAATAAAAAATAGAAGCGAGCCAGTGGCACAGTGTCCGACCAATGGGCGGTGAGGAGCATGAGTATGATGTCATGATGAGCCTTCACAGACCTGATGGAAGTTTTTGTTTTTGTTTGTGTCAAAGAGGGAGAAATCCCAGTTCTTGAACAATGATGTGTTTGTATATGTAAAAAAAAAAAAAAAAGAAAAACAGCCATACATGGAATCTGGGGAAGGGCCATCATCGGGCAATTTTTTTTTTTTTTTTTTGCTGTACAAAAACTCACCCTCCACATATTCAGGTTTCTCCACATTTTTATTAATTAGGCTCGCGTATTTTTATTGTTTCTATTCCATTTGGGATTTTCGTTGTCTCTTTCTTTTCTCACATCACTTTTTTTTTTTTTTGCTGCCCTGTCAACGTCGTTGGGAAGGCAATGAAAGAAGACGAAACAGCATCGGTGATATCGACGTCCGACAATAGCGAAAAAGCAAATGCTGGCAATTTGAAGGAGGAGTACATCTCGCCAGATCAGGCGCGTGGAAACGGTGGGTTCCTCATTGCGTATTTTAACGTGACATGCGTAAGTAGATTTGACGCCAGTGCAAGCCACTTTCAAAAAAAAAACATCCTATCATCCTAACATCATGTAACGCAGGTGGTAGCAGGCACAGGAACCCTTGGGTTGGCAAAGGCGTTTGCGGAGGGTGGATGGCTGGGGATGCTGATCCTGTTGCTAGCGTATGGTATGGCTGTCTACTCTGGCATAGTGCTCATCCGGTGTCTGTATTATAAGCCTGGCGAGCGACTGACCAATTTCAAAGCCGTTGGCCGTGCTGCTTTTGGCAGAACCGGTTATGCCATCAGCGCCTTTCTCCACTTTTTAAATCTTTTTGGTTGTCCTGCCCTTTACCTCGTCTTGGCTGCTGGTAATATGAAAGCGCTTACCATGCACTCAGTAAGAAAAAGGATACAGTGTCGTGATCACAGGAAGAATCCTTGTTGATTTTTTTTGTCTTGTCCATGGTGTAGAACATCTCCTTGAGCCACGAACTTTGGACGATTGTGATTGGTACATTTTTATTGATTCCATCCTTGATTTTAAAAACGCTGCATGAAGTGACGGTGGTATCGTCCATCGGGGCTGTTTGTACGATGGTGGCAGTGTTCATCATCATGATCGAGTCTCCGATTTACTATGCACAGCACCCCGAGCACACGGTTATACGTCATACAGTCATTTGGTCTGGTTTCCCAAGCGCTCTTTCCACCATTGCCTTTTCTTTTGGAGGGAACAATACCTACCCACGTAAGTATGAGAGCCGAAACGGAGTTCAAATTGGGTCTCACCCTCCCTCCTTTTTGCTTTCGCCAAGACGTGGAGCATGCGTTGCGGAACCCACAACAATGGTCTTATGCATTGACAGCTGGGTTGACGACCTGCACGTTACTTTATTTCATGACTAGCGTGCCGGCGTATTTCACATTTGGCGTGGACTCACAGTCGCCAATTTACAACTCCTTGCCTGTAGGCCCAGGCCAGATCATTGCCATTGTTGTCATGACGATTCATGTGATCCTGGCCATTCCGATTTACACCACATCGTTTTCCTTGGAATTGGAAACATCGCTGCGCCTGAACGAGCATCGCCTGGGCAAGGTAGGTGCATGGTGTGCGCGTGCAGCCATTCGCACCCTCACCATGTGTGGCCTGTGTATCATTGCCATTGTCACACCCTTTTTTGATGACTTTATGGGGCTTCTGGGTGCCGTATCCAACTGTAACGAGACAGTCACTTGTCTGAAGCAACGGCTCACACCTTTTTTTTTTTTTTCGATGTTGCTCCGGGCTGTAGGTGGGCTTGTGTTCTTGCTACCGATCATCTGCTATTTGAAACTGACAGGACTGAAGAACAAATCATGGTATGAATTAGGTTTTTGTTTATTGACAATCGTCATGGGCCTGACGGGGTTGGTGTTTGGATCGATTGCGGCCATCCGAAATTTAGCCAGAGACTTTGCCACCAAGCGCCCATATTAAAAAAAGTGTATTTTACCGGATTTTCTCGATGAAGATCGATCGGGCGAAATGCATGCGAATTCCTTTTTCTTGTGCGTTGCAAGTCAAACAGTGTCCATAGAGAAAAAAGTGGCCTTTTCTAATGGCCGACATTTTTGAGCTGCTGTTGTCAAGCCAAGTGGGGAGTGCGACTTTGAAACAGGAACAGCGTCGAAAGAAGAAGTTGGTGACATGCGATCAGTTTGTAAATGATGGGCTGGACTTTGGGCTTTTGGAGAACTTTACATTCACTGAAGACCACCCTGTGTGCACACCACCAGGAAAAAAAATTGAACCCCCGAACCTCTAGCTGTTAAAAAAATTCCTGGTCTGGAATTGAAGCCAATTTTTTTAAAAAAAAACGCAAACGTTATACAGCACTTTTGGGTGATTATAACGGTATGAAATTTTATATAGGTGCGGGAATGCATGGATGATGATGGTTCTGAAAAAATTAGGTCTATTGCTAAAGGTCACCCAGCTAACTTTTTATCACTTTTGTGCTGGCACCTCCGACTCCCCAGCTAAAAAAAAGACCATTTTCCACAGGGGACCCCCAGGTGATCTGATCAAAAATCACAGTGCAATATTGCATTCATCAATTCACCCCAAATTTTACACACGCATTCAAAATGATGAGGGTTGACCATGGTTAAAATGTCAACTCTCTCAGCGAGCCGAGAAGAACTAGAACATGCACTAGAAAAGAGTTCGCACAATCGGAGCTTCCGATTGGCTGGCGGCGATCAAGTGTTGCTCTGGGCCGTGCGTCTCTTCTTCTCGGGAATGCACAAGAAAAAGGGCTTCACATCGAGGAAATCCGGTGCCGTACCTGCAATGAAAGGGAGATTCGCTTATGGTCTTTACTTTTGAGCGGTGATATGCCAGATGTAGATAGGACATGGGAGAGGCTGGTGGGAGTTAGAAAAAATAACTGGAGGGAGGGGTATGAATTGATTCAAGGGAACCGTGGGTGATCTCGACCGGGTTATCGTATGATTCTTGGGAGAGTTCCTGTGGCATTGGGATAAAGGGAGGACAGTCGGGTTTGAGTACGAAAGGTGAAGGCGTCGGTGTTGCACAGCCATCCGTTGAACTGTCCGAGGCTGGTGCGACAATCTTGATTCTTGTGGGAGTCGGCAAAGATATGAATGAGGGCAGACTTGGTTCATAGAGGTCGGTATCGCTGGGAATCATAGACAAAGCCGACGATACCGAGGACTCAGGGACAAACTCTGCGCGGTCGTTGTCGATCTGGAAAGAATGGGTGGCAGTGGGCGATGTCAAAGGCAGGTGATGGCTTGATTGATTGTTGTCAATGCCGATCAATGGTGCCGTAGCTACGTTATTGAAAACATCAACAAGGGCAGGTGGTTGGGTTGTGGAGAGTATGGTGCTGGGTAAAAATGAAGCTGCATGGGTACTGAATTTGAAAGCAGGTGATGGATCCCCCTGTTCATCATCGGCGTTGACCAACGGCGCCTTGCCCTCCTCTCGGGTTGAGGTTTCCTGCTTCGCACCAAGAAACATAAATGGGGTGGCTTTTGGGTTGAATGAGCTATTTGCGACTTTGGTGGGTGAAGGTGCTGGAGGAGAATCGACGGAGACAACAGGAACGTATGGAGCTGCGTGGACGTTGGTCGAGGAGCGAGAAGTTTGCTGGTCAATGGAAGATGAGGACGATGTCTCCTGCTCCGCACCAAGAAACACAAAGGGGGTGGCTTTTGGGTTGAATGAGCTATTTGCGACTTTGGTGGGTGAAGGTGCTGGAGGAGAATCGACGGAGACAAAAGGAACGTATGGGGCTGCGTGGACGTTGATCGAGGAGCGAGAAGTTTGCTGGTCAATGGAAGATGAGGACGATGTCTCCTGCTTCGCACCAAGAAACACAAAGGGGGTGGCTTTTGGGTTGAATGAGCTATTTTCGACTTTGGTGGGTGAAGGTGCTGGAGGAGAATCGACGGAGGCAACAGGAACGTATGGGGCTGCGTGGACGTTGATCGAGGAGCGAGAAGTTTGCTGGTCAATGGAAGATGAGGAATTGGAGCAAGAGTCGGGAGGGTCGGTCAGGGAGGGCGAAAGTGGCTCTGGTATGCAATCGGCATCGACCAGGATGCTTGCTTTGACATGATTGGCGTTGGTAGGTGTGGGGGAAGACACTGTCAGTCTCGCAGGGACAAAGAGTGGGACTCGCGCTCGGGTTGTGAATGGGACAAAAACAGGGCGTGGGGGTTGATGGCTGGGGTGACGGGGGAAGACTCTGTCAGTCTCGCAGGGACAAAGAGAGGGACTCGCGCTCGGGCTGTGAATGGGACAAAAACAGAGGCGTGGGGGTTGATGGCTGGGGTGACGGGGGAAGACTCTGTCAGTCTCTCAGGGACAAAGAGAGGGACTCGCGCTCGGGCTGTGAATGGGACAAAAACAGGGGCGTGGGGGTTGATGGCTGGGGTGACGGGGGATGAACGTTTGGAGGCTGGTACAAAGACAGGTGAATCAACGGACAAGGCAGGTGTGTCTGACTGAGATGGGCTGGGAGGACTGAAGGGCAGGGAATGATTGATTTTGGGGTGACTGTCGGAGATGGCGGCATCTGGTAACACATATTGATTTGAATCGGAAGGAGGCGTTGCAAGGTGACGTGGAAGTGGCTCCCAAGAGGATGGGTGGACAGGTGTGCCGGTGGCTGGCGTCAAAGGTGTCGACAGTTTGGGTCGGTAGGCCATGCGATCGCCCTCTTTTATCAGTTGCAGAGGGTGTGAGCTAACCATGTCCACCAGTTTTGCATGGATAACAAGCATTGATGCCGAATTGCTAATAACCATGGCTGTCTGCAGGTCATGGCAATGAAAAAAAAAACACCATTCAGTACGAATGAACGGTAGAGGATGTGGCTACTGATTATTGCATTGCATATATTCTTTTTTATTCTTACCATAGTCACATATACATAAACCTACACTAGTCGACTTGGCTTATAATAATGAGCCAGAGAGTAACAGTAGACGAGAAATGACACAAAGCAAGAAGAACAAGGGAGAAAAAAAAAAAAAGGGAGACGCGGTTTCAAGGTTTTCGGGAAACTGTGCCAATACTGGGGTCACACCAATCAACGAAATGATAAACAAATGTGGCCCATGGCACCGTTTTTGTTATTTCATCATAACAATGATATAAAGTTCATGCGATGGATAAGTAGGTGTTGGTGGTGATGGCTTGCTTAGATTTTGCCACACTTACGTGGTGGCTTGCTGTGATTTAAAAAAAAAAAAAAAGGAAAAAATCAGCTGGGGGCTGTTTTTTTTTTCTTCTCCCAACAGTTCCTTATTAAACATGTCTGGTCGTCAAGGTAATGCATCCATTGGAAACTGATCATCGGACGCTTACGTGGCTTTTTATTAGGTGGTAAACTTAAGCCTCTCAAGACTGCCAAAAAGAAGCAGAATGATATGGATGATGTAAAAGAAAAGAAAAAAAAAAGCGTAGTCCAGATCCAGCTCACATATTTGTTGATTGTATATAGGAAGACATCGCTTTCAAGAAGAAGCAACAAGAAGAAGCCAAGAAGTTGAAAGAAATGCAAGCCAAGGCCTCTGGCAAGGGTCCTCTCTGTAAGGAGTTCGTTTGTTTTTGCCTGGCCAAGCACTCATCTTTTTTTTTTTTTAGTGGGCGGTGGTATCAAGAAGAGCGGCAAGAAATAAGCGATGGCCAACGCAATGTATCAAATAAAAACCACTTGTCACTATAAAAAAAAAGAGAAGAGCTGTCAAAAAAGATGATCAAAACGAGCACACCATAAAGAGCTTGGCTTTGAAATGGGAATGCGGGGTGTGTCTGCCAGGATTTTTTTTCTCACGGGTCGAACCAGAAAAATCAAAAAATTTTGAATGTGCCTTTTTTCTTTCTTCCTGACTAGATTTTTTTTTTTTCATCACCATGTTTCGCTTTGTCCATGCTAGATCGTTTATTTCCACCCAAACCCGCACCACAAAGACATTTGTCTATGCTCAAGCCTACTATTCTTCGATGGCTGGTAATTATTCAACAAGACACTTTTGACAGGTCTAAAGAAACACCCCATTCATTTCCATAAAAATAGAACGAAAGCCATTGTTTGAAAAGGTGCTGATTGCCAACAGGTAAACAAGAACATGACGATGTTTTTGGTGAGATTGTTTTAACCTGTGTCGATAGAGGTGAAATTGCTTGTCGTGTGATGCGTACGGCCAAAAAACTTGGTATCAAAACCGTGGCTGTGTACAGTGAACCTGATGCTCATGCGGAACACGTCAAAATGGTATTGTCAAGCCGTGGTTAAAATAGCCATCTTACACTTTATTTCTAGGCTGATGAAGCTTTCTTGATTGGCCCTGCAGCCTCTGCCCAAAGTTATTTGGATATCAACAAAATCCTCAAGGTCGCCAACATGACTGGTGCCCAGGTAAAATGAAATCTCAAACGTCATAAAAGGGACTGACAAGTTGGTGGTGGATAGGCTATTCACCCTGGTTATGGGTTCTTGTCAGAAAATGCTGATTTTGCTGATCGTGTCAAGGCCGAAAACATTGCTTTCATTGGCCCTTCCGGTGATGCCATGCGAGCAATGGGATCCAAAAGGTAAAAAGAGCTGGAGTGAAGAAACAGAGCGTGACAATGGAAAAACATCTGACTCATCTCTTTTGTGGGACATTAGCGAATCCAAGTTCATTATGGAAAAGGCAGGCGTGCCTGTGGTGCCTGGTTATCATGGTGAAAACCAAGATGTCAAGTTCCTGAAGGAACAAGCGGAAAAGATCGGCTACCCTGTCTTGATCAAGGCTGTTAAAGGTGGTGGTGGTAAGGGCATGCGTATTGTGCGTCATGCTGGTGAATTTGAAGAAATGCTGGAATCATCGCGCCGTGAATCTATCAAATCGTTTGGGGATGACAAGGTGTTGGTGGAAAAATACTTGGTGCGTCCTCGTCACGTCGAAGTCCAAGTGTTTGCTGACCAGCTGGGTAACACCGTGCATTTGTTCGAACGTGATTGCTCCGTTCAACGTCGTCATCAAAAAGTGATTGAAGAAGCTCCTGCACCCGGCCTGACCGAAGAAGTGCGCCAACTTTTGGGTGAAAAGGCCGTGGCGGCCGCTCAAGCCGTCGGCTACGAAAATGCCGGGACGGTGGAATTCATCATGGACAACATTGACAAACAGTTCTACTTTATGGAAATGAACACCCGCTTGCAAGTCGAGCATCCTGTCACTGAAATGGTCACCAACACCGACCTTGTCCACTGGCAATTTGAAGTTGCCTCGGGTAACCGCCTGCCTTTGTTACAAAATCAATTGGCTTTGACTGGCCATGCCTTTGAAGCTCGTGTCTATGCTGAAAACCCCGCCAAGTAAGCTTTTATTACCCTTGTTTGAACGACACCACTCACTTTTGTTTTTTTTTTTTAAAAAAAAAAAAAACTAGCCAATTCCTTCCTGACACCGGCCCCTTGTTCAGCGTGCGCACCCCCACCCCCTCGGAAGATCTTCGCTTGGAAACCGGCTTCCTTCAAGGTGACGATATCTCCGTGCATTATGACCCTATGATCTCCAAATTGATCGTCCGCGGTGAAAACCGTACGGATGCTCTGCGCCGTTTCCGCCGTGCTTTGGAAGAATACCAAGTTGTGGGCTTGACCACCAACATTGACTTCATCCACAAGGTGGCTTCTCATCCTGAATTTGTCAAAGGCGAAGTCGAAACTGGCTTCATTGAGGTAAAGGAATAAAAAATAATAATAAAAAGAGTGCGGGGAAACTGATCACGATGCCTCCTTCTTTTTGCATGCATGAACACGTAGCAATTTGAAGCTGATCTATTCCCACCCCCCGAAGCTCCCAAGCCAGAAACCTTGGCTTTGGCTGCCACCGCCATGCGCCTACAAGAACTGGATCTGCAACGCAAAGCCAACACTACCAAATCACCATGGGCTAGCCTGGAACGTCCTTTCCGCATGAACTCCCGTGAAACCACCACCACCACCTTTGAATTGGATGGCAAGCAATACAACGTGCAACTGACTACCAGCGCCAAGGCTTCCGACAAGTCACCTCATCTTGTCGACATTCAAGTGCAACACGATGGCACAACCTTGCACTCCTTTGAAGGCGTCGATGGCTACTTGGATAGTGAAGGTCTGTTGGTCTCCACCCTGGACAACAAGCAAACCAAGACAAACGTCGTAAACTACAAGGACAACGTCATTATCTTTGATCAAGTAAGGAAATGGAACCGTAGGGGCACGGGGCACAGGGCAAACAAATGACGAACCTGTTTTTTTTAGTTTGGTCGTACAGAATTCACTCTGCCTACTCCAAGTTATGTTGCAGGAGCTGCCGGTGGCTCAAGTGGCACTGGCTCGGTGAAGACACCCATGCCTTGTAAGATTTCCCAAGTCATGGTCAAACCTGGTGAAAAGGTCGAAAAGGGGGCCGCCATCGTTGTTTTGGAAGCCATGAAGATGGAGCATGTGATCCGTGCTCCTATGGATGGCGTCATTGACCAAGTGCTGTACAGCGTGGGCGATCTTGTCGAAGAAAACAAGAACTTGGTGTTGTTTGCTGAAGAAGAATCATAGATCTATCATCCGTCCCTTTTTACAATAAAAAAAAAATCGCGTATTTCTTTAAAGCCACGTTACACTTTTTAATCTCGATTGCCTCTTGAGGGACAATGAACAAAGAGTGCCCTTTATTTTGCCACACTTGAAGGTAGAGTTACTTGGGAAGATTGGGCGTTTTAAAGTTTTGTGTGTGACGGCTGCCCACTATCAAGGTTGATGGGCGGCACTGTTGTCCACTAGACAAAACGGGAAAGTGGGCGAAAACCGGTGGCACCGTCCTTTCTGTTGGACATTCTCGCTTCACATGGAATAAAGCATTGGCAAGGAGGCTATCGAGAGCAACGTAGGGGGGGGGTGATCAGTATGCATGCGTACGCGAGAAAGCCAACCACATTGTGTTTGTGCGCATGTGAACAAGACGCCCATACTTCGTCAATTGTCTTTGTTCTTGTTGGAGCCCCCTTGTTTTCTTCAAGGAGAATGACCCACACCAGGGGATTTTTTTTTTAGGCTTTAGATCCTGGAATGCTTATAAATAGATCGTGGGTCGTGCTTTTTTTTTCTTTCTTCTCTTACTTTCCTCATTACTGTTAAGCCTCCTATCAAATGTTAACCACTCAAACCAAGCTCGGCTCCTTTAACGAAGTCCACACCATCAAGAACTTGACCGTCGTTGGCAATGGTACCCAGTTTACAGAAAATGAAGGCCGTGACAATGAATCTGTAAGAAACAAAGTGAACCATCAACCTCAGGAAGCTTGACATTTTATTTATTTAGATTCTGTTGGAACCTTTTCAATACTTGCTGGCACATCCTGGTAAAGATGTTCGATCCAAAATGATCGATGCTTTTAACCTCTGGCTCAAGGTGCCTCAAGACAAACTGTCCGCCATTACCCGTGTCATTGAAATGTTACACAGCGCCAGTTTACTGTAAGTCGCTCTTGATCGCGGTGTCGCTTTTTGACACTTTTTTTTTTATCGCGTAGAATTGATGATGTGGAAGATGACTCTGTGTTACGACGAGGCGTGCCTGCAGCACATCATTTGTATGGCACCCCACAAACCATCAACTGCGCCAATTACGTTTACTTTTTGGCCCTGCAAGAAATCAACCGCATCAACAACCCCGCCATGGTACAAATCTACACGGAAGAGTTACTGAATTTGCATCGTGGCCAAGGTGATAAGAGAAAAAAGAATCAAGTCAAGGAGGGGACAAAGAGGTTTGCTCATGCAGCTGCTCCTTTCTCCTTGAAACTAGGCATGGAACTCTTTTGGCGTGACACCTTGACCTGTCCAACAGAAGAAGGCTTTATTGAAATGGTGAACAACAGTATGTCATTGCGCCAAAAAAAAAAAAAAAAAAAAAAAAGGAGGCGTCAAACTGATATTTTTTAATCTTTGATAGAAACGGGGGGTCTGTTACGTTTGGCAGTCAAGCTCATGCAAGCGGCCAGTGAATCTCAAACGTAAGAGCCTCACCAAAAAGGAAATGTGAAGGCCGTCTTTATTTTTGGAGGTCTCATCATTTGATTTATTTGCTCACGGTAGTGACTACACGGCCTTGGTCAACAAAGTTGGGATTCATTTCCAGGTGCGAGATGATTACATGAACCTCCAATCCAAACAGGTACAAAAAAGGAAAAATGGCGAATTTCCGACCCCGACGATCCTGATCCCCCCTTCCTCTTCTTGAATAGTATGCTGACAACAAAGGCTTTTGTGAAGATTTGACCGAAGGGAAGTTCAGTTTCCCCATCATCCATTCCATCCGAGCAGACCCCTCGAACCGCCAGCTACTAAACATCCTGAAACAGCGTAGCAACTCTGTGGAACTCAAGCAGTTTGCTCTGCAGCTGCTGGAAAGAACAAATACCTTTGCCTATTGCCGCCAATTCCTAGCCAAAATTGAACGTGAAGCCCGTGACGAAATTGCTGCTCTTGGAGGCAACATTAAGCTCGAGAAGATCATGAACATGCTCTCTGTGCCTGAATAAAAGCAACCCGTCTCTTCCACCTTATATCCCTTGTGAACCTTTTTTTTCAAATAAAAAAATATGCTGGCGTGATCCTCTTCATGGATTTTTTTTTAATGGCTGGATCTAACAACACAATCAAGGGCAGCCGAGATTTAAGGTTATGAAATGTTCCCGCCAGAGGGCTGCTGGGCAACTCCACTTGGTGTCAACAATAAACACGTTTTAGAAGGGGGTATTTGTTTACTCACGTTGCCTTTTCCAATATTTTTTTTGGGGACCAACTTTTATATAAAAGCACTTTTTTTTTTGACTTGACATTGGCCATCAAAGATAAGATAAAGAAAAAATGCATGAAAGTACAATTTGCCAAACCAATTCATCCACCTTGCCTTGCTCCTTTTGTGGCGGTGGCCATATCACTTGGAACTGTCCTCAACGCAATCGACCTCGAAAATGAACCGCTCACCTTTTGGTCCTCTTTTTCATTTATTTCCATCTCAATCGCATACCATCCACTTTTGTTACTTCTCGGGCGTCATTTCAGTTTGGCTACTTGATTTCGCTATGATGCCAAATCTTCCACAATCTGAATACTGTACACTTTAATTAAACAAAAAAGTCGCAAATTCCAAAAGAATCGATGTCGTAAGACGAACTATCAAAAATGGCATAAGCTGGGGTGAATTCAGTATGAATGGGCAAATCAGAGAAACCGAATGGACTTGCAAGAATTTCTAGAAAGGAAGGACACCAATGATGCACAGCACGAAAAAAAATGAGATGTTGTTGTGCTCTATTTTTATGATATCCTTACCTAATTTTCACGTCTTGATGACGGGGCTGCTGCCTCACACTCACAGAGCATGGTGCATTGTACAAAGTCGTTCGACTGTCGCCATTGTAATTGTTGACGTTCGCGCTCGATTTGCGGATGATGGCAAAAATTCAGGAGTTTTGATGCTTTGGAGCGTGCTTGGGAAAAGGGACCGTTAAGTTTCTGGACAGTCATGGCTGAGGCAAGGGATTTGTGCGCGAGGATGGCTTCGGTTAGAGATGTTTCTCGACCAGCGCTTATCTAAAAAAAAAAAAAAAAAAAAGAGTAAGCAATAAGTTCATTGTGGTTAGGAGTTGCGCGTTTCTTACTTCTGCCTTTACACGTTGTAGTCGCCGTTGAAACTGGAACTGCCTAGTCTTCCACGCAATATCCTTTGCAACCGACTTTGTTGATTTTGGTAACTTGAAGAATTGGCCAGCCTACAATTTCTCCATGTCCTCGAGAGTGTGCGTCACCGTTGTGGCCTTTGTCACAATACCATAGTCAGTTCCAGAAATCAGGAGGTTATTGGTATCGATATTCACGGTAGTGTGTCGAGGATCTTCCTCCACGCGTGTGGTCTTCTTGAGTTTGGTTGAATCTGCCACTATGTGCGCTTCTTTAATATGCGGAGCACGATTCCTTTTTTTTTTTTAACCAGTTTGATTTGACTCGCGGGCACTACGCATGATTTCGCGCGCACCTGATTTAGCTTTCTCGCGCTCTTGACTTTACTTTCGAGCGTACAAGAAAGTAATTTAGCAGTTTGTACCGTTGGGTTGCCTACTAAAAAAATTATTCACGGCTTAAATAAAAGCGGAAATCCGGTAGGAGGTTTTTTGCAACTCCTTGGCCAGTGAGGGCCGTGGATCAAATTCATGGTTGATCGGGGATTGAAACCACAAAAATGGGTGATTGCGTGGCATTTGGGGTTACTATGGGAGCCACAACATTGCTTCCTGCCCGTGTAAAGGGCCCTGGTATCATCGTCAAGTTTTCGTTGCTGGAATCGATACGTTACATACTGACGGTGGGCATTTGGTTACGTTGTTGACGGGCTTGTCTCCTATTCTCTACCGCAGAATGGCTGTTCATCTTGACTTTTGCGTTCTGCCCCTGCGGGCCTGGGACTTTGCTGAGAGTGACCGATAGTCGGGGAACATCTCCATGTCACGCACCTTGAGACCCTGATGGAGAAGTGAGTCCAGCATGACGAACCCAATGTTGGCAGTGACAGTAAGAGATAGGGAATAAGCAGTCAAACTACAGATAAAAATGATCAAGAGCTTACCACCAAACTGGGAGAAGCCAAAGATATTTCCGAAACATTGGCGGACTGTTAACTTCCATTGTACTCGCGACCTGTTCGGTTGGGGGGGGGGATCTAGATGCATCGTGCAAGGCCTTTGACTTTGTCAAGCTACTCTGCAAAGCCACCATGTCGCCTGCCAACCTCCAAGGTGCTATAGTGACTGCCGAAAGCAGCAGTAAAAATGGGTCCTCTTCCAAGACTTGACCAGCTTGCTTCCTGGCATATCTTTCGCAGCCCAACACCCAATGTCAGTAAACTCAACATGAACTGTTTCTTGAAACTAGCATCGACGTTTATCGGGAAACAGCCGTTCCGTGATCGTCAACCCCGTCAATCCAGAGATCCACCAGGTTCAATCACGTTTTGGGAAAGTGACACAGGCTGTGGAAAGTGGCCAATGCCACCATTTAATTCATTACAGCTTGCGGATCTGTCAGGTGAAGTTTCACTTTCGTGCCTGAAAAAAAAATTATTTGTTCGAGATCCATTTACCGCTTGACCAATGGGCTGTGGTAAAGAAAGAAAGTCAAATCCAGGAATAAATAAATAAAAGATAAAAAAAAGGGCAAGGGGCAGCATCGAAATAGAAAAAAAGAGCTTTATATTTTCTGTTAATTTTAAACAAGGATGGAAAAGCAGTTATGACTAGAACTGGGCCACAGGCTAGTTTATTGACAGTTTTCTTGGCAATAAGGAGGCTGGAAGGATTAGCGTTGTTCCCTCCTTTTTTTAGTGGACACCTGCGAGCGGGATTCGTTGTCCGCTAGTAAAAAAAAAAAGTGTCCCCGCATGCAGCTCTTCTTCTTTTTTCCACTTTTTTTTTCTTTTTCCTCTTCATCCATCACATCACTCTTGGGCTCGGTCATACCTCTAGTTGTAGCTCAACCTCACTTATTTTCTATCATTCCTTTTACTTTATTCTTACCCCGTCTTTCTTTTACTCATTCCCATTTTCCTCTTCTCTGCTCCTCCCACCGTTCTTTTTTTTTTTTTTTTTTCCCTGGTGACAATCATGACGCACAACTCTATACACCTCACCCAGTTTTTCCAACGATCGCGCCATGTGCTTTCCAGATGGCAAACGAAACGACACAGCTCCTATTCAACGTCATTGTCGTCGTCCTACAGCAGTAGCACCAGCAATGATCCTTCCCCTTATTTACCCCACTCGTCTCCCTTTTCAATCCCTGGTCGCCCTTCATCCGAAAGTGATGATTCCCTCTTTGCCTGCAAGCAACAACTCGACGACTTCTCTCTTCAGGCAGATAAGAGCTCTGGCTCTACGGAAACCATCCAACAACTTCTGCACACCGCCAACGGCTACTTGTTTGGTCGACTGCCTCTCAAACAACAACCCACCAGAGCCATTCCGCTGTTGAAACAAGCCGTCGAGCTCGGTTGTGCCGAAGCCTCCAGCATCCTTGGCTTTTGCTACGAATTCGGCATGGGTGTCGACCGCGACTTTATTGTGGCCGAAAACTATTACCAGGAAAGTGCCAAACAGTGGGATGGCCTAGGCATGGCTCGCCTGGTGTTCCTGCGCAAATACGGCCGACCGAATGTCATGATCGATCGCACCGAATCCGAAGAATGGGCCGAACGAGTCCGCCGCTACAACCAGCTGCATGGCGAAACAGCCGCCATCCAATGGATCATGCAGGGCGCTACGGTCTATCAAGAAGCTGCCTGCCAGTATGCACTCGGCGTGTGCTATCACGACGGCATCGGCGTCTGCAAGGACGAACGGCTTGCCTTTTTTTGGTACAAGGCCAGCGCAGAACAAGGCAACGAACGTGGCCAAGGCATCCTCGGTTACTGCTACGGCGAAGGCTACGGCGTGCCCAAGGACGAAGTCGAAGCCATGCGCTGGTATCGCTTGGCCGCAGATCAAGACGAAACAGTGGCCATCTACAACGTCGGCTATTGCTACGAAGACGGCATTGGTGTGGAAAAAGACGTGCAAGAAGCGGTCAAATGGTACCAGCGCTCAGCTGACCAAGGCAATGCCTTTGCACAAAACTCACTTGGCTACTGCTACGAAGACGGCATCGGCATCACCCAAGACTTTGCTCTGGCTGCTCTTTGGTACGAACGCTCAGCCAAACAAGGTTATCCTTGGGCCCAATGCAACCTCGGCTACTGCTATCAAAATGGCATTGGCGTAGACAAGGACAATGCTCAAGGGGCTCATTGGTACCGACGAGCCGCCTCGCAAGGTCATGCTCGCGCACAACACAACCTGGGCTTCTGCTATCAAAATGGCATTGGCGTGGACAAGGACGAACTGGAAGCCGTCAAATGGTACCGCCGCTCCGCTGAACGTGGCAATATATTTGCTTATCACTCCTTGGGCTACTGCTACCAAAACGGCATTGGTGTCACCATCAACGATCAAGAAGCTGTCTTTTGGTATTACATGAGTGCCGAGGAAAACCATGCGCCCGCTCAACTCTCCCTCGGCTACTGCTACCGCAACGGCATCGGGGTCACCAAGGACGAACGTGAAGCTGTCAAATGGTTCAAACGATCTGCAGAACAAGGCAATGCGCTGGCGCAAAACTCTCTGGGATTTTGTTTTGAAGAAGGCCTCGGTGTCAAGAAGGATGCCTCCAGAGCTGTCCATTGGTATCACAAGTCTGCCATGCAAGGCAACCCCTGGGCTCAGTGTAACCTTGGTTTTTGTTATGCTAGTGGTATCGGTATCACGCAAGATGATCAACAGGCAGTTTATTGGTATGAACAGGCCAGCAAGCAAAACCACGCTCGTGCCATGGACAAGCTTGGGATGCATCTCCAACAAGGACTAGGGGTCGACAAGGATGAAGCCACCGCCTTTTTGTTTTTCCAACGTGCCGCCGATCTTAACCACACTGCTGCTCAATTCCATCTGGCCAACTGCTTTGAGCATGGCCTCGGCTGTGATGTTGACTTCCAACGCGCTACCCATTGGTTTGAGCGTGCATCGCTAGGTAAGCCTGACAAAAAAAAAAGAAAAGAAAATGAATGCCGTGACCTGTTGGCTCACTTTATTTTCTGCACTCATTAGCTGGCTGCCGTAATTCCCATGAACGGTTACGAAGTCTTTTGGTACGAAACTTTTTTGTGTCTGGTTCTGGTGCAGTCACAGCTTCATCTGTGCTGACTGAGCAAGACTTGGCCACCAATGGGCTCATCCTGGGCTATGCTGCTCCAGCAGCATAGTATACCTTAGCATCCCCCCTTTGTATTATTTTATATTATTTGACGAGCGCGATCCATTGCTAGATTTTCTATTGTTTATATGACTCTTTTTTTTTTTTTTTTTCCCTTCACATTTCAGGCTCGTCAATAATTTGGCGGGGCCTGGTCCCATATACCTCCCATTTCCATCATCTAATATTTTCTTTTTACCTATGCTGTCCAGTAAAAAAAAAAATCTTTGTTAAGCAGCGTCCGCTCCAGAAACAGAGTCGCTTCTCAAAGACGACGGAGACAGGAAATTGCATTTGTTAACCCCCTACTCTATCTCCAATCACTCTACAGGTTCTTCCTCTTCGACGTGGTCTAACAGACCGTTTGTGAACACTTTTGGCAGCACTGAACAGAGCAAGGCTTGGACGGTTACGATCATCACGTGTGAAAGCGGATGTTCAAAAAAGCTTCTTTCGATTACAGGGCGGCAGAGGCCTTGTCAGCATTTTTCGCCCAAATCTTGCTCCACCCCTCATTTTTTTTCGCCATTTGCTTTTTTGTGTGGGGGGGGGTCTTTCTGTTTTCCTATCTACTTTTTTTTTCCCCTTTGTATTGCGAATGACCGACTCATCTTCTTTGGATATGTCCACAGCATCGCTTGTTGGCAGTGGCATGGACTCAAGCCAACTGACGGAAAGTAGTGCGTTCTCATCGTCGTTGCCATCGTTGCCTTCGTTGCCATTGTTGGACGATCAACGGGATGCGTCTCCAACAACCTCGTTTCCTGGCGGTTCACAATCTCTTCGTCAAAGTGCACCTATGCTCTCACCTTCCACGCCATCACCTCCATTAACCTCGCCTACCAACAACAACAAGAATGACATCACTCGCCGACAACGACCCTCCACTCGTCGGCTTGTCTGGGGTCATGCCCGGTCGCTAGCATGGACTTTCTGCCGGTTCTTATTCAAGGACAATAACTGGACCCTACTGTTGAATATCATTGGTCATTTCCTTGCTGTGCGAGAATTATGGGGCCATTCCCGACGTGCTGTTCAACGCTATACCAACTTGGCCCATACCTCATCCTCGGTAGCTAACAACGCCATTGCTCGTTCCTCGTCTGTCACGCTACTGGCTGACGCTTATCGTGCACAAGGCGTGCTTCACATGGCCCTGGGTATGCTTGCTGCGTTGACCATGCGAGAACGACGCCTATCCACCGAACGAACTGCACTTTGGGTCCTAGCCTTGTCTGCTTGGGGCCAAACCTTGGTGCAGACTCAAGCCTATCTGCAGTCACCCGCCCTCTACACACTACGAGCATTGCAGCACTTTGGCTCCATCAATAGCATCCTGACTCTGGTGACCACCATCGCATTGCGAAACACCATTCGCCGCACCGGCCGCTGGTGCTAGATCACCCAGTGCCGTTTGTGACGAATGCGAGCGTGTTGTTCTCACGGGTGTTTGCGACGATACCTTTCCATTCTTTTGTAGAATAGCTTTTGTTTCACCCATTCTTTATTATTATTTATATATGCCCGTACTTTGCTGGTGAATAAAGGTCCCGCTCTCCATGAAGTTCAGCCCTTGACTCGCACACTTTTCTCCTCCCTGTTCATGTTGCAGGCATTGGCATGTTTTGTCATCCGCTATCTGACCAAAGAGCGGCGGTGTCACAAGACACTGGTCTATGCCCAGAAGGCACAAGAGATTCTTGGCCACCCTTGCCGAAAGTTGACTGGCTTGATCAGATCCTTTGTGTACCTACAAAGAAAGCGTTTCTATCGTTAAACCATTGAAGAGCTGCACGGGTGCCGCTGTAGAAATGCCCGTATGCACCATATTTGAAAAAATTCGCAACTCGTCCTATTCTATTTTTTGGACACTTTTGAGGACGGGGTTGGTTTCCAGCCAGATTTTGGCTGCTGTGGTATCTCTAGATATCTCTAGCTTTCCATCTTGCAACCCAACACATCTGACATTTTGGCCGAGGACGCAGGTTTTTATGGGAGTGCAGGCCAGCGGCAAGAACCGATAGAGGGTCTGGGAGCTTAACCATAGAGATGTTCCCATGGAAAATTCAGTCCACATCGGTGAAAGATCGATTTTGGCGACTTTTTTTTTTTTTGGCAAAAATGACCAGAGCACCCTCAGGGATTCTGAAAAAGGGAAAACGCGTCGTAGATCAGCTTTGAACGAACGAAACGAATTAAAATTTTGTGTGGGTGCAAACCATCACAACAGGAAACAATGGTGAAAAAATCACATTGATTGAGGAAGGCTGCCCAGCCAAAGGTTGAAAGATCCTCCTTCGCCATCTCCGATCCCCAGCTAAAAAAAACTATGCATATGCGCCGTGCTGGGATTTGGGCTGTTTTTTTCTTGTTGAAGGCTACCAAGAAGCGTCAACTAGACCAGGGGCGGTCATTTTTTTTTCATTTTATTATTAATATTTTTTATTTGCTTTGGGATTGTTTTATCCAAAGATCACCGTTATGATGCACAGTAACTAGTATGTATTCAACAACTGCTGGCCGGGCTGGAATGAACAAGACCGCGACGAAACTGCTGCGTGCGGTCCTCCTTTCACTCCTCATTTCTCTTCTTTTACTATACATGTTCTTTTGGAGGTACAAGGCCTTTGTGGATATGGTAATAAAGTACAGTAGAGTCGCTACCAACAATGGCAAGTGTGAGCTTCCTAAATAAATGAAGAAAAATAGGTCAATTGGTGGCTGATGGTGGTTCGAGGAGAATGCATATGAAAAAAGGGCACATACTTGAGCTGATGCAGGTGCGTGCTGTCGTCGTCGAGGTGGGCAGTGTTGAGTTTTTCAAAAATGGCTTGGATGGCGTCGGTCGACAGCTTCTCCCGGTGGTCACGCGGCAGAATGACCAGACGGTCTTCCGCAGGGGTATTTGGTTCATGGGCGAGCAGGACGTTGGCGACTAATGAATCGATCGGCTTGATTTCCACCTGTTTCCATTGCTTATCTTGGTACATTTAAAATTGAATAAAAGAAAGTGCATCAGTGCTAATGATCGGCAGCAACAGGGATCGGCAGGCACGTACTTAGTACAAGATCCAAGTACACATGGCGAAGAAAGGGCGCGGAGGTGGGGTATCTGTTAATAATGGGCTCCAAATCAGCAAGCTGCAGCATCACAGCAGGAGAAAAAGAATCCTATTAGCATTATTGTAGAGGGTTCAGAAGCAAATCACGTGCATGATCTTGAAACGATCGGTCCATGGGTGTTGAGGGAGAAAAAAGAAAAAACGGTAGGCTCGATTTTTTTTTTCTCTTCTTCCAGTTTTTTTTCTTTTTTTTTGACCACTTGTCTCTTTGTGGAATAGATGGTCGATGTTAGGCCGGGTCCATTGTTACAAGCTATAGGTGCGTTTGACTATGCTGCTTCAACCAAACTGGCAAACAAACTGCTAAAGGTATATTGATGACTAGCTCCTTAGAAAGCAGCGAATGAATTCACCTTTTTTCTTTCTTTCTTTCTCACTCTTCCAGGTGCATCATCCTCTAGGCAACGTACTTGTGAAGCTCATCAATTGTGAAAATTTATACAGCCAGCTGTCGTTTATGAAGCCGAAATGGTTTATGCGAAAAGATAGCGTAAGCTTGCGTGCAGCCGCATGGAAAAAAATAAGAGACGACGAAAAACTTATGCAGCGACGGTTAGATGTTGAATTCCATGTATACCTATCTCGCCGATGACGCCAGTAAAGAGCTCAATGCCATATACCCCACTTTACTCAGTCAAGAAGACCGCGACACCATTTCCACTGTTCTCCAAGGCATCATTGATCTCTGCACCGTACGCCAGGGACTGATCAGCATGTACGCTTCATTTTCCTCTTTACCCGCGCGCTCATACCTTTTATTGTCAGATACCAGCGACTGGCCGCCTCACAGGCGATGGTGTTGCCAGCCCTCTTGAAGGACCTGGATCACTTTACAGGACTGCCTTTGTCTCCTCGCCTGGACTTTTTGGGCGTCAGTGTCGAACAAGAGCTCAGGGTCATGACCAAACTGCTGCAATCCCATGTGGCCATCACAGACTATGCTTTCCAAAATGCTTGCATCAATGTATTTAACTGCCGCCAGACGTTGACTGATTGGAAACATCAGTGCCAAGCTCAAGTGTACCCCGAGGTGAGAGCGCTGGCTATGATGATGATGATGATTTTTCTCGTATCATCTCCTAGACTTTTTTTTTTTTTTTTTTTTTTAGAAAACACCACTGAATCAAGAAACCAAAGACTCTAGTTCTTGGCCGTTTGGGCTCTTTGCTAGCGCAGAAGTATAGCTATCAGAAATGGTGGATGTAAAGCTGATCGCACCTCGTTTTTTCAACGATAGAGCAAGGCAACAAAACTGGGCGAAGGCTGGCCGCCAACAATCCGATGGCACGAAAAGTACATGAACAACCTGAATGCCAAGATGACGCTATACTTTTATGACTTGTTGCTGGCCAAGGAGCGCTTGCTTGTGGACGACGACCCTCAGCGGTCGTTGTGGAAAGGCATCGGCACAGATTACTTTGACCGCATCAACACCTTCCGCAAACGCCATGGCGTCCACTCCATCGGGCTCATTTACCAAGTCAAATCCGATAAGCCCTTCTTCCCCCAGGGGTTTGTGTTTGATGATGCTCCGTACGACCCACCGCAAGGTATCCATTCGTTTCCCTACATCTTTAGTGTTCCAAAGGTAAATGGAGAGAAGCTTCGAACCGGTTTCATTGACACGTCTTCATTTTGTATGTGTGTGTGCCTATAGCAACCACCAGTCGAGCATATGCCGAACCTTATCTCAATTATTCAAGGCAGCCATGCGAAATTAAATGATTTCAAGGCTGGGCCAGTGCATTTTTTTGACAAGAAGATCGAAAGCATGTATTACTTGATGCGGGTGGATGAGCATGTGATCTGTGTGCTGATCTACCAAGAAAAGCAGATGCAAAAAGAACCGGCCACCCTCCAATTCATGTCCACCCTGGTGCAAGATTTGAGAGGAACGGCTGTCATAGCTGAGCTCCTGCGCATGGATTAATGAAGTAAACACCGCCCTTTGTATTAAATGCCATCAGGCCAGGTGAAAAAATGAGTTGGGCGAGCCAATTCATTTGTTGCGTACAGTACAGTATATCAGCCTTGTTTCATCCACTGAGGTGGAAATTCTAGTCAAAGTCACTTTATTTATTCTTCTTCGTTTCCAATGTCGTGTTCATTTTCGTTTTGGTTTTCTTTTTCTTTTTGTTTTTCGTACTTCTTGTACTGAACTCGGATGCTGTCGACATTCTTGTAATTCAACAAGCCAATTGCTCTTCCTTCACGCAACAGTTACGTCACAGAGATGTCATGAATATTATCAGTAAAGCTTTAGCAGACACAACTGATGATTACTTGTTAGCAGAATCAGAATGGGACAACGGAACTCGGTCGGATGTCGTCATGGAACCAAAAAGCTTGGAGCAACTTCGCCCTATAATTATTGAAGTGCAATCACGAGTGGACGACCAATTCATCAACCGAGCCATAGGATATTGTCTCCAGCCTCAACAGCGATACAAAGTTCGTCCAATTCTTCTCATCATTTGCACGGGCTCAATTGCAAGTTTACCCAGCAAGGTTGCAGAAGAAAGCAAAAAACTTGCCTGTTCCCACAATCTTCCTTGCTGCTTTTGGACAGCTGAATGCTTCCTGATTTCAAAAACAAGTCTTCAAACCATCGAAACACGGCCTCTCAATCCGCTTACTGCTTTGGGCATATTTTTGACTCATCAATCGACGTCTTTAACAGATTCCCCTCACAACACGGTCACCCCCATTCAACATTTGTACCATCTGGCAGAAAGTCATTACAAAACTTTACTTGGAAAAGATGAAGATTTAGCTGATGAATTTATTCGGCTGTGTGATTCGCATAACCACGACTTTGATGTCATCCTGGATTATCTTTCTGACCTGTATCCTGTGCAGCATCGTTTAATTGAACACATTCAACAAGCCCGAGAACGAAACAACGCTTTGAAACGCAAGTATGGGGATACCATAAGCTTTGATGACCCAGATACCAACCGTACACACACAGCACCCGCCCTCCTTTCGGGTAGTAGTGGCACGCACACAGAATCGACATATGTTCAGCGCATGGAATTCGTTAGTAATTTAAAAGAAAATCGCAAAAAAGCAGGCAGGCGCATGGATTGGCAGCAGCTGTTGCGTGAAGGAAGAGCAATTGGCTTGTTGAATTACAAGAGTGTCGACAGCATCCGAGTTCAGTACAAAAAGTACGAAAAACAAAAAGAAAAAGAAACGAAAATGAACACGACATTGGAAACGAAGAAGAATAAATAAGCGTGATAAATCATTTTATCTTCCTCCTTTTCTTCAGAAGAAAAGGTGCGAGAGCACGTATTTATCAGAGCAAGTCATTTTTTTAAGCTGGTATTGCTTTTGAACGCACATGATGTTTAGATCGTCCAAACTTGTAATCTTTGACTTCGCTCCACTTTTAGATTATTTGTCCCAGCACTTGTAAGAATGCGAAACAAAGCCATTGAAGTGATCTTTTCCACGCTGTTGGCGGCTTCCATCATTCTCTTTGATAAAGTATCTCTTGCAAAAACCTATGACGCTTCACCTTGCTCTTGGCTACTGCCCAAAATTGTTCTATTGGATTAAGCTCGGGAGAATAAGTGGGAAGATACACACATTTGTATCCTCGATACTCAATATATTTCCTTATGTTTTCATGCGTATGAATGGGCGCATTATCCATGACTATATAATGACCTTTCATATGAGGATGCTTGTCCATTTCATCAAGAGTGATTTTTAAGAAACTAATGTAGTGACCAGCTACAGTTCCTGAGCTAGTGTATCCATCAGCTTTTCTTTTCTTAGCAGATCTTGGTTTCTTTACGCCAACTGTGATCCAATCTCCAGCGTTGGCTGGAACATTTGAAACGGCGCAATTTTTTTTTCTGGAGGAAAAAAAGAAAAAAATGAGTTCATGGAAACGCTTTAGAAAGATGCTTGCGCCTGCTCACGTCACCCACTGCTAAACTGCAACGGTCAATCTCGTCAGGACCGTCGGAAAAGCAACTATGCAAAGGAGTGCCCGCCCTCTTTTATTACTGTGTTGGATGAATCAGGGGAATGTTAGAAAGTGTGGGTTCTTGGAGAAATGTAGGTAGGGGGGGTGGGTAAGAGCATATGCAAAATACAAAAAATGGTGTCCATGGAATGTACTATTCTGTCGTCGGCTACAATGAATGAGAATTTGACGTGTCGAAACTTGTCAATGACAAAGACAGATCTATGCAGTTGATGGGAAAGGAGGTCAACCGCAATGAAAACCACATGTGGATGCTTACCTTTTTGCCTGTCCTGTGCTTGGGTCGAGGGCATTAAAATAGCGCGTTACAGAACGAGTGGGATCTGACACTAAAAAAAAAAGGTTGGTTCAAATCATGCCGGACAAAATGGTGTAACGTGGTACCGTACGCAATGGAAACGGTAGTGACATTTGGTGATGTTGTAAAAAGGCTTGATGGGCAGTCTCATCGTCTACAGACATGACAAGAGGCAATGCTTGGAATTTGTGGAAGCGTTCCATATTAGCACTAAATGGCAAATAGAAATGAGGCAACGGCGTTCAATGGCAGACCTCGGCAAAAAGGCGCCAACGGCGCCAAACGCCACTTTTTTCTTACCTTATGGATATTAAATCCGAAAAGGAGGATGGAGAGCTGAAAAATGAGAGTAGATGAGACAGCGTGCCCCCCTTTTTTATTCTGCCAACGTTGACGAAGGGTGTTACCTATTAGCACCAGAGAAGAAAAGTACGACGGCGTTGGTGCGCTGTAAAACATAGGACAACTGACATCGGTAGCGGCCTAGGCATTGCGTCAACGCATATTGAGTGATAAGTGCAGGGTCAATGGTGGCAGCACAATTGAAATCGGGTGACAGCATGTTGGTCTGTGGCTCGTAAACAGGATTCGCGATGCCTGCGCTCATTTGGCTGCTGGCGAGCTGGCGTTCAAACCTTCGTTTCTTGCAATGCATATCCTGTGCATTGTCCTCTTGTGATGAATCTACTAGTAAATGAACAGCCTTCATGTTGCACCAAGAAAAGAAAAGAAAAATAGCAACGGAAGGAAAAAGAGAAAAAGAGGGTTCCAATTGAAAAAGCAGCGAGTTCTTGGTATGTTTCATTCCCCGCCAGTGCTGTGTCAAGACCCAGGTGGCTTTTTCTTCACCTTCCACTTTTTTCTTCTTTTTTTTTTCTTCTCGCAGATTCCCTTCTTCACCCTTTCATTTGAAATTGATTGATCATGGTGTTGCCAGTGACCAGTGCCAACAATGTCAAGGTGTACACCGTATCAGGTGGATTAGGTTCAAGATCGATTCCTGACTGGCTGGTACGAAAGAAAAAGAAAGCTTTGAAAAAGGATTTTGGTAAGGCTCCCCCTTTTTTTTCTATAATGTTAGATCACTCACTCTTGCGTTTGGTTCATTGGCAGATTACCGCACACGAGTGGAACTGTTGCAAGATTTCGAATTCCCTGAAGCATCCAACACCATTAAATGCACCCGCGATGGTAATTTTGCTGTCGCCACCGGTACCTACAAACCTCAAATGCGAGTCTACGAGTTTGCCGAGGTGTCGATGAAATTTGAACGCCACACCGATGCAGAAACCATCAACTTTGAGGTAAATGAAATTAGGATAGAGAAACATGGCAATGGAAGAAAAAGAACTCACGGATTCTCTCTTAGCTATTGTCGGACGACTGGACGAAATCAGCCTTGCTACAGAACGATCGATCCGTCGAATTACATTCCCAAGGCGGCATTCATTACCGCACACGGGTGCCCAAATTTGGCCGATGTCTGGCTTACCACTTTCCTTCCTGCGATCTCATGGTGGGGGCAGCTGGCAACGAAGTGTATCGTCTCAATCTTGAGCAGGGCCGTTTCCTGAACTCCATCGAAACCGACGCCAGCCTGGGTGTCAACTGCACGAAAATCAACCCAGCCCATCAATTGTTTGGCTTTGGCTCAGCCAATGGCACTGTGGAGCTGTGGGACCCGCGCTCCAAAGCCCGGGTAGGCTTATTGGATCAGCTGCCCTTGCCCCGCTCGCTGACCCAGCAGGAGCCGGTGGAAGTGACGGCCTTGTCGTTCCGTCAAGATGGCCTGAACATGGCGGTGGGCACATCGACGGGCCACACCCTTTTGTACGATCTGCGTACCAGCGTGCCCTACATGGTCAAGGATCACCAGTATGGCTTCCCGATTAAGACCATCCACTTCCACGACAGCGTTGCGGCGGCTGGCCATGGCGGCGGCGACACTTCCAAGGTCGTGGTCGCTGATAAGAAGATTGTCAAGATCTGGGATCGTAACTCTGGCAAGCATTTTACGTCGATTGAACCCGAGACGGACATCAATGATGTGTGCATGGTGGGCGAGCAGTCGGGTCTCCTGTTTACTGCGCAAGAAGGGATTCAGATGGGGGCCTACTACATCCCGGCCCTCGGCTCGGCTCCTCGCTGGGCCTCGTTCTTGGAAAACCTCACGGAAGAAATGGAAGAAAACCCCAACCGCGATGTGTACGACGAGTACAAGTTTGTCACCCGCAAGGAGCTGGCCACGCTTGGTCTGGAGCATTTGATGGGCACCAATGTGCTCAAAGCCTACATGCACGGGTTCTTTGTCGACTTGCGCTTGTATGAAAAGGCCAAGCTTATTGCTAATCCCTTTGAATATGACGACTACAAGCAGCGCAAGGTGCGAGAAAAGCTGGAAAAGGACCGGGCCTCCCGTATCCGGGCCAAGGACAAGCTGCCAGCCGTCAACAAACAGCTCGCCCAACAGCTCCGCCAAGATACCAAGAACACAAAGAAGAAGGAGGCTGCCGATGCGCTTATGCAAGACGACCGTTTCAAGGACCTGTTTGCTGATCCCGAATTCCAAGTCGATACCGAATCCAAGGAATATGCACTGTTGCATCCTCGCTCTGCTACCACCTTTGGCCATGGCAACCGTGATCAATCGGACGATGATGATGATGATGCTGATGACCAAGCCATGGATGTGGATCAAGAGGATGACGATGAAGAAGACTTGCTGGCAGGTAGCTCCCTAGACGAAGCCTCCAGTGATGAAGAGCCAGCTGCGCCTGCGCCTGCGCCTCCCCGCTCTCGACCTTCCAGCCAGATGAAAAAGAAGCCTGCCATGCAGTCTGATCGACGATTCCGATCACAAGAAAACAAATCTTTTGGCTCTCGCTTGAAGTCTTCCAAAAACGCAAAGGCCAACGAAGGCCACCGTGTGTCCAGAACCGCCATGGGTGGTATGGAAATGTCATTCAAAGCCAAACGATCCAAGAAGCGTCATTAGGCTTCTTTTGCATTTTTTTTCTTCTTCCCCTTCCCTCTCTCTTCATACCTTTTCTTTGTATTTTCATGTACTTATTTTCTTATTTTTTTTTCTACGTTTCCCATCTGCATCATCTGAACGATAATAAAGCAAGCTGTCTTGAGCATTTCTTTTTGAGATTTTTTTCGTATTGTCGGAGATACATTTTTTATTGGCTGGTAAGACAAGCACAATTTTTTTCGTTTTCTTTTTTTCTTCATCGGCCTTTGACCTTTCATCTGGTTCATCTTTACCCAAACAATATACGACCATGGTAAGCATTCATTTGAATATTTTAACAAGTTGTAGTGAAAAGATGGACGGCGACCTTTGATTCGATAGCCATGGATAAAAAGGTATAGACTCGCCCAACAAAAAAAAAAAAAAAAAGATGGACACCACAACAAACGCACTTTTTTGAAAATGGTCATGCTTCACTGACGCTTCCTTTTATTGTCTTTTATGCTACATTAGGGAGATTGACATTATTATTTTGCTTGTGCTTTTCGTAGTCCAACACTCTTCGACCTTATTTAACAGCCGTCCGGTCATCGCTGACTGCCGCCTTGTGTGTAGAAAACTTCGCATCGCAAGTAGCAGAACGACACAATGTACCAGAAGTGGAATCTGGGTAAGGATGGCTTGCCTTTTGGAAACTTGAAAAAAAATCGACACTGACGGGCTGCCCCTGCCTGTCTTTTTTTTTTTTTTTTTTTTTTTTTGACGCTGGCGACGTGCATTTCTCCCTAGTAAATCTACGGAGGTTCTGTTGAATCCATTGGTGATCAGCCGTAATGAAAATGAAAAGGTGCTGATTGAGGCGTCGGTCAACTCGATCCGTGTTAGTATCAAAGTCAAGCAAGCCGACGACTTGGAACGGATCCTTTGCCACAAGTTTTCGCGTTTCATGATGCTTCGAGCTGAAAACTTTGTGATTTTGCGCCGTGAACCCATCAAGGTAAATTGCTCTTTGCTTATGAAAAAAAAAGGGCAGGGGCGACCATTGCGGTCTTCATTTTTACCAGAAGAGATCATGCGGCTTGAAAAGACTGAAGCGCAGCACTCTCCATTGGAAAGAGGAGAAAAAAAAAGGGGGTGGGTGAGGTGGCCATAGGTGAGGATAGTGTGGGGCAAAAAGGTGACTTACCTTTTTTTTTTTTTCCTTAGGGCTATGACATCTCCTTTTTGATCACAAACAAGCACACCGAACAAATGTACAAACACAAACTTGTGGACTTTATTGTACATTTCATGGAAGAAGTAGACAAGGAAATCTCGGAAATGAAACTTAGTGTCAATACCCGCGCTCGTCTTGTGGCTGAAAGTTACTTGTTTCAGGTACTGCTCAAAAACACTAATAATCTATTTGCAATGGCTGACAAGTTTTTCTTTTTATTAAAAAAAAAAAAAGTGGGCCTAGAGACATTGTCGCTTTTAGTTCTTGTTTGTTCAAAAATAAAAAGAGACTTGGAAAAAAAAGAAGTTTCGCGGTCTTTCAAATCCTTGAGGATGGTGACACTTGGCAAAACAGTTTCACAAGACAATTCTAGTTTGGCAATAGGCAGTGGAGGAGTAGTGAGAGAAGGTGATTTGATCAAGCACCATTTTTTAAAAAAAGAAAGTGGGGGAGAGCCGTGCCAACGGGCCAAGTTTTTTTCTGTACGACCACATGACTCCTTTGCAGCGCAGTTTCAATATTTCATGACGATTGGTGCAAGTATTAGGAGGAAGGAAATGTGGGGCAAACTTTGCTTTTGGTCCCGCTTTTTTGTTTTAGCATTCAACCAATCAGAGTCCGACAATGGCTCTGTGCAACTGCTGACCGAACCGCCCACTCTTAAAAACTGTTCAGTTCTTTTTTTTTTTTTTTGTTTTTTTACACTTTTTTTTTTTCATCGCAGGTCGATTGTTGTTTCTTTCATATTTTACTTTAAACGTCTTTATACATAGCGCAAGCTTCTTTTTTTTTTTTTTTTTTTTTTTTTTTGCTGTTGTTGCTATAACCACCTTTCCCCTGACCCACCTTTTTTTTTTACCTTTTGAAAAAGCAAAACCATGAATACATCCAGCACAATGTTGAATCCGATGGAAGAGCTTGGCACTAGAAAAAGAATGCAAGACCTGTCAAGTTTCTCTGACTTTGTGTACTCGTCTCCCAACTCACCCTCGTCTGCTGGTCTGAATATGTCGTCGTTTACGGCTGGGTCGCATGATATGTTGTCAACACCCGACAATTATGCAGCGTCCATGGATCCCATCTTGTCTACACACCAACCTGCTGCCGCGACCACGGCGTTCTCAGCATTGGGCATGATGGCTGACCAACCGTCCAATCCGTCCACTCTCACTTCCACGCCTTCAACCGACTTTGGTTTGGATTTGGGTTTCATGGGACGACGTCATTCGGTGGCGGTGGGTGAAATGGACTATTACCATCATCAGCGACCGGCCTTCTCAACCGCGGAGGTCAAGACGGAGCCCATGGACATGATGCAATGGGAATGGCAGTCGTCCTTGCACCAGCCTTTCCACCACCCTCTGCAGTCCATGCCATTCCATCCACCCGCCGACCCATCTTTGCCTTCTTCCTTCTCCTCGTCTCATTCCACGCTGGATGATGTCTCGCCACTGCAGCCCATGGCCCCTCACCAACGCGCCATGTCCCTTTGCTTGGAAACCATGCCTAACCAAGATCCGGTCTCGTCCGTCACCTCGCCCACCACCCCGGTCTTCTTTTCACACACCTTTTTGGACTCGCTCACCAGCTCCACCAATCTGGACGACGATGGTCAGATGCAAGAGTTCATGGTGTCGCCTGGCCAGCTGGCCATCCCACCCTCTGCCTCGCCTTCCAGTGCCACCCCAAACAGCTTACAATGGATGTCCTCCTCCGACCTGACCGCCGCCGTGCCCTCCAACTCTCGTCGCGGAAGCAATGCCAAGAAGCCGTCGGGACGCCGTGCTTCAGCCCCAAGGTCCCTTCCGTCCTCCCCTTCCACCACTTCCTCCACCGACCAGCGCCACCCTTCCATCCCCGAAGAAGACGATGAGATGGAAGACCAGCGCACGCTGGAACAGCAACGCAAAGCCAAGCACAATCTCATCAATGCTCGCATCGCCCACGGCAAACGCCATGCCGACTTTCTCCAGCCATTGGTCCAGGCCTATTTGTTGGACAAGGCCTGTGCAGGTGAACGTTGCATTACCATTATGACGAGCAAAGTGGCACAGAAAAGCTACGGCACTGAAAAACGGTAAGGCCCTGACGGCTGGGGTGCGGACCAGTGGTTTTTTTGTTTCCTTTGTCATACCTACTCACACTTTTTTAACTTTTTTTTTTTTTTTTTTTTTTTGGTGGGGAACGGTATTTTTTTAGGTTTTTGTGTCCCCCACCTGCGACCATTTTATCTGGTTCCTCTTCCTGGTGGACGCTGAAGGACGAAGATCAGTCCAAGCGCAGCCATGCCCAACGTCCACCCAGAGTAACCGTGCAAATCTCAGGCGAACCCACCAGTCAGACCGGTCTGTTAGAATGGTTTGATGACAAGGGTCAGTCATTGGAAAATGGTCCGGGCGTTCTGCAGGCCTATGAACAAAACAAAGCCGTCATTGCCAAATGCGTCTCCAAGCAGCTGCATATCAATGATGCTGACGAAAAACGCCGCCGTGTCGAAGTCCTGGTAAAGCTGCAGCTTGGCAATGGTCTTTCCTTGGGTACCCTGCCCAGCAAAGGCATCAAGGTGATCTCCAAGCCAAGCAAGAAACGTCAAAGCGTCAAGAACATGGAACGTAAGTCTTAAACAACACCCCATTAGTCCTATCAAGAAAAAAAAAGTGAGCTGATTTATGTTTTTTTTTTTTTGAAAAAAATAGTATGCATCCATCATGGCACCACCATTTCCTTATTCAACCGCATCCGCTCACAAACCGTCTCGACCAAATACCTTGGCGTCTCCAACAATGAACAGGCCAACAATGGCACCTGTTTCGTGGCCCGCACCAATGCCTGGGATCCGTTCGTCATTTGGATTGTCGATACCTCCCGATCGCCTGAGCAAGCCGCCACCATGACGCCTCGCATCTCACACCACCCGCTCCATCACGACTTCCCCCCTCCTCCAGCCATTGCCCTCCAAAGCGGCCTCGAACCTCCCATGGCGATCCATTACAACCAACCCGTCGTTCTCCAATGCGTGTCGACCGGCCTGGTCAGCCCAGTCATGGTCATTCGAAAGGTCGACAAAGGCAGCATGGTGCTGGGAGGCAACCGATTGGACGACCTGTCTGGACCTTCGGGCGGTGAGTGTGGCGACGAAGCCTTGGGCGACCCAGTGTCACAGCTGCACAAGATCGCTTTCCAGATCGTCCACGATCCAGCCGTGGCTTACAACAACAAACGCCATCACTCGTCCTCGCCTGGCGCCTCCCCCACACCTTTCCAAGACTTGCAATGGTCCTTACCCAACATCGCCCACCCGGTCAGCTACTTGGCCTGCCTGAACGATGTCGTCGGCATGCACAAAACCAACACTGTGCGCACCTGTGTCACCTCGCCACCCAACACCAACAACACCAACAACGGCTGGAGCGACATGTTTGGCATCGCCACCCCGCCCGACGGCAACGGCGGAGGCAAGATGGTGCGCAAGCGCCGGGTCTCGTGCGATGTCGTCAAGTCCAAAGGCATCCTCCACCAACCACCCCCCTCGCTCTTCCATCCCATCCACAACAACATCACCAGCAACGACACCCAGCGCCGACGGGTCAACTCGCTCAATGATGTCGATACCACCACAGTGCATGGCCGCCGCTCCAGCCTGGTGGACCACCGCCGCTCCAGCGTCAGCTCCGAACACGCGCCATCCGATGGTGCCTGCTGGACCGAGGATGTGTCTGATGCAGCAGTGTGGACCATTGTCGGCACAGACATTGCCAAATACACCTTTTGGCTGCCCCCAAGCCTGGACTCTGAGTACAACCAGCCTTTCGCCCGTCCCTCCAACAGCCATCCCATCACGCCTTTCCCTGTGCTGCTCCGCTACCAACCTTCGTCGCCCTCGACCCAGGCCACCTCTTCTTCGCCCTTGGCAGCTTCAGCTACGTCGTCGTCGGTGCTGCTCCTTTCTGGCGAAAACATGACGCGTGATCTATTTGTTTGGTTCGGCGATATCCAAGCGCCTGCCACCGAATACAAGTCTCGCGAGACCTTGGCCTGCTGTTTGCCTGACCGCCAAGCCCTCCAAGCCAGTCCTGTGGCTGTGCCTGACCAAGACAACCCCTCCTTGATGAGCTTGCCCATCCTGCTGGTCCGTGGTGATGGCATTGTCTATCGCACAGGTCTTCATTATACCTTTTAGTTTCCCTTTTTTTGTCACCTCTTGCTCGATTTTTGTTGTATATTTTCCTCTTTCCATCTCCCCGCCTTGCTTCTTTTTTTTCTCCTTTCGTTACCCTTTCACTTTTTCACAATGAAACGAACAAAAAAAAAAAACGTATGCCTGTTCTCATTCCTCCTTTATTGCCACGCTTATGAAATACACTTTTTTTTTTTTTATGCACCATCCTCTCATTTTTTTTTTTTTTTGCCCAGTGGATTTGACAAGGCGTGGGTGGCACAAAGGAGCATCGGTGGACGCTTTTCAATCATTTGTGTTACAAGCGCATGAAAAGCCAAGTGGTCACCCTGTTGGTTTGCCGTCTGTTTAGAAAAAAAAAAAAAAAAAAAAAGAGGAATGGGGCTCTTTTCCACGTGGTATTCTGTTTGTTTTTCCTTTGACCAAGCAGGTCGTAAAGTTGAGCTGAGCGGATGCTGCCTAATGATGACACTTGCCAAAGGAAGGCACCAATTGTTTTGGCATCACTTGTTTTCATTTGGCAGGTTTGTGTGACATTTTTTTATTTTCTTTTTTGTCAAGAGCCCCATCTCCAAGCTAGACCAAAAAAAAAAAGAATCATAAAGTGATCCTGCATGCCACATAAAACTCGCTGGGAGAAAATCGAAAGCAAACATGTTGGTTGTTCGCTCTTTTGTTGTTACATTTGGACAGTGGTTGTCCCGGCCCATGGTCAACATGTTTTGCTTGTGGATTTGGGGAATGACCAGGTTGAACAAACAAATCCAGGGCCATGCCTGAAATGGGTGGTCAGGCCAACAGCCAACTTTTAAGGTTCAATCATGGCGGTGGGTTCTTTTCTTATGCACACCTGGTCCATTGCTATTTTTGTTGAAAACGACCCATTGGTCCAATAAATTAAGGAGTCGATGCAAGAAAAAGCTTTGAGGGATTTATTTTTTTCCACTATGCACACAAACGATGACCACTGCGAGTAAAAAATAATAATAATAAGAAGGACCAGGTGACCAAGTAGAACAGAAACCTTTTTTTTTTCCGTCCATCGAAGCATTGTGGCTTTCCAAAACTCTAAATCCATAGGCTTCGGTTTCTTCACCTTTTTAACCTTGCATTACCAACCATTTAGGAGGGATCGTCATCCCACCTTGCCTCATTTGTTCATAAGCCCAAGTGACAAGCACCTTCCTTGCAATGAGGCGCATGAAACGCGTAACGAACATCCATGCCCTGGCACAGGTACACTCTACGTGTTTTTTTTATTTCAAACCGTCTAGCATGCACCAGGACAATAAAGCAGTGCGTTCCCTTTCTAACTTCCATGAGGATTGTGTCACGCATTGTCCTCCCCTCCTCTCCATTTTAAACGCCGCCATGCGCGCGCACATAAAGTAAGATGGAAGCAACAAGGGACGCATACTGGATGGCATTGTCAAACCGTGAAGTGGTCACGATGGCTACCCGAGACATGGATGCGTTAGGTGGAATGCCAAAAGACATGCTTAACAAGATAAGAAAAGTACGAGTGCCTGGGGGCATTTTATTTAAAATGAACTCAAAAACGAAGCTTTGCAAGTTCAATGACCTTCTTGAAAAGAAAAGAGCAATCTCAGTTTAATCTTTTTTTTTTTGTGTTGAAAAAAAGGGGAATTTTTGGGAGGGGGAAGGGGAATTTTTTTTTCTGTTCATTTTTTTTTTTTTTTTTACAATGATGGATGTTTGTGGGATATGCAAATGAGGAAGATGAGGTGAAGGGCAAAGTTATAACACTAATATGAGGGAGGCTGCTGATCATTATTGGACTGGAAGGTTTTCTGGGGCATCGTCATTGGCTGGTGAGAGTTTCTTATCATGGTCGTCATCACAATGGAAATCGTCATCAAAGTTAGCAAATTGAAACCAGTCGGTGGGAGGCAAGTCATGATGGTCAAGGTCGGAAGGCATGTCCACAGCATAATGAAGGTCTTCGTCCAAGGTGCTGGTCATGGCCGTGGCATCCGAGTAGAGCAAGGAAGGGACATCGGGGGCAGAGGATAAGAGATGGTCCCAAATGGCGAGTGGGTGGTGCTGGGTGGGGGTGGCAGCTTGAGGGAAGCTGGAAGGGGTCATGACAGCCAAGGAGGACAAGGACTCAAGAGGGGTGGCCATCAAGACAGATGAGTCCAAGGCAGCCGAGTGGTTGATCAAGGGTGTTTCCATGATGGGTTGGGGGGAGGCTGGGGTAGTGGTGGTTTGAATACAGCGAGGACAGTGGTAGACATCTTCCAGCACCGATTCACTTCCGCCAACGCAGTCCAAATGAAGCCACAGCTGACACTGGTCACATTGAAGCATCATGCCGTCATCGTCGGTTGGATGGTCACAGATACATTGCACAGTGCTGTGGGATGATGCAGTGGAGGGAATGGGTGAGGTCATTTCAGGAGAGGTAGGTTTGGCTGGCAGGTCTTCGGTTGTCTGTTGCTGTGGCTGGGTGGGCACGGGTCGAGACTTTTTCTTTGTTGGTATTTCGGAGGCTGGTTGGCTGGCAGAAGCACCAATGCGGTTGGCACAACGAGCCAAATGATAGGCCAGACCGTTACGAGTCTTGTATTGTTTGCTACAGGGGGCGCAAACAAATGCTTGCGTGCCTTAAAAAAAAAGAGGGAGGGGGGGTGAGTCGTCGATGGATAGATAAAATAAGAAAGAAATTTACCATCTTCCATCGTGGTGGGGTTGACAAGGGCAGCTTGCTGACGACCTTCGGCAATGTCGACGTCCTTGGTATTTTTCTTGGAGGGTTTGGCCGGCAGAGAGGGATGGACGGGACGCTTGCGTTTGGCAGAGGCTGGGTCTTTTTTGTTGTAGGGCAAGGGGTGACGAGCAGGAGGGGGGCAGGAGACATTGGGCTTGAGGCGTTGTTGGATACTGATTTTGAGCCGTTGCTTGGCTTGTTCATTTTCAAGTTGACGTTTTTGATGGTGACGTTCGAGATAGGCTTCGCGTTGTTGGTGGAGGCCTTTGGCGTTGCCGACGACGGTCAGGAAGGAGCGGGTACGCTTGTCGGTCAAGGTGATGACATGCTTTTCAAAGGTGGGCCAGGTGGAGTAGTCAATGTCGTCGTTGAGCAGGCGGCGGGCACGGGCAAAGGCAGGGCTAATCTTTGGAGGTTTGGCAGCATCGGCCACCAGCTTTTGTTCTTCGTCTTCGAGCTTGGACAATAAACGGTATTTGGCCTGGGACAGACGCACCTTGAGCATGTTGGTCAAGTTCTTGATGTTGTCAGAGCCAAGGTCACCGAGGGTAGGCTCGGTTGGCCACAAATCCACACAGGTCTGATACATACAGTGCGAAGCCACGGTCGGCTTGACGACTTCCTTGGGGATGTCCTCTTGAAAGATGTCAGGCAAGACCGGCTTGGAAGGTGAGCCTCGAGGGGACATGGGTAATGAAGGATCGATGCGACGGCTAAGCAGCTTGAGCTGTTCAGGCGACAAGCGGTGTTCATGAGAAGGTTTGGGTTTGCCAATAGATTTGCAACCAATGGTAGCACGTCCGTTGGTGCGAGTGGTATCACCAGAGATTTGAGTTGTATAAGTATGAGGTACAAAGCGACTGGGGGAGGTGGAAGGCGAAGGTGAATGATGGGAATGGGTGGGTGATGAAGTGGCTGTTTCCACAGGCGCAAACTGAACCAAAACAGGAGGGACGTTTTCTTTTTGAACTTCTTCTTGTTCAACCATGGAAGCACTCGCAGGTAGGTGAGGACCAGCTGGACGGATGTGCTTAAAGGGTCGCTCGTCAGCTATGCCCAAAAGTTCAATTCTGGAGCGTTTCTGTCGTTGCGTTTGATTTTCCAAACTACCAAACACTGGTCTAATGATGACAAGATAAAGATAAAAAAATGAACAACCTCATCTTGGTCAGCCAAGCCAGCACTTACTTGACCGCGTTGGGAGCCATCAGTTTTGCCACTACAAGATGTATTTTTTTTTTTTTAATGGAGAGAGTAAGCAAATAAAGCAATAGGAAAGATCAAGTCAACGCAACCAAGCTGAGAAAGTGAAAAGAGAAAGAAAAAGGCAAAATAGAAAAAAAACGGACAAAGGAGAAAAAAAATGAAAAAGAGAATTGGTGGCACCGTCCCAAAAAATCTTCACACACATGCTCGACAACAAAAAATCGTTGTTGAGATGCAATTCACCACACTCAGTTTCGTCGTCACAGCCAAAAAAAAAAAATTTAACTTGTTCATCCACAAACGGAGACCTTTTCCCTGTAGTACATTCAAGGGGAGAAGCAATTCTTTCAAAAGAGCACTGAGTTCTGTCATGATTCTTTATCTATTGACTGTAAGACTGATAAGCCAGAATAGCTTGCTTTTTTTTTATTACAATTGGGAGCTCATTTTTTTATCATTGCAAGGAAGAATAATAAGGAGTAATGAAAAAAAATATGTTGAGTCAGTCTGATCAAAGCGGGACATGCTGTACTTTTTCGATCAAGAAAAGAAACTCAACTAGTGGCTTTGGGGGGAGAGATTATTTCGGTGGAAAGAAAAAAATGGATTGAACAACAAAGAGAAATCAAACGTGACAGGTGACAATGATAGAACTCCTTGTTTTTTGAATCTAAACAAAACTTTGAAAGGGCATGTCGTATTAAACAAACGGCTGGGAATAAAAAATAGCAAGGGTTATGTTTTGACTAGGGAAAATGATGCAATGCATTTGGTCAATGAATACAGGGAATGGTGAACTAAAAATGGATGTGTAAAAAAGGGGGGAGGGATGAACGGGGAAAAAAAAAAAAAAAGGGTTTTGTAGCTAAAATGACGGGTTCAAGAGTGACGTTTGGACGAAGTGGTTGCACCTTGGGGAGCCTTTGTTAGCTTTGTAGAGACTTGATTGCCATCTTGATCCGTATGTACAAAGACGCCATCTTCTTGAAGGAAACCCGCAGACGATGATGACGACGAAGGTTTACGAGCAGGTCGTGCAATTTGTGAAAGGTTTGGACTGGAATTCATGGTTGCACCGCCACGAAGAATGATTTTTGAAGTACTAGGGGACACACTTCGCTGGCTACTTTCTGGCAGGATGGGCGTTGCCAGTCCTGACGAAGGACGACGCTGGTTTGACACGCTCTTTTGCGAATGATCCATCAAGTGCCCATGATCTGAACAAAAAAGCAAAAAAAAAAAAAAAAAAACAAGAATTTCGTGAGTGGCGCCACAAAAAAAAATTGGGGGAGGCATTCATAAAATCTAAAAAAAGCCGGTCGGCGTGCTTTTCCATTTGGCATAGTTACCTTTCAAGAACCTTCAATGACAAGTGGGTGAGTGAAGAAGAAAGAAAAGAAGATGAGAAACCAGGACCTCCAGAGCTGAACTAGAACAACAAAGGCTTACTGAGATAATTCCACCCAACCACCACCAACACGCACCATCACCATCTTGCTTGGAAGGATACGACAGTAGACCAGACGTTCGCCAAACCAGTACTTGCCTACTTCATTAGGAACCATCTTGATAGCCATCTTGTAGCCACTGCCATTCACAATACGGCCAAGATGGACATCCAGCTCGTTTTTGGGATCAGCAACATACCCTCGGGACAGCGTGGCAGAAGGCGGCCGAGGAGTGCGTGAAGCTCGCACAGGAGTGATGGTGCGACGTCGTGCACCAGTCAAAGGAGTGCTGGGTCGAGAACCAATCGAGGACGAGGACGAGGTGGACGAGGAGGTATCGACATTGACATTGGGACTCTTCTTGATGCTGTTGGCCATGGCCAGCTTGGTAAAGAACTCGTGGTTGAGGGCATTGATACAGATCTGCAGCTCCTTCTCTTGCGACAGAGCTTTGGCCTGCGTGGTTGCCCAAGCGTCCAAGGATTGCTGAAGCCGCTGTGACACCCGAGCCTGGTCGTGCAAAAATTTCTTTTGTGCTTCTTCCTTGCCTCGCGACAACAACTGCTGGATCAATGGCTCCTTGTGCTTGTAACAGGTCACCAGCTGACGCAATTGCCGCTGCAGATCTGCCTTGTCGAATTTCTTCTTGCCAACCGAGCCAGGATTCTTGACCTTGTCACCGTCCTGCACCACAATCGTCGGCACGTCCGGGCCGTCCGTCTGGTCATCTTCATCATCGCCCTCTTCCACATTGACAAGACGTGCGTTGCGGGCCGCCACCTGATCAATCGTGCGATCGAGCTGGCGCAAATGGTCATCCACCTGGTCCATCAGATCCATAAACAGGGAAAGGTTGCCTTCCATTTGGGCTTGCTGCTTGCGGCGCTGCATGCCGTGCATCAGGTCATCCATGGCTTGCTTGAGAGGTCGCTTCTTGCTTTCGTCCAACACCAGCTTGTTGACTCGCTGGATTTTCTTCTTCAGTTCATGCTCGACATGATGCTCGAGCGAGCGCAGCTCTTCTTGGTCCATGGCCACGCTCTTCCCATACAGCTGCAGACGATCGACCTTTTCACGCAATTGCAAGACCTCCTGCAGCACCTCCTGTAGCATCGCTTGGCCAGTCTTGTACCGATGTTGCTCCTGCAATTGGCGCTCGCGATCATCCATCATGCGCTTGACTTGATGCCACACCCGCCGGATCGATTCTTGACCATGATCCACCGCCTTTTTTACGTTGGTTGTGCGGCCAACACCGATGCTCTTGTACAATTTGCCAGGTTGCTGCCATTCTTCGCCAAGAGCGAAAAAGCTGGCCACCATCTGACCGAGCTTCGCGCGGTATTGTTGGAAGGGTTTCAGCTGGCCCACCACATGCGACAGTCGGCCGCCGCCAGTCGCCCCATACTTGGCCACCAGTGCTCCCTTGATCTCCGCCAGCGTCTTGCTAAGATCACCTAAAAAAAAAAAAATAGAACAGTCATGAGCCTGGGGGGTTTTTTTTTATTTCAATTTTTTTTAGTTTTACCTTCTGCCTTTGCATGACGAACCATCCATTTGAGCATAGCTAGGTACTCTTGCTCGGTTTGCATGGCAGTGTCGAGTTCTTGCAGAGCTTTGACAAGAGGTTTCTTTAGAGAAGCCACTTGCACCGCAGGGACGCCGAGCTGATCAACAAGGCGCTGACACGTCTGGTGAATGCCCTGGGCATCTTCCTTGCACTTGGCATGGGCTTTGGCCACATTGCCGATGGCCGCAGCATAGGTCTGGTGGAGGTACTGGATAGCCTCGGGCCGTTTGCTCACCAGCTCAGGATTGGCACTGGCCTGCTGCCGCAAAAATCGCACTTGCTCATCACTGCTGGCACACACCTTTTGGATGCTGAGCTGGAGTGACTGCAAAAGTCGGGCTCGTTCACGTTGCTGTTGCAATTGATCAATCCATTGGTGAATTTGGTCAACCCGCTTGCTGACCCGCTGGTGCACCTCGTCAAACAGTTCCCGATCCACAGCCATGCCTTCGCTATCGTCAAGGGCTTGCTGCAATGGCACCACCGCTTGGTCTTGCACTGCCAGCTGCACATGGCTCAGCCATTCAGCCATGCTTTCGGAAGACATCAGAGACGCCGGCACGTTGCTGCTGCTCACAGTCAAAGGGACGTGGTCGCTGCCAACATTCATAGTGCTGGACGACGATGATCCAGACGACGGTAGAGACGCACCATGTCTGGGATGGCGAAGGTGGCTGGTCGTGGTTGAGCTGGCATGGTTGGATGGCGTGCCAGATCGTTTACCCGAGGACTTGTTCGATGCCGACGTGTGTTGCTGCTGCTGCTGCTTCAGTAAGTAGGCTTGTTCCAATTCCGCGGCCCACGCTTGCACCTTGGGTTCTACACAAGTCAGGGCATGCCAAGCCTGGGTCCATCCGGCCATTTGCGTTAACCGCGTGGCAGTGTGGCTGTTCTTGTCCTGCATCACCTGCCAAGCATCGGCCAACTGGTCTTGGCGCCGCTGCATACCATCCAACAAGGCACGCGATTCCAAAAGCGGCAAACTTGCCTCGCCTGTGTGTTCTTGTCCATTCGCTTGTTCCCCTAGAGATCGATAAAGAGAAACGAAAAGAAAAAAAAAAAGTTGGCAATGAGCCCAGCATGCTCTTTTCCCTCTCTACTCTTCGACTTGCTTTGCTGGGCTTCGATGAAATGAGCATAACTGACAAGGTCATCATAAGCTTCTTGGCAACCAAGCGTCTGTTCCTTGATCTGGTCATGGGTCTGGGCCAAGGAGGCATGATGGGCCGTCCACTGTTGTTCCATGTGCGAGGCATCGGCCACGCGGTCGGTGTCCGGTGGATGCTCCAGAGAGGAGGGTGAGCCACAGGCTTGGTCCAGGGCTGCCAATGCTATAGAGGTGTCGTCCATCATCACCACCAACGCTGAAGCTTGTTCATGGTAGTGGCTACACAGCTGCCGCAGCGTCACCACATCATACCACAGCGTGAGCTCCTTGCGCACTTCCAAAATCATCTTGCCAAGGTCATCCACCTTTTGCTGAAGGTCGGCCATGATTTCTTCATCGGCATTGTCAAGCGCCGCCATGCGCTGCGTCAGGTCACTGTACTGGCTATCCAGAGAGTCTACGCGCGACTGCCACTGCACAATCATTTCGTCCGACAGCTCGTTGGAAGACGACACCGAGTTTTGCTGGAGTTCTTGAAGGGCAACCACGTCCGTGTGCACAAGCGCCCACCGGTACAACAGGTCTGCCGGGCCAAGTGCCGATTGGTACATAGCTTTCAGCTCAGCCGTTTGGGCTTGAAGCACTTGCGACTGCGATTGAAGGTCGTCGACGAGCTGCTGCATCGATGAGGCAGTGTCTGTGTCTTGCTCCAGCACTGCAGGCGCAGGCATCGCCAGGGCTTCTTGGTAGCCAAACCAAGCTGGCTCCCAACGGTCGTGTCGCATGGCATCGCATTGCTGCCCAAGGCTTTCAGCCCAACCAAGTCCATCGCGCAGACGTTGAAGTTCGGTGGCCGCCCCGTCCGACGACAGGCGCTGGGTCTGGGCTTTCTTTTCTAGTAAAAGGATGGATTGCTTGGCCATCCAGGCTCGGCAGGCATCAGCTTCAGTGACAAAGAGCAGGCGCAGCGCTTCTTGGTTTGATAGCTGGACCTTGCTCTGGAGGAGCGAGGCTAGGCCACGGGCAAGCTCTTCCAGGGCATCCATGCGGCTGGTCAACGTGGCTTGCAAGACAGCATTGGCTGTGGTGTCGGCAGTGTGGCGGTCGAGGCCGGGCAAGACAGACGGAGAGGCAAGGTCGTCCACAGTGCGGCATGGGAACGGGATCGATGGCAACAGGGTATCGCGCAGGTCTTGAATGCCAGCTTGCAATTGTGTCAATCGGTCCTCCAGGTCCTGGTGCTGCTGAGGCTGCTGGCGGTTGACCAGGTCTTCCCGGATCATGGCAGCTGAGTGGGTGAGCTGTTGCACTCGCCACAAGAACGCGATCATCAAGCCGTGCTGGTGGATCACTTGGTTGGCGACGTCAAGCAGCTGCTGAACCACTTGCTCGACGTGTTGCAGGCGAGCCACTTGCTTGTCACGCCAGTCTTGGTAGCGCACGAGCGAGGTCCCTTGCTTCTTTTCCGAGGGATGTCGGAGCTCCATCGGCGACGGCGAGCCGGAGTCGGGATGTGTGAGAGGCTGTGGAGGCATCGTAAGCCATTGCTTCAATTGCTCAATCAAAGCATGCATGGCGGGCACGTCGGAGCTGACACGCTCTTGGAGGTCGGTCCAGGAGCCACGTAGCTGGGCTTCGATATTGTCATGATCGAGGTTCACCGAAGCTCGTTTGCCTGGCAGGAGCGACAAGTCTAGGGATGAGCGGGGTGTGCCGGTAGGCGCAGCTGGGCGCCATTGGGCTTCGCGGTCGATAAAGGCATCGATGCTGGTCAGGTGGGCTAGCCAAATGTCACAGAGATGATTGACTTGCGTTTCCCAGGCTTGTTGGTCTTGGCGGCACTGGATCACTTGGTTCTTTGCACCGGCCATGCGTTGGCACCGGTCAAAGGCGCGGGACACGGTTTGCAGGCGTAAGCTGTAGGGATCGTCGGCTCTATCGGGCAGGGCAGATGAGGCAGGGAACCCGAGAGGCATGGCGCTGCGAGGCGTTGTGGCTGTGGCAGGGGTGGACGTGGAAGCGGTGGCGGTCAGGGTCAAGGTGACGGATTGCTGCACACGCACAAGGAGGTCTTCTCGCAGCTGCTGATCCAAGATGGTCAAGCCGCCAGCCTTGACAGCATCGCAGTCCTTTTGCCATTGGTGCATAGCAGCGACGGTCGAGGCTAGGTCCAGATCCGTCACATTCATACCATACAGGGATTCTTGCAAGCCATCGACTCTGGCATTCCATTGGCACCGCTGGGCTTCCCAGTTGCCTAGCTCATGCAGTAGCATCAAACAGTGCTTGGCCACTCCCAAGCGCTGGTGCAACTTGGTCATGTCTTGGTCTACTTGACCCATTTTCTTTCGCACGGCGGCAAGGCCGCTGTCCAGTTGCAACCAGGCGTTGACTTCGTCGTCATCTTGGTCGGGGTGGGAGGTGTCAAAGGCGTTGAACCGTTCCCGTAGAGGCTGGACATGTTGCTGTTCGTAGAGGGCGAGATCGGCGGTCAGGCTGGTCAGGTCGTGGTCCAGACTGGTCAGTTTCGCTGGCGCAAGGGCCGCGCCGGAGGTGATGGAGCCCAGGAGCGTGGTCATGGATTCCTTGATCAGTGCCAGGTGCTGCTGGATCCAGGCTAGCGGTTCTTCAAAGTCCTGGCCGAGGTCCGTCATCTGTTGCTTGATCAGTTCGCGCTGCTCGTGCTCGGACCGCATGGTGTTGATCGATTGCACCTGCTTGTTCAGGCGTTCGGATGTGGCCATCAGCCATCCGTCAATCTGCTTGGCGTAGTCGTTCATGTCCTCCATCATGCCTTCATCCCAGCTATAAATCAGACAACAACAACAACAAAAAAAAAAAAAAAAAGTTAGCCGTTGTAATGCAACAAATGTATATATTACCTGGCTTGAGCCAGGCAGTCTGCAGGAAGAGAAGGGTAGGCAAGAGCTTGGCGGGAAGAATCCCAAGCAGTGATCTTGTCTTTGAAGAGGGTGAGTTGCTGCTGATCAAGGTAGCCGTCGGTTTGGAGCTGGTTCCCTTGCGCCAGCAATTGCTCGGACTCCTGCACAAGCTGAGCGGTTTGAGTCTGAAATGCTACCATTCCTTCCAGATAAGCAAAGAGACCGTGGATGGCCTGTTTTTTATCGACAAGTGACTGGTGCAAAGGCACTAACGCCGAAGTTTCCACCGAGTCCATAGATTGCGTTGGATCCAGTTCACGCAATTCTGACACAAGGGTGGTGTAGCTGTCACCAAGCAGAGGCGCCATGTCGGTTGTCGCCTGATCAAAGGAGACACGGCAAGCGGGAATGTCGAGAGGTGGGGTTGGACTGTTGTTGTCATTGGTATCTTTTTGGGCTAGGTTGTCATCATTGGGGGTATCAGACAGAACAGACGCGTGCAAGACTTGATCCAGACGGACATCTCTAACCAGACATTTCCAGGTGTCTTGGGCGAGCTGATCCAGCACGTCATGTGCTTCGCTGGCGCGTTGCTGCCATTGTTGCTGTTGCTCAAGCCATTGGATTTCCTTGGCACGGAGAGCCAGGCAGTCTTGCAAGCGGGTGACGCCGCTGTCAATTTGGTCCACCGCCTGGGTCAAGGTGTTGCGATCGATGGAGATGGCGTTGGCATCGTCGATTTCTTGCTCGATGCCACTGACGCGCTGAAGCAGGCGCGCAAGGTCCCCGTTGACCAATTGGTCCAGTCGCATGGTCATGGCTAGCTGATCTTGCTGGAAAGGGCCAATGTCTAGCAAAAGGCCGCGGGGCGATTCATTGGTGAAATCGTCGGAGGCGGTGGCAAAGGCAGTTAGGAGATACGATGGCTTGTGTTGCTGGTAACGAGCGTCGAGCCAGTCGATCCAGCGCACCAAGTCTTCATAGGCCAGAGCGGCACGCTGTTGTAAGGAAAGGCGTTGGCGCTGCATGGATAAAAGCCGATCCAAGGACTCGGCCAGGCTGGCCAGGCGCATGGCCAAGTCATCGACCGTTGTTTTGATGTCGTGGTTGGCACTGTCGTTTTCATGGCGGTCCGAGGCGCCAATGACCAACGAACTGTAGGAAGGTGCGGTGGGGTACATGACTTGTGGCAGGACATTGGTGATCAGGTGTGATGCGTCTTCTTTGTACTGCTGGACTTGATTGGCCTGTTTGTCAGTTTCGGATGTGGTTGAGGCAGTGGTTGTGTCTGATGCGTTCTGTGTCATGCTCCTGGCAAAGTATTAAAAAAAAAAAAAAAGCAACGTAAGCAAAAACGGGAACAACAATAGAGAATCGTTTGATTTTTTTTTTTTTTTACCTTGCACTTGTGTTGCTGATGGAGGATGTTTGAGGCTGGAGCAAGGCTACACGGAGCGATTCGCCTTGGTCTTGGCATTGGGCAACCTTGCGCACGATGTCAAGAAGGGATAGATGCTGCTCAACAACTTTGCGGGCAAAGCTGCTGCGGCCCATCAGATCAGCAAAATCGGTTTCCAGCATGACTTGCCGGGACTCCAGATGTTCCGGCAGAGCTGTGGCATTTTCAATGTCCTCCATGTCTTGGTAAGCTTCAAGACAGGTCGCATAGAGAGCCTGGTCGAACTGGACAACTTGGTTTTCCAGGTCAACGAGGGTTTGGATCATATCTTCGGTATCCATCAATGTGGGCGAGGATAAGACGGTGGAAGAGGCGATGGTGTCGATTGCAGGCTCGTCGTCACCGGGGCTGGGTGGTTGCGAAGGGCGCCAGCGGGCTTGGGCAATAAAGTCCGACATCTTAGCATCCACAGTGTTGATCCAGGCACGCGCTTCATCGAACAATTGATCCCATTGACAGCGTGCTTGAAGGAGGGAGACCAGGACAGAGCGGCGGCGGAGCATCCCCATGAGACGGTTGAGGATGGTCAAGGTGGTGAGGGTGATTTCGATGGTGGAGGTATCGGCCGGGCTGAGATCGTGTTTTTCCTTGGAGCCGGCAAGCGTGGGGTCGGTCAGCTGCTTGACATGCGCTCGGAGGCGCGCCATATCGTCAGTATCAAAGCGCTCGACTTCGCGCTTGAGCTGTTCATGCTGTTCGAACCATTGCTGCATCATGTGCCCGTCACGCTCAGACAGGTTGGCGCCGAGCGGGTCGTCTAATGGGCCATCGTTGTTGTGCTGTTCCAAGATATCGATCCGTTGCTCGATCCATTTGCGAATGCGCTCGGCTTCCACAAACCAAACACGGACCTGGTCGACCCAGTCACGCACCATCTCATATTGCTGCTGTACGCGTTGGACATAATCGTAGAGGCGGTGGTCTATTTTCTTGGTTGGCTGGTCGTCACTGTCCGAGGTGGTGGTAGGGTCTTTTTCGGCTGTATCGAGCTGATCGTCTTCGTCCAAGAGCAGCAGATCCGGGTAGTGATCACGCACTTGATGAATGCGAGCACGTACAGCTGTGACTTGTTGTTCAAGGTCCAAAATAGCATCATCTGTGGTGTGATTGGCGTCGTCCATCAGCTTATGGATGGCCTCGAGGTCGACGGTAATGTCATCGGCTTCCTTGATCAAGGCCCAGCCACGGTCCAGTTGTTTGACGTTTTGTTGGACTTGCTGGTGCGCGTTGGTCAGGCCATCGTAGCTTTCTTGAACTTGATCTAGGCGAGGCTTGATGTGTTTGAGCACAACACGAGAGAACTGCAGCAAAAAGCGGCGGTAGCCTTTCCAGGTGGTTGATTCAAAGTCTTGGACATGAGCATTGCTGTTTTCCATGGACGAGGTGCATGCTGCCACCAAGTCATCCATGTCTTCACGTGAGTAATTCAAGGGATGCCATGGGTCTGCGTCGTAGATCTCTGATTTGAGGAATATGAGTGTCAATGTTTGCAACTGGACGCATTTTTTTTTTTTTTTTTTTTTACCGGTTGGAGCATGGGGGGTGATTTTTTTCAGTTCTTGGTTGAGGGCGTCCAGGGCAGAGAGGACTTGATCGGCTTGGGCATTGTATTTTTGGGTAGCAGCCACCATGTCGGCCAATTGCAGTTCGATACTGACAAGATCCTTTTTGGTTTGCTTGACCAGCTCTTCAAAATCCATCCATTCGTTGTAGAGCATGTCAAAGAGATGAACGACCTGAGCGCGTTGGAGGTCGGTCAGACAGATCATGGTCACGTCGTCCTTGTCGTCGGCTTTGTCAGCCGCTGTGAGTTTTTCCTTGGCAACCCGTGCGGTTTCGATCAGGGCGGATTCTTCCTGCATCTGCTCTTCGACAAAATCAAGCGCATCGATACATTCGGCAGCGGTGTCGGCGTCGTCAAACGTGGCTGGTAAGTCTTGAAGCATTCGTGTGTGCGTTTTAATAAACGAGAGCACGGATTCTTGGATGGAGATGAACTCGTCAAGCAGGGGGTGGACACCCCGTGGCAGGTGGCCGGTCAATTGCATCATGAGGCGGTTATTGAGATCAGCTTTGAGCCGTTCCTTTTCTTCGTCGTCCAGGGTGGACAGACGTTTGACGGTTTTCTTTGAGGATGCGTCCAGTTGATCACTGTCATCCAAGGGGGTGGGCGACATGGCACGGTCCAGCAAGGGTGAATCGGGCACAGGCGAGGCGATGTCGAGGTCGCCGCCGGTGACCATGGCAATGTTAGCGCGGCGGCGGACGGCAGTTTCATGGCGACGGTCGGCTCCTAGCTGGGTTTGCACTTTGGACATCACCTTGTAGAATTCAGCCACATACATCATGACGCTGGGTTCGTGGGGGTAGTCGACGTCGATCAAGTCTTCGGGCTCGAGGTAGCGGGGAATCGCCATGTGCTGCGTAGCAAGATCAAAGGACAGGGACAACAGTTGGTGCCAAGTAGCCTTGAGCGAGAGATCGAGCTCCTTGATCTTGACGGTCAGCAAGTCTGGGATCAGTTCCGGGTCATGGCGATGAATCAGCAAGCAAAACGCAAGCCCGTTGCGCCAGGAGCGAGAAAAGTCTTGAATGGTGGGGATGACATGCGCAGCAATGTAGTCCTCCAGTTGGATGCGTACCCAATAAAGCAAGGCCAGTTTGGCTTCGGAGCTGCTGCTGTGCTGCTGCTGCTGAGAGAGGGCGGTCGAGCCGGATTTGCCGTCGTTGGACGCAAGCGAAAAGCTGCTGTCGCGGCGTTTTGCGCTCAGTAACGGTGAGCTGCCTGGAATGGGTGTGGACGGTGGGAACGGAACAGGCTCGGACAGGGGCGACAATGGCTCCTCTATGGGTTCTTCTTGTTGTCGATCTGAATATACCTGGGAAATAAAGAAGTCAGTTTACCATCAGAGGCTTCAAAACCACGACCTACCAATAACGACTGGGCAAAGTCATCGCCATGTTCATTGAGGACAATTTGAATTTGGAATTTGATCATGATAAAGAAAATCAGGGCCATTGTTTTCTTGCGGTCGCCGTTGACAATGGCTTCGTTGCCGACGTCCAGAATAGGCTCGGAGCCAAGGACCTGCTGCAGGAACGACAGGGCCTGGGCCACATTGGACAGTTGATGGATGCGCATGTTCATCTTTTCCGGTTTGGGAGCAGGCTGATGAGACACGACAGAGAGCAATTTGAGTAGTTTGCGGCCATCCTTAAAGTCGGCCTCAATGCTGTTGATGTGGTCGTCTGCCTGCTGCAGTTGTATGTTGACCCATTTTGTCAAGGTGCGTTTTTCGATTTCTTGATAGTCGGATCCTATTGTTCGTACCAAATCTTCGGTTGTCAGGATATCGGTTGTTTGCCTTGAGCGAAGGTTTTTCCTTGCTGCCGAGACAGAGGTGGCGTTGGCACCATCTCGCATCAGGGAGCGATTGGAGGGTGATCGGCCTATAGAAGCCGCCGAGGCCATGGAATAAATAGATGGTGATGGTGACAGGGCATTATTTCCAGATGGAGAACTCATCGTCCCATCAAGTTATAGAGGTATATTAAATAAATAGAGAAAAAGGTAAAAAAAACTAAAAAATAAAATAAAATAAAATAAAAAAGAAAGGGAGAAAATGGAGGCCAGGCCCGAGTTTTTTCTTTTTCGATGGCAACGCGCGTGGTTGAAGCCCAGCAGCCGCCTGCTCTTAAAAAAAGTGAGAAACTGTTGATAGGATGCATCATCAAGGAGGAAAAAAAAAAAAAAGAAACGATTGACTAGGCTGCCTCCTTTGCATGGCCACCCAATTTGCTCACAAGTGACTTTCTGCATGCAAACCTCCTGATTTTTTTTTTTTTACTATGAAGGACATGGGCCATTACAGAATAGCCCGGTGTTGCACTCATCAATGGCATGTCACACAAGAAATACTAAAAAAAAAAATGCGTCCTTTCGACAAAAAAGCCAAAAACACATGATGCCACCCTCGTTTCACGTTGACGGCATGAAACTTGTTGCCGTTTTTACGTCAAACAATAAAAAAAATCATTCCTGTTATTTAAAAAAAGAGAGCTATTCACAGAATCATTTCCAAAGTGGGGATATCATTGCTGTCGTAAAAGGGCTTCAGACGATCAACGAGAGCGGGATCCTTGGCTGCCGCACTGGCCCACTTGCCCATGCCATGGAGTCCCCAAGCCTCACAAAGCTGAGTCACCCATCGCATGCGCTTGCTGGATTGACTGATTTCAGGCTCCCACTCGCGGACTTTGCTGCGAAGGATGCCCATGTAGTACACCATGTCACCAGCCTGGGGAGGAAGACTCTGGATCACTTCAGACCGGATCATATTGGCCAGCTTGGGACCTCGGCCATTGGTCGACACCGCAATTTGCAGTGGCCCATCTCGGTGTTGACTCATAAAATAAAAGTCGCACATGTCTGGCACATCGGCCACATTGACAGGGATGCGTAGTCGTCGGCACAGGCGGCCGATGCGGAGAGATTCCTTGTGATCATCCATTGCTGTTAGCACCATATCCATCGCTTCCACATCGTCATCCCTAAAGCGTCGATTCAGCCAGTGAACTTCGCCTTGAGCAATGCGGTCTTCTACCTCGGGTATCAGGCCATCTTTAGGGCTCACCACTGTGACATCGGCATCGCCAATCTTGACCGACACAATGCGCTGCGCTGCTACGTTGCCGCCACCAACAATCAACACCTTTTTGTTCTTGATCTGCCACGCCAGTAATAAGGATCCACCACCTTCAATCTTTGCATAAGATGTTGACATTTTTTTCAAAAATTACAACAAAAAAAAAGAAGGTTGGAAATAAACGAGGAGGGTTCAGAAAATTCACGGATACGAACATTACACAGGGCTTGATATTGCCCAATAAAGTGCTTGTGATGGTTTTGGAACTCTTGCAGTCATTTCAAGAAGTAAAGTGCAAAAGAGACCATTTAAACCCACATTGCGTTCAGATAGAGATAAAAGGGACGATGTAGATGTTTATATGGAACTATGCAATAAGAGACGATATACTTTTTCATTTGTTTTTTAGTAAATGCCTCGGTGCTTCGGCTGCTGCGAAACAATTAGGCATTCATATTCGTTCAGCCCAAAGATGGGTCAAGCGTTATTATGAAGATCCTGAGAGCATTTTCGAGAAAAAGAAAAAATCAGGGAGACATCGTATTCTTGGTGAGGATCACAAGCAATTTATTTTGAACTACATTGATGAGAATTCTTCTGCTGTTTTAACTGAAGTGGTAGAAAGTTTAATGCAAAATTTTGTAGATCTTGAAGTTATAAACAGTACCATGACGACACAATGCAATCTATCCATTAAGCAAGCACAATTCCAGCCTGTGGAAAGAAATAGCGAGGAAAAAATTCAGCAAAGGCATGATTGGGTCCAAAAGTGGCAGCAAAAGCAACATCGATTTTAGGTGCAATATCTGCCACCGGCTTAATTAATGTTAGTTTGAGGGTCCCAAAACGTATCAAAAAGAGAAAGTTCGGGTACGAAACTGATGCTTATAGCATAGGAACAGTGACAGGACATTATTTGAGCTTTTTAAAGGCCACTCTTGATGAAATGGATAAGTACCCAGAAATGAAGGGACATTATCTTGTCATGGATAATGCTCCAATCCATAGTTCAACTTGCATAGGAAAATATATTCACTCTCGAGGATATCGTTGTGCTTATCTTCCTCCGTATTCTCCTGAATTAAACCCAATTGAGCAGTTCTGGTCAGTTGTCAAGAGCAAAGTGAAGCGAAATAAGTTCTTGGAAAAAGAGACGTTAATGACCAGAATTAGCGAAGCTTGTGACAGTTTGTATTTAAGCGACTTCAAAGGTTTTGTTTCTCATTCTGCCAAATGTTGTAGCAAGTGTCTCAAAGGAGAGGTTATAAAAAAAAAAAAAAAAAAAAGAGAAAGACAGAGGGTGAAATTATGATAAATTATATTTTTATGAGTAGAAAAGAAGGTACAATCAAGTTATTCAAGTTCCATGATTTAGAACGTTATTGTCAGCCAATGGTGGGTTCGACGAGTGTGCAGCAGTTACAAGTTTATGCCTTCTGTCGCATCCAGGAGATATAGTATAAAATTTTTGCTCGTAAGAAGTTGTTCATCGCTGATCTTTTTGCCATCCAAGACCTTTGTGTTCAAGAATGTACCGACCAATTTATTCTTCATGTACAAGCATTATTTTCTTGTGTCAATAAGAAAAGATTCTGTTGTCTACAGATGATGGTCTTAGTGGATACCTACAAATAGTTAGTTATCATAGACAAATCATAATGAAAGTAATAATAACAGTAAAAAAGGATATAGATATATAAAGATATAGATATACAAGGCAATGTGCAATCATAGGCAACGGTTCGGCAGCCAACGATAGGCGATGACTCAAAAGAGAGCATCATTATCACCAACTACAAAGCGACTTTGTCCCTCCCCAAAACTAGGAAGTCAAGCTTCTGACGCTTCACGGCTGGATAGCACAAGCCTTTCAGCAAGTGGGATCCATTGGTCACCTTTACAGTCTAGCCGTGTCCTTTACCATACCATAACAAGTTTGAAAAGAAAAAAAAAAATTTGTCCTTGAGAGCTGGTCATCATTTTGGACTAATCGCTCTGCCAATAGCCAATCCTTTTTGGGTAGGTTTAAAAATAGAAACAAAGTCGACCTGTTATTGGCTCTGACAATTTTTCGCCCAATCTTTTTTTCAAAAGAATAGGCCAAGGCCAGAATTCACGGAAAGTCTTGTTGCACAGGGATAAAAACCACCCAATAAAATGCCTTCTTTCTTTTTGGTAATTTCATCCTTCATCCTTCAGTTTTGTTTGCTCATGCCAAAATATTTTGAGGAAACATCTTCCAATGCATGGGATTTTGAGTCCTTTGCAAAAACACGGCCATCACCAACGTCTCTGAAGGAGATCAAGCTTATATATGACCGCTACCAATCTTGCCTTAATGAATTCATGTTAAAGACTGACGATGAGGAAAAAAAGCGACTTGCGCGACGCCATCATAACAACCGGGTAATACATGCATGATATGGAAATGAATAGGCATAAAGTATTTAACCTGGATATGTCATTTAGTTGTGTGAAACAGAGTTGCTTGACATGTTGAACTTGTTGAAGGAAGAGTCAAAAACGACAACTTACAGGTTTGAAAACTGTTTCAATGGCGAAAACAGCATTAATAGCGCTGGAAGCACCAGAATCCTCAAGTCTGACGAGCCTTGCCATCAGGCATCAAGTTCTTCTTCTCCCAAACCAACAGCCATGATAAGTACAACCAGCAATGATAAGTACAACCAGCAATACTCCAAACAGTACCATTCTTGTTGCCGGCGAAAACAAGAAAATGGCCGACGGTGTTCATGATGCTGACAATGATACGGGCATTCCGAGATCGTGTCACCCATTCAGCCTTTGACCTCGTCTTCTGATGATATCCCTTCGCCTCCCGCGCAACTTTCCGTGTGTTTGCAAGCACCATACCAAGATCGATTTTTCATTGATGATGTTGATATCTCAGACAAATTTTATCGAATGCAGCAATACGTGTTTGAATCCGTGAAATCAAGCAATTTGACTCTGGAATCTGACGTTCACCTCATTCTTTCGTTGTCATCGATTCTCTTGCTGCAAAACAACAATCGACTCCACAAAGCCATGATTCCCTTTTTTGGCGACAAACTCTAAAGCAAAATTCGCTTGCATAACTTGGATAATTGGAAGACGACTGTCAAATTCCCAGGAGATGCATGGCTCAAGATCATTGATATCGTCGAAAGTGTGTATGACAAGAAGACCGATCGATGCAGCGCGAGTGCCTCACTGCTACTCCTTGCAGGCACCATGGGCGATGTAATCGATAAGCGGTTAATCATATCAGCGTCGCAACTCATTCAATTTTTACCAATGGAGACGACTAATGATGACATTTATGAGGCAACGCTCATTACACGATACCTTTTACCTGCACTACAACCATTATTCGATGACCATGAGCAAAATATTCGTCTTGAATTCACGTCCACTGAATTTGCTGATAAACACAAGCGACCTCCAAATTTTAACGGCTGCCCAGATTGTATTATTACGAGCTTCCCCCATCAAACTGATGACGGCGTGAATGCTGGGTTCGGTGAGGTCAAGCGACACTCTATGGCAGGCAATCACTATTTGGTGAATTGGGATCTTGTACGTCTTGCCATCTTTGGCAAAAATGCCATCGATGACAACAATCTTGCTGGCAATTTGAGCATCCATGTTGTTGGTAAGTTTATTCAACAAAAACAAGACACAAGCATCTCATTTTAATGCATTTGCTAGCTCCGTTCATTACATTCTATTTGATCAAGCTGCAAGCCGATGGTCTTTATACCATGACTGAATTGGCTCGTGTGCAATGCCCAATGTCTGTATCAGAAATACCAGCCTACATTACCAATTCACTCGGCTCAAAAACGTCGCCCATATCTTTGGTACCTTTTGCACACCATGCAATGCTAATACCAATGATTCGTCTTGGCGCCGCGATTCTCTGCTAACTACTGACGTGACGTATTTGCTACACAAGCAGAAAAACCGCAAGCGTAAAAACACAACTGGACACGGGGCTCTTCATTGAACGCACAATTTTTTTTGCACGACTTCAAACTCAAAACCAGCGACTTTACTTTTTGAAATGACTGTATCCAACGTCACCCAACAGATGAGATGCAAATAAAGGAGGGGTGCCTCTTTTCAATGTATACTGGATTTCCGTCATCCTTTGGCAGCTGCCAGGTCTTTCTTTGAGAAACGTGTACTGTAAAATATGATTGGCTGGTGAACCAGCCTGACGAACTGCTGAATCATTTTTAGAGTATGCTTGCCAGCTTACTCGTTCTTTCCCTGCCTTGTCAGTGAGAGTTAAAATTTTAATCAAGGTCATTTCTCATCATTTTGTACCGGCATGAAAAATTTGGAGTGAATTACTTTGAGTAATTGTTCACAGTGACGTTTGGTCAGATAGCCTGGGGACCGACCCCCTGATGAAAAAGGCTGATTTTTGGTTTTTTTTAGCTGAGGAATCGGAGGTGTCAAAACGAAACGGATCAAAAGTTGGCTGGGTGATCTTGACCAATGGACCTGGTATTTTCAGCATCATCCTCATCCATGCATTTGCGCCTCTGGTCAAAATTTCACGTAGATCCAATTACTCAAGAACGATGTGCAGCGTTTCGCTTTTTTTTTTCAAAATGGAGAAAAAATTGAACCGTCATATTCAGTCTCCGCGCAGTGTCTCTCGACTCCTGGCAGATCCAACTTTCTCCTAACCACCCAAGAATCCAAAGTTTCAATCTGATGAAGAAATACCGGCATTGCTTTGATCATGCTGCACTTGACGAATGGCATCGGCTTTCACTGTTTATCCATTGTTGTGCATGCACCAGCCAGGAGCCAAAAGGCACTGTACGGAGGCTTTCTCCATTTTGAAAAAAAAAAAAGGAAGCGCTGCAAATCGTTCTTGAGTAATTGGATCTACGTGAAATTTTGACCAAAGGCGCAAATGCATGGATGAGGATGATGCTGAAAATACCAGGTCCATTGGTCAAGATCACCCAGCCAACTCTTGATCCGTTTCGTTTTGACACCTCCGATTCCTCAGCTAAAAAAACGAAAACTCCGCCATTTTCAGCAGACATCACACTGCACAATTGCTCTAAGAAATTCACTCCCAATTTTTCATGCCAGTGCAAAATGGTGAGAAATGATCTTGATTAAAATTTTATCTCTCTCTGACAACGCAGGGGAAAAAACGAGTAAGCTGGCAAACATGCTCTAAAAATGATTCTGGCTGGTTCACCAGCCAATCATATTTTACTCTCTTCTGAAAGAAAGACCTGGCAGCTGCCAAGGGATAACGGGAATCCGGTGCACATTGATAAAGCAAACCGAAAAGAGTTCCAGAAACATAAAAAGCATTTTATTGGGCCTGTGTACTGCTCGTCTCCGTGAATTTTCTGAACCTCCTTGACTGAATTTGACGAGAAATTGGTGATGCTGCGGTCTTTTAATTGCCAAGCAGAGCGCCCAGCCAAAAAAAAAAGGAGCCAAAAAAAAAAAAAGAGCCAAGAAAAGGTGTCTGTTCTCTTTTTTTTCGATTTTCCATTGATAAACTAGTAGACCGAGATGCTTGCGTCAAGTGATAATAGAGACCAATACGACAATCCGTTTGCATCATCATCAAATGAATATTCAACATATATTGAGCCTGATTTGGACTTGACGGGCCAATCTACGCAGAAATCATCACAGCCAACCCCTCCACCATCATATGACAATCCATTTGCCAACCAAGGGTTGTCTGGAAATATCGGTAGCTCATCATCTACAGCTCGGGAATCTCAGCCAGTGCCCCAAGGCAATGAATACACCGGTGAGAACACGTTGGACGAACCTGTCTCTGTGACCATTGTAAAGTCTTCACGTTGCTATAAAAAAAAGAATCCTTACCATCCATTGTCGTATAGATGCGTGATCTGAAAAAGGTGGCCTCCAAAATGCTGCAAGTGCTTCATCCTCAAGGTGATCGGCATGTCCTCCGAGATTGTAAGTTCCCTTCAAGAAAGAAGCAGCCGGCTTGACTTTTTGTTTAACCGTAGGGGATCTATGGGGCCCTTTGCTGCTCTGCTTGGCTCTGGCGATGTAGGTTTGCCACCTAAGAAGATGTAACTAGCTGCTTACTCATTGATTTTATGTATCGCAGAACGCTGAGTGCGAGAGCTGCTGAGGATCAAAGTGTGTCAATTTTTACAGGCGTGTTTGTGATAGTATGGCTGGGTGCAGCCGTGGTGACATTGAATGCAAAACTTCTAGGGGGAGCAATGTAAGCGTTGATCGAGATGGTAACAACACTGACGATGTTTTTTTTTTTTTCAAACGCGTAGATCGTTTTTCCAGTCAGTGTGCGTGATTGGATACTGCTTGTTTCCGCTGGTGGCGGCTTCCTTTATTAGCATTTTTGTGCATTTGATATGGATTCGGCTGCCCATTGCTATTGTGACATTTGGATGGTCCACGTATGGTAAGTTGCAGACAAAATTAAAAAATTAAAAAAGCTTACCCCTCCCTTTTTTTTGACAGCGTCCATTGGGTTCTTTTCCGAGTCGCAGGTGAATTTGGCAAATCGCCGTGCGCTCACCGTCTACCCTCTGTGTCTTTTTTACACAGTGATTTCCTGGTTGATCCTTGTTTCGTGAACTCAATAAACTTCTCTTTTCGCTTTTTGGAGGGCGAATCTGGCAGCGGAGGGATGGCCAATCAAATTTTAGGTCTGGCGCGTCGATGAGGTGAGTTTTTTTTTGTTTTTTCTTTTAATCACCTTTTTTTCGCCACTGTTACGTTACGTCTACCATTGATTCTCTTGGCAGAGAGTAGCTTGTCTTTTTTTTTTTTTGTTTATTGTGAAATACTCTTGAATATAACATGTCCAATGAGGATGAATATGAGGTACATCAAATCTTCTTGTGTTTGATTATTTCCTGACAGCCCTTTTTTTTTTACTAGGTGGATCGCATCGTAGGCTGCCAAAGAGTAGAGGTAGGTTGATCAGTTATCGAAAAGGGTGACAGATTGCTCATATGTTTGTAATGATGCGGTTTGAAGGGGGAAATGTATTATCTCATTGAATGGACTGGATACCAACCGGAAGACAACACATGGGAGGCCGAGGAAAACTTGATGGGCAACAAAGGATTGATCGCAGATTTCAAGGAAGCCTACTCAAAACAACACCCACATACCAAGTTCCACGGAGATAGATCCGTTGGCGTGCGCCGCTTGGTGCTTCAGGGTGTATACGACCCAGATACCAAGCGCCATAGCCCCACCTTTGAACAAAAGTCTCGACCCAAATCGTCACGAAGAACCAACGGCCAGATGCCATCCAACGGATTATGCACCAGCACATCGAGCGCAAGTGCATCCATGTCAGGTGCATCGAAACGGGACCGAGCCAACACCAGCACGGCGAAAAAGAACTCCAGCAGATCAGGCACGATTCAGTCGACAAAAATAGCCAACTTGTTGAAACGCTCTTTGCCTTTGCCCAGCGCCAACCACACGATCGTCCCAATCTCACCCACCTCAACTATATCAAGTTCTCCACCCATCTTGACCCCGTCCTGGGATGACAATCAACCTTCCATGATACTAATGGAGGCCGACCATGACTCCGAACAGCACCGTAAACATCGCCGCACGCTAAAGACACCGCCTACATCCTCGGACACCCATCCTTCCTATATTACCAATCCTGTAAGTTTGATCCTGTCGAGTAAATTTCGCTGATGACTCGATCCATTTTGCCTAGCCTATTTTTGGCCACCTTTCAATTTCTCAGGTGATCGAGGACAAACGGGAGCTGGATTATATGCAATCATCCATGGAGCATTCCGTTCAGTTGGCCAAGGTAAGTGATCATGCGGGAGAGTTGCTGAGGCTGTTTTTCGTGCTAGTCATATCACTTGACAACGTATATTATATTTCTGTAGACATAAGTATGTGATTGACTCACTCTTTTTATTTTTTTTTTCGCGTGTTTTGCTCTGGGGGTTGATTTTTTTTTTTTTTGCAGTCCCAAGGACATGAACTGATCTTTGACCAACATGGTAACATGACCTTCAAGAATGTCACTCCCAAAGTGACGGTGGTCAACGAGATCGACGACACAAGCTTCCCCGAGCAATTTGTGTTTATCGACAAACTGGTGTTCAGCAAGAGAGTCAGCGTCCCGGACCCTGATTTCCTGATTGGCTGCGAATGCCAGCATAGTTGTTTGAAAACAAACAATGAAGAATGCCACGAAGAATGGACCTACGACAGCCGGGGCAAGCTGAAACCAGGCTGCACTGGGCCTCTTTATGAATGCAACCTTGCATGCCAATGCAAGGCCAGCTGCCCAAACCGAGTCGTCCAGCGTGGTCGAACCGTGGCTCTGGAGATCTTCCAGACCAAATCAAAAGGATGGGGCGTACGGTGCAAGACGAAAATCATGGCCAACTCCTTTGTCGAGGAATACCTCGGTGAAGTGATCACCGAAGCCCAAGGTGAAGCGCGCGGCACGATCTATGACCGCATTGGCGTCTCGTACCTATTTGACATGGACTCGGCGGTGACGGAAGGGACCACAGCCAAATATGTCATCGATTCCTACGTATGCGGCAACGCAAGCCATTTTTTCAACCATTCCTGTAACCCCAACCTGACCGTCTTTGGCGTGTATCATGATAGCGGCGACCCATATTTCCACCGCCTGGCCTTTTTTGCTCTGCGTGACATTGAAGCCGGAGAAGAACTCACTTTTGACTACCTTGGTAGTCATGGCCTTCTACCGAGCAACACCCATGCCCAGCAACGTATTGAATGTCTTTGCGATGACAACGCTTGCCGTGGATTTATTCATTCATAATCTCAACCACACTCCACCACTTTTTTGTGTGCATTCTTTGATACCATTTTTCTTGACTTCATCTTTCTTTTCTTCTCCTTGTCCCATTGTATCTCATTTTTTTTTTTTTTTTGTAAAAACTCAAAAACTCATTTTTTTTTTTGCAACGCTATTAAAACATGCGAGTGTTTTTTTTTTAAAAAAAAAAGGGATTCTAGCTAGGGTGGGGGATTTCAAGCTGGATTTTCATGGCATCCATTTTTTTCATGAGTTGCTCGATACTGTCGTGGGCTTGGTCCATAGGCAGCGAAGACTTGCGGCGCTGGTGTTGGAGCTGAGAATGCAAGGTGACTTCGATCTTTTGGAGGCGGGTCTGGAGCACAAAGGTCTTGGAGCGATGGAGTTCTACCTGCTCAAGAGCGTCTGCCACTTGGGCTTGCACTTGAGCTTGGTTGTCGGGTGATTGTAAAAGGGTATCCATAGTTGATTTGAAATAGGCCAGGGTGGTTTCAATGGTCTGTTTACGGTCGGCAAGCTGCAGCTGCAGCTGAGTCAGATCCTGCTGCTTGGCTTCGTTTTCCGTGCCGTCAAACACCTGCAAGAGCTTGTCGGTGCGATCCAGACAGTTGTCGATGCGGTCCAGCTGCGACTGGTATTGATGGACAACGTTCTTGACACGGTCCTGGGTAGCCATGGATAGCGCGTCTGGGGATGGATCCGTGCAGGAGGGATGGGCAGGTTCATTGGTGTGACCGTCAGCAGAGGCCTGGTGTGCTTTCTTGTCGTCCTGGTCGTCCTGGGCATTCCACAGCTTGTACTTTTCCTTGAGTGCAGCATACTCGGTTTGCACGTGCTGGAGAGAGGCCATGGTGGAAGCCAAGACGGCTGAGCCATGGCGAGGAGGCGACGACGAAACAAACGGCGTGGGTGAGCCAGGGGAGATGGACGACGGATGAGCAAGGGTGGAGGAAGGCGAGGGAGAGGAGGAGGTGTTGACCAGCATCCGTTTACGGAGCTGCTCTAGGGCAGCGCGCGAGGTGTCGGTGGGCTGATCAAAGCGGCGCTGCAGGTCATCGAGCTTTTGCTGGAGCTCGCGGTTTTCGTGATTCGCTCGGGTGAGCTGAGCATGGAGGTCGGCGACCTTGGCATCGTCGTCCTTGACTTTGTCTTCAAGATTGTGGATGTACTGTTCGGTTTTGTGGTCCATTTCCTTGAATTTTGCAATGCGGACCTTTAGCTCGGTAAGCAGCTCTTCGTCCTGGGCGGCGTCCTGAGCAGTGTGCATGAGTTTATCCTCGAGCTCCTTGATATAGCTTTGCTTGAACTGGTCTTGCTCCACAAGGTGGTCCAGCTTTGCTTGCCATTGGGCCATGGTGCTGTCCTGCTCATCCAGCCGGGCCTGGAGCTCGTCGATATGAAAGTCGGCATGGTTCATCGCCGCCTTGGACAGGGATAGCTGCGACTCCAGGGAAGCCAAGCTCTTCTCGTATTCTTGTATCACAGGCTCGACCAAATGTTCAAAGTCATTGGCAGGGGCCGCGGGTGACATGGCACGGTCCTTTCGTGTTAACACGAGCTGGTGTTCCAGCCATTGGTTTCGCTCCAGCAGCTGGCCCAGCTGCTGGGTGTCACCTGGAGACAACGGGTGCATCGACGAAGAGGAAGGCGACAGAGGCAGGGCGATCGGCAGGGACGGTGGAGAGGCCGGGCCGGTGGTGCTGGAAGTGGCCAGGGACGAGGACGCCGACAGAGGCTGCTGGGATGGGTGGAGGTGGTCGTTTTGCAGGCGAGACAGGGACCGGGGGGACGAGGGCTGTTGCTGCTGTTGAAAGAACCGCAGCTCGTTTTTGAGTTTGGTAATGGTCGACCGGAGCAGATCCAGATTGTCGGTGATCATCCATTCCTCCATTTCGTTTTTCTCGACGCGGTTCTTGATGTTGCGAGCACGGTTGGCATACTGCAGGGTATTGAGACTTTCCGAGATGTTGTGTTCAGCAGGACTGACGCATGCGATCATCAGAGTCTTTGCACTCCCACCCAAGGAATCTTGCAACAGGCGGGTCAGCTTGGAGTCACGGTATGGAATATGTGTGCTTCGTTTGGAGGTGTCGCCCAAGGCAGAGATCACGTTGCCTAATGCCAGTAGCCCTCCGTTGATGTTGATGCCTTCTTTTCGGCGGTCTCCTTCTGCTGCTGTGCGTTTCAGCTGAATCGATCAAACGTAGGCTGTCAGTCATGTCGTTGTATTTCCTTTTTTCTTTTTTTCGCGCCTAGGGTTGTCTTACACGTTCACTGCCAGCAAGATCGACAAAGTGTAGTTTGGAAGAGGTGATGATCCATTCCCCATCTTCAGCTGGGGTGTCGTTGTTCATGCGCATGTTGATGGCACTGACGGGCCGGGTCCGAGATTTAGGGGAGGCCATGGCGCTGGCGGGGCGAGAGGAGCTGGTGGAGCCGTTGGGTGAAGGCGTCCATTTTTCTTGTCGCAGCGTCACTGAAAAGATGGCATGTGATCTTGAGGATTGTTCGTTCATGTCAGTGGCACTTGTTGCACGATTTTGTGTACCCATCTGCAGAAACCTTGACAGAGGAAGGGACGGGAATAGGAAAAAAAAAAAAGAATAAAAAGAGAGTCGATAAAATGAGAAATACAAGAAATTACATGAGAATGTCTTCGACATTGTGGGCTACCAATTCCTTGACGCCAGTCCAATAGATTTGGCCTTTGGTATCTTCACGAATGTTGACAGGTGGTCGTTCGTGCGGAGGGGCATCGTTCAGCAGATCGATCAGCTCTTCATTGTAGATTTCGACAAAGGACACCTTGACAGTGAACCGAGTCTTGTTGTTATTACTGTTGGTAGGCGAGGTGGTGGTGGGCGAGTAAGAGATACGAGACAGAGGTCGGCGTCGGCCGTCCATCGACGTAGATCCAGTAAATGGTGAGTTGGGTCTGGAAGGGGAGGCGCGTTGTCGTAATAAATCAAACAAGAGTGTGCTGGCTCGAGGGACAATGCCTTCATGGAGTGGGTCGTATCGGCCTTTGAGCTGTGCTGTACCCATGGTATATGTTTTCCCAGATGATGTTTGGCCCTATTGTAAAAATGGTTATTATCCTTCAGTATGTGCTCTTGTCAACGGCACCTACATAAGCAAGCATGGTGACATTGTAGCCTGACGGGGAAAAAAGGGGGAGTTGGTCACGGCGAATATTAGCATGATGGAGACGTACCTTCCACAAACTGATGAATGGCTTTTTCGCCCAATGCTGTAAAGATGTCAACTTGCTGAGTGTCTGGGCCAAACACATGGTCAAATGTGAATGACTTGTTGTGAGCAGCAACCGCCACAGTATTTTCAAACGCTTGCAATACATCGCTGTCATGAGCAGAAGCAAAACGTGGCAGCTGTCGATCACGTTCAGTCAGCGGACGAATGCGCACAGCTAATGGGTCCCAGTAAAATCGAGAGGGTCCAGGGGAAAAGGAGATGAGGACAAGAGACGGAGGAGAATAGCAGTGCACGTCCTTTTTTTGTTTTGTTTACCAACTTGAACAGCAGTCAGAGCATTACTGTCTATGTCTTTGGTTACCATTTATATTTGATTCTATTACAATAAAAAAAAGGTGGCCACAAGCTCTCTATCGATTGGTGGTGATGTTTTAATAAGGAGGAGGATCAAAAGACTAGAAAAAGAGTGCTCCTTTTTTTTCAACCGCGCGGGTTTTTTTTTTTTTTTTTTTTTTTTTTTGGCAGTCAGCTGAGCATCTCCTGGTTTGGCTGTAGCACAATGTGAGTGACGCCTTTGCATTGGAATTTGACGGCTTCACGATCTCACTGCCCAGGCTGCATAATCAGACGGCATGCTGCCGCTTAAAAAGCTGTTGAGAAATCAAGACAGGTCTTTGGATCAAGCAGTTGGAAGACTCCCTGACTTTTGGCAATCTTCGTACATGTGCAGGCTCAGCCTACACTTCGTTGCAACTTTGGTCAGTCACTCCACTATGTCCCATTATTGATCTAAAGACGTGGGTAAAAGCCTCTCCTCACCATTCCTCAACCCCACCAAAGAAATGACGGCCTATTTTTTTGAAAATCAGTCTGTGCTACAGCACTTCCTACCTTTTTTTTTTTGCTGCGTTTCTTTCTATTGACAAGCTTGAGCATGCTTGCACCAGAAACAGACTCGAACGCATTGGAATGGCAAAACTGTAGCGTTTTCGAACAATTCAGACGCTTGCACACTTCTATGCTGACATGCACGCGCTTGAACCAGCTTTGACGTACGAGGAAGCTTAGCTGAGTTGTACCCAGCTTACCACAGAAAAGCTACCACCCGCCAGTTTTCATGCGCTCCTGACACCTGATTCCGCCTTGCCAAAAAAGCTTGCGGCGGTGTTGAAAATTGCTTGGCGTTTTTCAAAAAGAAGCCAAGCTGCGTTTCTGCTACTTTTTTCCTTTACACTTTTTTTATGGCCACGCCATTACCTATGCACAATGGCAAAGAATAGACCACGATCAACGAGTGAACTCGGCCGGCTGGCCTCCATCCAAGTCGACTCGAACACACCTATCCGTCTGTACTTTCGATCGGCCGACTTGCTCATCAAGCAAGCTCGTGTCTACAAGATGGAATACGACTATGAACATGCCTACGTCCTGTACATGAAATACACAAAGTAAGTTCTTGCCCAGCTCGACATCGCCACTCATCCTGTTTATTTTTTTATTTTTATTTTTTTTTAGCCTAGGATTGAATGAGCTGCCAAAACATCAACAATACAAAACAGCTGACTATAAGAAATCTCGAATGATTGTTCGACGTGTAAGCCGTGCATTTCAAAAAAAAAAAAAAAAAAAAAAAAAAAAAAAAAAAAAAAAAAGTAATCGGTTGACGTTTTTCCATCATGCGAATAGAATTGCATGGAGGCTCTGGATGCATTGGAAGTCATGAAACCAAAGCTGGACAAGGAATACAAATCGTATGAGAGTCATCTTCTGACCGAGCAGCAACGACGACAGACCGAGCTGGAAGCCCGCCATGCCCAGCAATTAAAAAACGTCATGATACCAAAAGCTGAAGATGGGGAGCATACAGCCACCCTTGACGACTGGTCCTTGCAGGACGCCTTGCGCGGTGTGGTAGGCGTGGGCGGTGATGACCGGCCCACCGACCCCTCCCATACTGAATCCACCGCACACTACCCAAACGTCAATTTTTCCAACCAAAGCGATGGCTTCACCTACCAAGCCCAGCTGCCTGATGCCACTGTTGTTCCCCCACCTCCCCGCCCTCCCAAACCCCAGGCTGCGCCGCACGCGCCTGCTCTGCCACCAAAACTGGCTCTAGAACCTCCCCTGCCGCCCGAGGCTCCACCTCTGCCTGCCAAAATCAAATTGGAACAGCCCAGTCCGCCTCCTTTACCGGAACCCACGTCCTATCCTTCCAGCGGAGGTAAGCTTTGGGTAACGAGTAGCCTAGGCTAACATTCATTTTTTTTTTGTTCGCCTAGTAACCACGGAGCGCGGCGAGCCGCTACGAACCTTGCTTGTACCTGGAAATTTGCAGGACCGCTTCCTCAGCATCGCCAAACCCAACACGATCAAAAATATTGAAACATGTGGCATTCTTGCTGGGACTTTAGTAAGAGGAATGTGCAGCGAGACCATGTCTAATTTTGTTTCTTTTGCACCGCATAGAAAAATAATGTGCTAAAGGTGACAACGCTCATCATTCCCAAGCAAACTGGTACTTCAGATACGTGTACAACGGAGAATGAAGAAGAGCTGTTTGAATATCAAGACGCCAATGATCTATTGACGTTTGGCTGGATTCATACCCACCCTTCTCAATCCTGTTTCTTAAGCTCTGTGGATCTCCATACGCACTGCTCATACCAACTCATGCTGCCCGAGGCAATTGCCATTGTCTGTGCTCCCAAGAACAAGCCAGAGTAAGTGCTCTTTGATGGAAAGAAACGGCTCCTTATTTTCCCCCTAGTTTTGGCATCTTCCGGTTGACCGACCCTCCTGGCTTGGATGTCATTAGCAGCTGTAAAATAGAACGTGCCTTTCACCCTCACCCAGATTTACCAATCTACACTGTAAGTCTCTCACTCGTGTCATCTCTCCTACCTTCCGTCATGTCACTCAGCCGCCTTTTTTTTTTCCCCATCTCAACAGGACACACATCATGGCTCCCACGTACACACCAAATCATATGCTTTGAACGTTGTGGATTTACGATGATAACCTTTCTATCTATTGCACCCTCGAAAATCATTTACCGATACAAAACTGACTAAATAAAGCATCCAAGATATCCTCTACGTCGATGCGTCCAGTGATCCGACCAAGCGCATTTGCTGCTTGACGCAATTCTTCAGCCCCAAGCACAATCTCTTCTTCTGGAAGCTCTACCAACCCCGCCAATAATAATAAAAAAAAAAGAGGATGAGCGTGATTTTTTTTTTTTTTGATTGTCAAGCCTCATTACGAAGATAAGCATCCATGCTGGCCACACAATTCTCTAAATGCTGACGATGTCGAGCTTGAGTAACGATGATGGGATTCGCCAAAGATGGCCGTAGTCTATTTGAAAAAAGTGGGTTTCTTGCGGTGTATTTCCTCTCCTTTCTTACTTTGCTTCCAGATCTTGCACCAGGTCTTTTAAAAAGGAGTCGATGCCCTGGCCAGTTTCGCAGCTAATGGCGTACACTTTTTTGGCACCAGTCATGGCTTGGATATGGTCAAACAACGGCTGCAGCGTCACGTTTGGATGTTGGCCATCCTGCAGCAGCAAGTCTTGTTTGTTCAATAAGAGTATTGTCTGGTCGTCAATGATTTGCTGCACCATGGCATCCATCTGCAAAGAGTTAAGGTCCTGTGTAGGCTTCAGACTTGGTAACGGCAGCAGGCATATCTTGATGTCAGCCACCGCAGCTCTCGCTTGGGCCCTCTTCACACCCTCCATTTCAACCTGGTCGTCTGATATGCGTAACCCGGCCGTGTCGCTCATAATCACCGGGTAGCCTTGCAAGTCCATCGTCACTTCCACAATATCACGTGTCGTTCCTGGGATATCCGAAACAATGGCCGCTTCACGCTTGGCTACCGATAAAAAAAAATAGGAGCAAATTATTGCATGATGCATCTTTTTTTTTTTTTTTTCTTACCGAGTCGATTCAAAAAGGAACTTTTTCCCGCATTTGGTGGTCCCATAATGGCAATGTGGAGGCCATTGCGAACAATTTCACCAGCATGCTGGTCATCCAAGTGGTGGACGATGGTCGCGCGGAGTTGCTTGATGTTTTCATTCACTGACAAAATGAAAAGGCATCGGCGTTTAAAAACGAAACGTAAGCTGTGCCGAGCATTCTTTTTTTTTACCATCCATCAAGACGCCTTCCTCGATATTTTCATCTTCACCAAAGTCAATGACTGCTTCGGTGAGAGCCATGCAATGGATGATTTGATTACGCCAAGATTCAAATGGTACACGTAAGCCGCCCTGTGACGAGCAGGATCATGAGCTTTTCGTTTTCTCGGTTCTCCCGCCTCTCTTACCTCGGCCTGTCTTAACGCCAATTTGCGTTGCATTTCTGTCTCGGCATTCAATAAATCTGCCAGGCCTTCCAATTCCGTCAAATCCAGCTTGTTATTGTCAAAAGATCTAACGTCACCGTGCCGTGAGTCACTTTTTTTTTCCTACCGCAGCATACAGAACACTCCCTTTTTTCTCTTGCATAATCGTTGTTACCTCTTTGCAAATTCCCCAGGTTCGGCCATTCGAAAACTTGGAATACTTCCCAACGCACCGAGAACGCCTTTGACCACGGCATTACCACCGTGAATCTGCAGTTCGATGATGTCTTCTCCTGTAAAGCTGTTGGGTCCTATTTGCCACAAAAAAATGCCACTTGGTTTAGAATACGCACCGATGCAGACACACAGACCTACCTGGAAAGAACAGCACAAGCCCCTTATCTAACAGATTGCCCGTGAGAGGGTGATGGATGCGTCGAAAGTAGGCACGGCGTGGTTCATAGGCATTTCTCATGGTCATTTTGCTGAGAACCTGACATGAAAGAAATGGTGAGTGCTCTTCATATGGAGTTAGATCATGATACCTCTGTTGCATCAGGTCCCGAGATCCTGACCACTGCAACGCCTGCCTTTCCTGGCGATGTCGATAGCGCATAGATGGTGTCAGGCTTCGTAGGTGATCCAGCCCAATGCTGACATGAGCTCATGAATCGTTTGTTCGCTACTGCGAATCGTGCTCGCTGAGTACAACATGCAATGGTATGAGTGGGTATAATGAACTGTCTCTTGTGGAGAATGCCTGTTGATCGTGTGAATCTCGCTGCCACACACCCCAACGAAGATCGCAGTGCCATTGAATATTATTTTTTTGAAAAAAAAAAAAAAAAAAAAAAAAAAAAAAAAAAAAAGTGCAGATAAAAAGCCAGGGCGCGGTTTGCACCAGAGGCTTCCCTTCATATGAGGATAGATCCACATTTACAATACATACGAACTATAAAGTAGCAGTAAAATAGATACCATAGAAGAAAGCGGTTTTGCTGCCAAACTATGACAGACGCCTGCAGCTGTACAAGCGAGCACCATGGCAAAATCCCCTGGCTCGTGAGGCAGGCAGGCAGTAACTTCACGCACCTCTAACATTGTACCAAGGTACCTGAGAGGATGGTTTTACCCATGTTCACTACTCATCCTATGCAAGTTGCGCACAAAGTCTGAGGCGAATCGGCGGATATGAATTTCAGACACGACTCTCCCAGGGTGAACATGGCAATCTAAAAATATATATATATATATAAAAGCTTGTCCTGCACAACACTTTTGATTAAACAGATGAATGTGAAATTTCAAATGGAAGCAGAAACGTTCAAAAGACGCTGATGCAGAAAAAAATCAGGCTGACATAGCAGCTAAAAAAAATGACAGACGGCGTTTTAAAGCCCGACACTTCTTCCATCGCCTTTTTTCCACAGGTGCCTTTGGCACTAGGACAGAACTCTGCAGAGCTATGTCTTCGATCCGACCTGGTATCAATAGCCTGGCCAGGTTTTGGTTGCCTCGTCCCTTTCAAGTCGTCACCACATCAACGCAAGCCAATCGCTTTCGCTGCGGAAAAAAAATGAAATGAAAAATGGGAAGCTGAGTGCTATTTTTTTTTTTTTTTTTGTCTTCTTTCCCTTTTCCAAATACCACATTCGCATGTCCTTTTTGATACGGTCGATCAAACCATGCACAGCTTCAATCCTCTTGTCAAGGTGTTTGACAACGACGGTTAGTAAAGAATCTGCTGCTGCTGCTAGCATGACTCTGTCCAATCGCCAGAAATTTAAGCAAGTGTCACCTCCTGCCAGCTTGTATGATCGCTTAGAACGCCTAGGCTTTGATCAGCTGCGACGGACCAAGCGATTCAAAAAGCTAAAACAGAAACAATATGAAAAAGCAAAAAAGGATGAAAAGTATGAGCAACGCCAGAAATCCGATGTCCATTACAAGGTAAGCGATCGGCCCTGATCTCAGGACAAGCCTTCCAGCTGACGCTATTTTTTTTTATAATGGCAGTTACCACATTTAACGTTTTATGCCGGTGCCAAGGCGGCATCATCCTTCCCAGCCGACACCTTGTTAGAAGTAGGCTTCGTTGGCCGTTCTAATGTGGGCAAATCCAGTCTCTTGAACGCCTTGGCCGAAACCACCATCGTCCGCACGTCGGATAAGCCGGGGCTGACACAGCAACTTAATTTTTATTCCGCCGGCAGCAAATTCATGTTGGTGGACATGCCTGGCTATGGCTTTGCCCACGCAGAGGAAGAAGAACGTGAAAGCTGGTTAGAGCTGGTATAGAAAAAAAAAAACCTAAAAAAAGCATGGATGGAAAGGATCACCAGCTCACCTATTTTTTTTAAAAAAAATAGATCGACACATACATCAACGAGCGAAAGGCGTTGAAACGAATTTATGTCGTCATTGATGGTCGCCATGGATTAAAGGTGGCTGATTTAGAGTTCCTGAAGGAACTGGACAAGTAAGAAGACCATGGCTATGTTTGATGTATGGAAGCTAAGCTTTTGTTCTTTACCCTGTAGGAAGCGCGTCAAGTTTCAAGTTGTGCTGACAAAGTGTGATCTGGTTGTATTGCCAACACTGGCGAGACGCCTAATGGTGGTGGAGAATGATATCAGGAGTTATCGACATGCTGTGCGTGACGTCCTGGCTGTCAGCTCCAAGTCTCAAGCTGGCATCAATCAAATGCGCAAAGAAATGCTCTCGCTGACCGGTCATCTGCACCCAGCCAAGGACAAGCCCAGTCGTGACAAAGAACACGAATAAATTTTTTTCGATCGCGGCATGAGAAATGTTTTTTATTTCGTTTGGATGTCCCGGGGCAATATGATCTAAAGAAAAGTAATCCCTGGGTGGGCCATCACCAACAGGGCTTATGTAGCAGACCAGGAGGAGATTTGGGCCGAGGCACATCGGTATAGCCAGGATCTTGTCTGGACAACTGCATCATAGCCACGGCAGCATTGACTTCACCATGCTGACTCTTTTTTTTTTTTTTCGGTGAGAGAGGCATGTCATTGACCACGGCGGACGGAATCAAGGTGTGCAGCGGTGGCAGCTGCACACGTTCAGCTGGTGACTGAAGTGGTTGGAGTGAGAGCCGAGGGGACAGTGGTGAAGCAAAGGGTGGCGGGCGCTCATTTGCCATCATCATCATACCAGGTTTGACGGGCGGGGGGGTTTCTGGCAGGCTCTCGACACTGATCGAAGCTCGAGGTGTATGAACACTATGTCGGCGCGGATGGGGTGGTAAGGAATAGGGCATCATGGACTGCTGATCCATGGAAAGTCGAGATGGAGGCGGTGAGAGGATATAGGAGGGCTGGCCATAAATAGGGTGAGACTGGGCCAAGGACGTAAGGACAGACGAGGCAGAGGAGGTCGAAGATGGACTGGAGGAAGCAGGTGTGGCAGGAGGAGGAAACCGTGTCAGCATAGAATGCGTATGCATGTGATGGTCAAGCTGCGCTGATGATGCATGGGCAGCCGGAGGAGCAGGGAAGTGGTGAGGGTGCACAGGTGCCGACAAGGAGGAGGGGGAATGGAGAGGCTTACGAGGCAAATCATAAGGCTGGTTTGGAGGTGAGTAAGGAACAGAGTCGGGTTCATGATGATACAATGGGCGCCAATGATAATTGGGCTCTACATAATAAGGAGCTGCAGCCTGGGACGTCGCCTTCCGGATGGCTTGTTTTTCTTGGTCATACATGGAGCTTGTGGAGACTGATCGCTTGCCGGCCGGTACCTCGGTCGAATCTTTACGATGGATTGTCGGTAAAACCTGGGAATACTTGCGTTTGCGATGACTCGATCTTGCGAAAAAGAAAACGAATGAGGTCATCGACGACTGGGACTTTTTTTTTTTTTTTTTTTTAAATAGAGGACATGTCGCTTACACTTGGACACGGTGTTCTTTACGAATGCGTATGCGGACACCTTGATCTGAAAAAGATCTTGATAAAAATGTTGCGTCCAAGAGAGGAGGCATGCTTTTCATATTGTAAACCTTGAACACATCAGAGTAGACACAAATCAGGTGGACGACCCCAGCACTAAAGATCGATAATAAAAATGAGACGTCGACAGAAAGCAAGTTCAGCATGGGTTCATTACGTAACGATTTCAAACAAAGTGAATTTCAATCGATATTCACCTTCGACTCTGATAGATAAGTCACCAAAGCAAAAGAAGCCACCATCTTCAGATACATTGAGCGGAGTTAGAAGGATGGGGACGGAGACAAAAAACGGGTTTACCTTCGTCAGTGATGTCTTTGAGCTTGTACATGGATGAGACGGTTTGGCCCGACAGCAAAGCTTGGTTTACTCGGAACAGGTCGTCATTAGTGTTGGCTTGAACCAGGTTAACACATACAAATAGGTATGGGTTCTGCAGGAAATCTCTACAGAAAAAGAGAGATGAGAACGAGATTCTGCAAGGGGGAAAGTGACGTGATATTACTGAGAGGTGTCTTTCAGTTTGATCTGAAGAATGGGTGGTGGTTCGATGGGTTTTCTGTCTATGAAAAACAACGAAGGTGTGGGTATCGGAAGTGAAAGGAAGAAGATCGTTGTTTTAATTTTACCGCGTTCATTGTTGTTACTGACTCTGGCTTGAAGAGGCTGTTGACGTACAATCAGAGAGACTTGTTGGCTGTAATAGAGTTAAATAAAAATGATTGGCTTTGTGTTTTGTTGCGTACCTGGAATACGTAGGCTGCGTCGAGCAGGTGGAGATGTATTCATACTGGTTGATAATTGGGCCGCGAGACATTGTGACGCTTATGTACTGGACACATCCACTGGTACAGAAAAAAAAAAAAAAAAAAAGGAAATCAAGATGTGCCTTGTAAAAAAAAAGTTGCTCGTCTTTTTATGTTGTTCTCATGCTTTGTGCGGGCACAAGGCAAATAGTTTTATGCGATCGAAAAATGGTGCCATGTCATCATGGCCTGGTTTCATGCCTACATTTTCATGACCAAATCCATCCATTCTTACCAAAAATGGCAATTCTGCTTGAGCGCATTAAAAAAGCAAACGCTGGCGCTGCCTTGGCTTCAGCTTGCTCTGTTAGCATTTTTTGAATTCCAAGGACTTTTTGCAAATTTTTAACCGTCTCGGAAACCGAATGCCTGGGTAACGTGAACGCTCACCCAATCCACCGGGTGTACATCGCTTTTCGTTTCATTGTTCTTTTTTTTTTAAAAAAAAAAAAAAATCTTCAGCCAGTTTCTGCTGTGCAGCTCATGCCTTGGAAAAGCTCGGAACATGCTCGGTTGAGCCTCTGGGAAAAGAGTCAAAACCCAGCCAATCAAAAGTTGCCTTTTTTCATCATTGTTAGAAATCCCTTTTCTCTGCCCATCCACGTCTGCCTCAAAAAAAAGTTCACATTTAAAAATAAAAATATTTACCCAGGGTATGTCAACACACTGACAGGGTTGTGCAATTGTGTCACAGCCTTCTCCAGGAATACTGTGGTTTTGGTCCTGAGCAAAATAGTTTCGCACTTGTGAACCTTTGAATTAAAACGCATGGGGTCTACTGCACTACGAAAAAAAACAGTCTTCAAATTAAATCTTTTCCATACCCAAACCGAACACCTATTCTTTAACGGGAAAGGTATTAGATTGTACTTGTCAAGGCGCAGACGAAACCTATTTAAAAGACTGCGCTATCTAAAATATAAAATAAAAAATACGCTTATCAAATCTCCATGGATGGAAGACGTGGACAAGGGCAAAAGTCAAGGGGCTACTGTGAGTGATCAAACGAGTGACCAGCAATGTAAAACATGTTGGAAGCAGCAGAAATGTCTCGGTCCAGCACCACTTGGCACGAATCATAGCGCAAGAGGCTTACACATTGCTGCAATCCATATAAAAAGTCCTGTGTTGTTAATTCAGCAACTCATTGGCGTGAAAAAAAAAAAAACAGAGTCAGTGGCCATGCCATCACGTCTCTCCACCACCCTTGTTACAGTGGTCTGCTGCGGAGGTTGCATTCCCAGACGAATACCACCGACAAGCGTCCTTGGTTTTGTCGTCCTTCCAGGTTGTTAAAAATCTAATCGGAACCCAGGTAACTTCCTCTTCCAGGGGCTACAGCCATCTTGCCTTTGAGGCTATCTACAAACGCGATCATCGGTACACGGTCGGGTGAGGCTACATACTCGGTGACACCGTGACTCTATCACGTGGCTGAAAAGACATGGGCAAAAACCAATGTAGATGGAGAGGAAGGTGAGCAGATCGTGGGACACAGGGTATTCCATGTTAAATACTGGGTTAGAGGGGCCACAAATGGAGTCGATAGTTAGGCTCATCGCGAATGAGCGAAACTTTTTAATGCCAGCCTGATCGCTCCTGAGTGCATGGCTCTTATAGACCAGCCGCAGCCAAGGGCTAATTAGATGCCCAGGGTGCTTTTTTTTTTTTTCCATGCTGTTGCAATGCGGAGCTTGAAAAGAGGATCCACTGAGGCGTGAGCCAATCAATCACACTGACACAGTATAAAGCTCTCCATCCACCACGATCGTCCAGAAAAAAAAGTGGCGCCGAAGATTTTTTTTAAAAACAAATCCATTCACTTGGTATAAAGATCTGAAGGAATTGCGCAAGTCAAACTGAATGCCCAGCCTTCGTCGATCCTTTTTATTTAAACCCAAGGCGCGCCAAATGAGCCTTGGATCACCTCCTGCATCTACAGGGCTTGGTATCATGAAAAAAGGGTTCTAGGTTCGTTCATATCATGCCAAAACCCTCAGCGTTGCTGATGCTCGTCAAGAGGCGGTCCTGCAATTTCTCTTTGCTCCCATACTCGCATAGCAGCAATACATTGTAGCAGGTGTGTGCTGTTGGCAATCTATGTCAAACAGGAGCATGAGTTGTCAAGAGTTGACGTTCGGTTCCTCCCAGCATCGAAGTTTACCTGTCCGAATCGCCACCGTTTTTCGCAATGACAAACTGCAATTTGCCCAGCCCGCCAATCGGAGCCTACAGGTAATACCCAGACAAGAAACAAATAGGCAGTGAGCCTTGGCTGCCACCTTGTGCATTACTTACACGATCTGAACCCGTGGCAAAAAAGAGAAGCTTCTTCTTTTCTTCGTAGGAGAAGTGGTGCACAATGTCCCAAAAGTGCCTGAGTAGAAAGATCAAAAACGAGCAGTCAAGCATCACCGAGCATGTCCACCCTATCCATTTGTTTTTTTACCTGATGATGGGTGAGTCCTCTGTCCAGCCTCCGTCATACACCGTAGACTTCTCCAAGGCTTCAAAGTCAAGATCTGAGCTACCGCAGATGAGCTGTTCGAGTTCCTCTGGTCTAAAAATCTGACGAGAGCATCAGGTTAAAATCGTCGGAGCTTCATTCCATTCCCCCCTCCCCCTACTTTGATGGCACAATCTTGGCAGACCAAATTGAACCCAAGCTGGAATGCTTCAAATGGTTCCGTGATAGACGTGTTCAATACAAAATCTGCATACAAGTTGACAAATTCTAAGAGTACGAAAATGAGTGACCAGTGAGTCTTTCTACCCTTTCGCGGCGGGTTCCGCTTTTCTGTTGTACCATGTTTGGTGTCATTGGTCATCATGATCGACCCTCCATTGGGTTTCAGCTCAATCGTCTTCATCAGGTCATAATATTTCATGTCCACTTGGAAATGGTGATCAAAACTGGCGCTGTCATCGTCATGTTGCTGTAGTAGTTGGTATAGCCCGTGGCCAAGGCTCTAAAAAAAAATAAAACGATGGTCTTTCTAGCTCTTGTATTTTTTTTTTTTGCTCCCACCGTTTGTCACCCACTTACAGGGTCCAGTTGCATCAGATCCGAAAGATCAGTGGGTTTACCCATAAGTTTCTTATACAGCGCCAAGGGGAAGTGCAGGTCGAGAATAACGCCATTGTACACAGCTAGGCCAATCAATAGGCCCATCAGTTTGAATTCACGAAGCGTCCGTTGGTCTTCGTCAGGGTCGCCAGCCAATATTTGTGGATTGAACCAGCAGAGGCGGCTTTCTTCGTTGGACACAAACATCCCGTACTTGGAGTCAAAGAGCTCGCGAATCATCAGCTGGAAGAACTCTTTCTGCACACCGCCTTCGTCGACGCCTTCCTCACCGACAAATTGGATGCGTAGCTGTTTCTTGAGATCATGAATGGACTTGTCCTCGAGCTGTTGCAGGGCATCCTCGATCAGGTGGTCGCGTCGGATCTCCAGCACCAGGTAGGGGCTGTTGACGCCTTGGAACAGAGCTCGGAAAAACGCGTCCTGCAGTTCATGCCGCATCTGATATTCACTTTCGCTCTTCAAGATGTCAGCCTTGACCACAGGATTGAGGATGAAAGCGTAATCACAAAACGAGAACCTACCCCATGACAAATCTAGCCCGTCAGCTTGCCTATTTATATTGGCCACAAGCTTACCCTTTGTGATCCTTGTAATTTGACAAGTCTTCCTTGGTCTCCAACTGGTCGTTGACGGCATCATTGTAAAAATCGGTAAAGGAGACAAATCGATGGCGCTCGTTCAGCCGATCTAGCAATGAAAAAGCGCGTGAGGTTGTCATGATTCTGTAGCGAGCAGCTATCATCTTACACATCATGGCCAAACAGCGGGTGACGTCCATCACGACAGAGTCGGCATTGATGCTGATGTTGCTAGTGGAGGAGGATCGCATCAAGAGTCGGATCTGGATCATGCGGTGGAACGTGTCCAGGTGCTTCTTAAAGATGTGCGCGGACAATGCATGGGTGGTTGGGTCCCACACCAAGTATTTGCAAAAGATATCTTGCATTTGAGGCTCGATGCTTCCCACAAACTCACACAGTTCCGTCAGCAGGTTGTTTGGGTATAGGACGTCGATATAGACACCGCACTGCAAAAATAAGGAGAGTGTCGGTTCAGGAGTCATGCCCCGCTTTCATGCTCTCCTCTCTCTTTTATCGTCATTGATTTTACCTGGAACAATATAACCAGAGCGTTCATGTGCGTTTCACGCACTTGGTTTTTTTGGTTGCGAATAAACTGCTGGATCAATTTTCGTACTCGGTCCGTGATTCTTTTAAAAATAAACGGTGGGCACTGTAGAAAAGGCAGGGTTATGAAGCAAGCCAACGGGTTTGCCTTTACAGCTTTTGGTTACCTCGGTCTTGATCAGCTGAAAAGCTTGTTGTGCTTGAGGTTTGTCGACCGGACAGGTATCGTCATGGGGGACCTTTGTGATGCACCAAAAAGAGATCGCGAATGCGCATGAAAGGTCGGATTCGTTTGAAAAGGGATGGCGGCTTACCAGAAGAAAGCTTTGGCTTAGATTGTCCAGGTCACCAAAAGCATCAAGAAGGACATTGGTCAACTGGTTCCAAGTGGTGAGATCGTCTGATCCTTCCCGCAAGGACACAATGGCAGCTAAATCTATCGCACCTATGGGGGGGGGGGCATCAGTCATTCCAGAAGCAAAGAAAAGCCATGTTGTTGATCACAGCTGGCTGCTTTTGTGTTATTAGACTTGCCTCTGACCTTCATGGTGAAATGCTGAGAGGAAAAGAGAAAGAAAGAGAAAAAAGGACGCCCAGCGGATTTTCCTCCATGGTAGATTTATTCGCGCCCTGCTCGCTTTTCACAACCCTGCCATTTTGCAGATCACTTGCCGACAGTGCGGGTGTCTCCCATTCTTGCACGACTATCCTATCAATACGGTCAGTAACAGCACGTTTTGTATGCCTGTGCCTTGCCTTGCCTTGCCTTGCCTTGCCTTTAGCTTGGCGTCCGTTCATTCGCTATCCGCACCGGGAATCGTAGCCCTTCAACTGCACCTCTTCCACCAAGACCTTGTTACACATCTTTGCCTTCCAGCTTTCATCCATTCTAACTCTTCTATTCCTCTCCTCTCCCTTTTGCCTACGAGCTGAAGTAAAAAATCTAGGCACGCAGCTGAATTTTTTATTTCTTTCTCTTTCTCCTTTTTAGCCTCTTTGCTGTTCTTGCTTCAACATGGAGCCTGACAAGACAGTTGACCAGGATCGCATTGATCAAACTGTAGATGAATCAAAAAAGCGCAAACCGGAAGGATCACCTCAGTACCGACCCAAACGAAAAGTAGTTCAAAAGCGAAAGATCGACTTTAAAGATATTGACGATTTGGATCAAGCCGAGTACTTTTTTGAGCATGGTAACTTTTTGAAGAAAAAACAGGTGGTGTTGGTTCTCATGCCCATCTTGATTTTGTGCTAGGACTTCGCAAGGTCAAGCCATATTATTTTGTTTACCGAGCGTATGCCAAAGGCCGATGGGTGAACCGATCGATCATCGACATCTTCACTACCGAGTTCAGAGATCGCAGCGAGTTTTACTATGTACGCCTGCCTCTCTCTTCCTTTGCACCCAAGCTAATGTCCTTTCCATTTTCCCTTAGAGATATGCCATCGACAAAGGATTGATCACGCTGAACGGGAAGCCTGTTGGCGTTGATACGATCGTGAACAATGGCGACATTGTCGGTCATGAAATCCACCGCCATGAGCCTCCAGTGCCTGACACACCTGTCAATATTGTGTACGAGTCGGACGATCTGATGGTCATTGACAAACCTGGAGGTATTCCAGTGCATGCGGCTGGTCGTTATCGCTACAACACCGTGGTCAGCATCCTACGCCGACAGCACAGCATACCCAAACTATATCGTAAAACCGGCAAAACAAAATAGCCAATCGCGTTGGGTCACTCATGATTTTCGAAAATGATAGCTTCTAACCGACTGGATCGTCCCACGTCAGGCCTCATGTTGATTTCCAAGACCCCAGAAAAGGCTGCCAAAATGGAAAGAGAAATGTCACAGCGCAATATCCAGAAAGAGTACATTTGTCGTGTGGATGGCGTTTTTCCCGAGTATGTCTTTTAACGACGACATTTGTGCCTTCAGCTAACTTTTTTTTCTTTTTCCATGCAGGGAAGAAGTCACTTGTAACGAGCCCATCAAGATCATCTCGCACAAATTGTCGATCAGTTATGTCCATCCCGATGGCAAGCCTTGTACGACTGTGTTTCGCCGTATCAGCACGGATGGCCAGTCCAGTATTGTACGGTGCAAACCTTTGACTGGTCGCACACACCAGATCCGCGTGCATTTGAAATTCCTAGGTTACCCAATCGGCAACGACCCGTTGTATGGAAATCAGACGTCCTGGGCAAACAACCTGCATCTCGGCGACTTTATGTCTGAGCAAGATGCGCGGCAGCTGGTGGACAAGGTGATGGTGGCCTCGCCTTTTCAAACAGGTGAATGGGACCCCAAGCAGATGGAGCAAGATTTACAAGCCAAACCGGACACAGTGATGGATCGGTCCCAGCTGCTGGAAATGGAATCTGGCGAGCGTTGCTCCGACTGCAGCGTCAGCTTATTTGTAGATCCTCCACGGGATGGTCTGATCATTTGGCTACACGCATGGAAATACAATGGTGAAGGCTGGGCGTATGAAACTGAGCTTCCAACATGGGCCAAAAACATCGTTGACCATGAGGCCACAGCTTCATAGCCTGGCGCATGTTTGTTTTATTTTTTTGCATATGGATTTTTGGGGTAGTAGATCTCCGCCCCTTAAAATTAAAAATGGCCCAGATGACAAGGCAAGCAAATGTGTAAGTGGTTTCCCTGGGTGAAATGGGGCCAATATTTCATCGTGCCAAACGACAGATTTGAGAAGCACATGCTTTTCACTGTTACAGGCGTAAAAATAAGGTTTAGGCCGTAATCAGATTCCCACAGCCAAATCGGCATAACAAAAACGAACCAAGCGGGCGTCAAGATATCAGGCATTGGAGTGGGGTGGGAGAACTTTTTGCGGCCCATGCACACAAAAAAAAAAATCTCGTGCCTTTTTTCTTTTCCCCACACATTTTTTTTTTCATTTTTTTGCTGCGTTCCTTTTATTATACCTCTCTTTTTTCTTACCTTTTTCCATTCATCACTCATTTGTGTTTATTTAATATACATAATGTCATCTCAAGATTTAAAAGCATCCAAGGATCCTAATGCAGCTGCTGCTTTGGCTCGTTTAGAGCAGATTAAAAACCAACTCAACCTGTCGTCGTCCGAAATGTCACGCCAGGCCCCTCAAGACATGGCTGCTGAGCGTGCATCGGCCGAGTTCGACATTACCGAGTTGGCCCACTTTTATGCTGGCGGCGAAGAGAAGTACACAAAATTGGTACGTGCTGCGGAGTATGATGCGCCCGGAACTCAATGGTTTCTTTCAAAATAGCATAAAGCTTATGAGTTTATCAAGCAAGACCCCGAATTGGTCGTGCAGCCTCCCCGGAACATCTTGGAATTCAACCGTGATGAAATTCGTGAATTGTAATTGGCTCATTGTCCAAAACCAATACAGGCGCGCTAATCAATTTCTTACAGCACCATGGGCCAGATCCACCGAATTGCACAAATGCTGATCAGTGGCGAGCATGACTACGAATTTGTGTATCACGTCGCCATGGCTGCCAACATTTACAACGAGTCCTTCAGTATGCGATTCTTTGTGCACGACTCGCTCTTCCGCAACGTCATCAATATGCTTGGCAACAAAGAACAACAGGACCAATGGAATGAGGACATTGATAAGTTCCGTCTCTACGGCTGCTTTGCCATGGTAAGCATAGACAGCAGAGGCCGGTAGACTGGCGCGGACCACTCAATGGCTTGTTCCATCTCTTAGACCGAATTAGGCCACAGCTCGGCTCTACGTGGACTAGAAACAATGGCTACCTTTGACGTGAACGCAGACGAATTCATCCTGGACTCGCCTAATATCACCAGCACCAAGTGGCTGATTGGTGGACTGGGCCAAACCGCTACCCATGCTGTCGTCATTGCTCAAACCAACATCAATGGCAAGAATGTCGGCCTCAATTGGTTTGTCGTACAAGTGCGTGAAAAGGGCACTGGCAAGCTGATGCCCGGTGTAGTGATCGGTGACATCGGCTCCAAGGCTGGTAAGTGATGAAAAAAAAAACAACCAATAACCGGACAAACGCCTGATGCTCTTTTTCCAAGGCCACAATGGCGTGGATAACGGCTGGATGCAATTTAGACAAGTTCGCATCCCTCGCTCGCACCTGCTCTCCAAATGGGTGTCGCTGGACCGCAAGGGCAACTACACGCCAGCACCAAACCCTGCTGTCATGTACGGTAAGTTTGATCTCCACAGGTGTGACGTATATGCACAGGATAGAAAACTCACCAGGTACTTTTCTGTCCTCATCTTGGTTGCCAGCCACTTTGATTCCTGAACGACTCAGTCTGATTACCGTCACCACGCAAATGGTCTCTCAAGCTTTGACCATTGCTACGCGCTATGGTGTGGTGCGTCGTCAAGGCAACAAGAACCAGCAGATCATCGACTATCAATCGCATTATGTCAACCTGCTGCCTCCAATTGCCTTTATGTTCCTGCTCAAGTCTGCCGGCGCCGACATTGATAAGAACTTCCAAATCCTGACCTCGGGTGGAAAGATCGAAGACCCCATGGTCTACCTCAACCATATGGGCGAAATGCACTGTGTTTCAGCCTCTCTCAAGACCATGTCGGGCTGGTACGCGTCTGACATCCTAGAATTCGTGCGCCGCAGTTCCGGCGGTCACGCCTACAGCAGCTACAATGCCATTGCCAACATCATCGGCGATTGGGGCGTCATGACTACTGGTGGCGGTGACAACCAAAGTAAGCCACCACCTGACCCAAAAAAAAATAATGATTGATTTTATCCTCTAGTTTTGGCCGAGCAATCGTCGCGTTTCTTATTGCATCGTTTGGAGCAGAAGCTGGAATTTGATGAGTTCCCTGAGCTCAAATTCAGACCATCTTGCCAGTACATTGCTGACGCCAAGCGCTACCTAGAGATTCCCCAATGGGATGTGCAAGATATTAGCCTCTGTTCGCGTGACCCCTCCCTCATTGAAGAAGCCTTGAACGCCATCTTGGTCAAACGCGTAAGACTTGCCTTCAGCTGCCTTGAGTAGACGCTGATACTGACGGGGCTCTTTTTCTTTTGAAACAGCTGAACTCTATCAGCCAGAAGCTCAAGAAGGGAGCCACCCACAACGATGTGCTGTTGGAAATGAGCCGTGTTGCCCAACTCCACTGTGCCACCTACATCCTGTCTGTCAATGTGGAAAAATTCGGCGCCCCAGCACCCGCTGAAGGCAGCGGCTTCGACGTCTCCGTCTACTCCATCCTGCAGCAAATGACCATCCTTTGGGCCTTCCATACCTTGCACACCTTCAGCGGTGAAGGTGTCCGGGAAGGTTTCCTGACACCTCAGCAAATCAACGACGTTGAAGGCTACTACATGAGCGTAAGTCACCTTATGCCCACCACTTCACTTTGACCTCATTGGCCTTTGTGTTTTCATTGTCGTAGTTGAACAAAAGCTTGCGCCCTCAAATGATTGGTCTGACGGATGCCTTTGGTCATCCTGACTTTATCCTCAAGGCACCTATTGCTAGATACGATGGCGACATCTATCAACGTAAGCTCCCTGCCCCTCTTTTTTTTTTTTTCCGTCGAAATTATCTCACTTTTTTTTTTTCAATTTTTAGCTTACTTTGAAACCGTCATGACCGCCCCCAACAGCATGGGCGTACCTCCCTACCAGGAGAAGTACATCAAGCCCTTGACTGGACGACCTGGAAAGAATTAGAATGGCGTTTTGATACAATAAAAAAAATTCTGAGCGAACGCATTGACATAATGAAGCATGAAACTGTAGAATGCGAGACGGGTAGACTTAATACTAACGCACCGCGAAATGCCTTTGTTCTGCAAATAGCAATACCCTCACCTTGAACCATCGCAAATGACACAGAGAAGCCCTAAGCACTAGCATCAAGCCGTTTGGCCGTTGCATCCCATTTACCTGTTAACTTAGTCAAGCCGACACCTCATCTCCAGACATTTATCTCGTGTTCCTTAATACCTCTTGAGGGTAGTCCGTCGACTATGTCCTACCTAACATGTTTATTATGTCATCAATGGAGAGGACGTTTGTCATGCAAAGAAAAAAATGAAGCAAGCTCAACAGGGCAAAAAGGAGTGGATTTAAAGCCGTGGGGGTGAGATTACTGATCTGTGTAAGGCGATAGGCCAAGCATCATTTCTGGGGTGGCAGGCAACGTGTTGTTGATGGACATGGTACTGATGGCGGATGTGATGGACTGAAAGTCATGGATCGACATGGCCTTGAAAAGAGCACCGTCACGCTTGACAATCGATTGATGCTTGAGTCGCTTTTGAGCAGGCGAGTCGGCAAAGCGGACCTGCAATGGCAAGGTCACTCCGTCCAATACCTTGCCATGAAAATCTTCAATGATCTTCACTGCTGATTCACGATCGGTAAGTCTATGTATTAAAATAATAATAATGATAATAATAATAAGTCTACGGAAAATAGAACTCAATGACCATGCTCACCTAGCAAAGCCAACGCCTCGGCTGAGCCCAGTAGACAGGTCTCGTAAGATGCGGCTTGAAGTGACTTTGTGAGGTAGAAGTATCGTCTCAAGTTCCTAAATGAAACATTGCAGGTGTCAGTCGTATGAATGCCTTTCCTAGGTGCATACCTGTTCGTTCATTGTCAAAGGGATGTTGGAAATATAAACATTTGTGGATGTTTCATCTTGCAGGTGACGCAATTTTGCGCCAAAGGATTCCTATGGAGCAGGAAGGGTGAGTGACTCGGGTCTTGGGATTTCCTCCCGATTCTAAACATACGTTTCCTGTCCTTGCAAATGAGGTATGGAGACCCTTCTTGTTGAGCGCCTCGATCGCGTTTTGACAGTCCGCTTCATTGGTGTACATGACAAATCCATAACCTTTGCACATGCCTACTTTTTGATCCAGGATAGCCTTGGAGGATACAACATGACCGAATTCGCTGCACATGGCATAAAAGGACTCGTCGGTGACGTCCGGGTTCAGACCACGGACATACAGGTTCTGAGTCCGGGTGGCACTGGACCTCTGGACGAGACTCTCTGGGCTATCATGATCGCTGCTGTTAGAGCTGCCTACGGATCTGCGTGGTGAAGATGGATGCGAGGCGGCCGGGTGGCGTGGAAGAGGCAGCTGGGCGTGAGACCGTTGCTGCTGCTGTTGATGCTTGCGAAGACCTAGCATGGGAGGTGACGCAGGGTGTGGCTGCCCAGTCAGGACTGGTGATGAGATATGCAAAGGAGGAAAGGAGTGTGGTGACTGAGAGGCCATCATCATGGTGGGAGGCGACAGATATGGCGCAGGGGCTAGATTTGGTGACACGTATGGATAGTGCGGATGGGGAGGTGGAAACTGGTAGCCGCCTTGAGCAACAACCGGATGAGGATTTAAATGCGGTGAATAAATGTACGTTGGGCTGATAGGAGGGCTGGTGGGATGCATTGCCGGCGAAACATGGGGAGGAAGGGGGTGAGGATAGGTAGCAGGAGAGCCTGGATAACTTTTTGGGTAAGCTATGGCGGGGTAATAGCTGACTTGACCGCTGGTGTAGTAGTGAATGGGAGGATATTGATGAGGTTGAACGACTACAGAATAGGAAGGCATAGGCTGTGGCTGACCTGTTACGGTGGGAGGAATGCCTTCCATGGGCTGACTCGCGGTGACAATCGTTGACGACATCATGTTTGGATCAGTCGGGAGCGCATGCCAAGAGTTTACGGCTTGGTAGATTGGGTACTCAGAAGGACCATTCTCGTCTCTGGCAGCATTGTCATTATCGGTCGAGTTGCCTTGCCTTTTGACAGGGGTAGGAGTCATCAGAGGGAGGGAAGGGAGAAGAGGCACCAGGAAAAAAAGGGGGGGTGAGTGTGTTCTATTACGCGGGCAGAGACAATTAAACTAGATTTTGCGAATACTAAACTTGTCCAAGTAGAGAGATATTAGACACAACAGGGACTATAATGCTAACGAGCAACTTTTCAATTGTTCAATACGAAAATGGACAAGAAGGAAACAAAGAAACAAACAAAGAAAAACGGCGGATTTTTAAAAAAAAAAGTTGGCGTCGCGGCGAAGTTTCTTTTTTTTTTAATTTAATTTTGCATTTATGGACGATACAGAATTCTTGGGCCATTCACGCGTACTTTTTCCAGGCGACTAGGGAGAACGTTTTCATACTGCATACGTACCCACTCACAAACAAGAGGGCGGGTATGGCGAGGATCGATCAGCTCCTGAATGTCAAAATGCTCAGCCGTTCTGACGGGCGATCGAGCAACTTCGTATTCCGCCAAAATGCGGTTATACACTTCTTGCCGCTTGTCACCAGCTGCTTCCAACTCACGTTTATGTGCCGCCTAAAAAAAAAAGGAAATCAATCTACCATATTGGCCTATTTTTCCTCCCTTCAAAAATGACGTACAGCAATGCCGCCTATTGTGATTGAGAGAGGGAAGGGCCCGTTAGTCTAGACATGGAGGTCCATGCATGAAACAATTACCTTCCAAGGGGAGTGACCCCCAGTCGCCCGAGGGCCAGGCAACTCGCTGATTAGGTACTCGGTTGTCAACAAAAGCAGCACCAGCTACACCAAACACTTTACGCAAGATCACTGTAAAATAGGGCACGTCGCATTGATACAAAGCAGCAGTGACAGTTGCTCCATGGCGGATAGTACTATCATTATCGAGGGAAAAAAAGTTGCCTCATAACCACCCTGCCAGTGTTTTGTTTTTATCTTACGCTTCACGTTCTGCCTGAGTCCCGATGGAAAACCCAGCATAATCAGCAAAGTTGACAACAGGGAGACCAAAAACATCACATAAATCCAAATGCCGTCTGAATTTTTGTGAACTTGCTGAGGACAGGACGTTGCCTTGTTTGCTTCCATCAAAGGCAATGACTCCGACAGGGTAACCATGGATACGAGCCAGACCACACACAGCACCGTCTCCCCAACGGGCACCGATTTCAAACCAGGACCCCTTGTCGACGACTCGGATAATGATGTCGCGTACTTGATAGGGGCGTTGGCGGCGACGTGGAATGATGTCCAGCAAATCCTGGTCGCAGCGGTCTACAGGGTCATCGCAGGTGGCTACAGGTGGCATCTGGGTATTGTTGTTAGGCAGGTAGCTGAGGAATAAGCGGATTTGTGCAAAGCAATCGTCTTCGTCCACAGCCAAATTGTCGATTGTACCGTTGGCGGTGTGCACGAGTGCTCCGCCCAGGCTTTCCTTGGTCACTGTTTCGAAGGTGGCGTTGGCCACCACAGGTGGCCCGGCGGCAAACAATGATCCGATTTTCTGAGGAATGACGGAGAAATGCGTCAACGTTGCGCGAGCTGCACCGAGACCCACAGCTAATCGATGTAGGGAGTATGTAAGTTGGGAGCCAGCGTTTCTTTTCCAGCTCCTTTACCTGGGCCAAGAGCGGCAGCTGCGACAGGAATGACTGAAAGGCTAGAGATGACATCATGCATGCCTATCAATGGCGGCACCCTCATACCATGAGTCAGCATGGTCGTAACACTACCACCGCCCGAGCTACCGTCAATCAAGCGCACAATTGGGATCTTTTGCACCAGGGCCATTTGTTCTGCATACAGCTGTGGTAGAATGAGATCATGGTGAGAGACACTTCAGGAGCAAAAAAAAAAAGTCAAGCTTACAGATTTGCCCCAAACAGCGCCATCAGCATGGCCGCCTCGAATACAAAAGTCGTCGCCGGCAATGATCAGGTCGCGCCCGTTGACTTTGGCCTTTCCAGCGATAAAATTGGCAGGCGAATAGTCTACGAGCTTGCCATTCGAGTCGTATTTAGCTTGAGCAGCAATGCTGCCGACCTCATAAAACGTGCCTGGATCCACAAATCTATCGATTCGGTCGCGCACCCAGAGCTTTCCCTGGGTCTTTTGTCGGATATAACCTCGGTCGTTGGCATCTACTGTTTGGTTGAACACCTGGCGTTTCTTGATTTCCAGCATAACATCCTTGGGTGAATCACCAAAATGAATTAGTTTACACATGAGCCGCACAAAAAAAAAAAAAAAAAAAAAAAAACGTTGAAAAAAAGAGTGAACACTACCTTCCATTCTGATTTCTCCAATGCCGGATCATCTTTAGCAGACTGTTGCAAATGGCTGACGATTGAGTTGAGTCTAGCAATGGATGAGTCTGAGGGAGAGGGAGCCATGGCGTAAAGAAAAGAAAGAGGCTTCTCCGCACGACCCAATTCTCATGGTTTTTGGGATGACATTTTGAAAATGGCCAGGTAGCCAATCAGAATCTGTGCAACGCGATTTCTCGGTTTTTCGATTGTACTCGCTGCACGTTTTACGGTTGCTTTGAGGTAGGGCTACCATTGACATTAAAAGATAAGCGTGGCAACTGTACACGATGAAAAGAAAGGGGAATGGAAACAGGACAACAAAAGCCGGCAAGGTCGGTTTGCGGTATTTGCCAGGCAGGGGCACTGGGCGGCCTTTGCCAATCCATTTTGATTTTTTCAGCATCATCCATAATCATGATTTACACTGCAATAATCTCTGCACAGTGACAACCAGCCAAAATCAAGTCATCAAATATTGTCTACGAATAGACTAGGATGGGATTGTGGATCTCTCTGCTGGTAGTGATGAAACTGCATGCTAAGCATACATAGCGAGGCACAGTGTAGCTGACGCACGCGCATGTGTTATTTGTATGGTTCTAGCTCGGCCGCAGGACACTTGAATGACCTGTAGCTTTAACTGTGGTCATCTCTCATCCTATTCTACCCGTGTACAACATTTGAAGCGATTCAACTTTGGATGCATTGCGGTGATGAATTTTGTCGAATCGCCTGGGGGTCCTTTGGCAAAAAAGACCATTTTGAAAAAAAAAAATCATCGCTGTCCAGCACTTTTGAGCGAATGAATCGACGTGTAATTTTGCGTGGAAGTATATATCTATAAAGGGTGATGATGCTGAAAGAAGCAAGTCAATCAGCCCAGGTCACCCAGCCAACATCAAGCATGTTCAGTTTTAGCACCCCCCCCCATTCCCCAGCCAAAATGCTCCACGAAAATCAAAAATTATCCTCCAGCCAAAACCAGTTCAAAGCCCGGTCTGCCTTTTTTTAGGCGCAGGCAAGAGTGGAGGGGTGTTTTTTCCTTTCACGTTTTCATTATTTTTTTTTCTTCGTCATGGCCAGCATCGATGAGAAACTCTACGCAGCTGTACACGAAAAGGCCAAAGAACACAATCTGACCGATCAAGAAATAAAGGCAATCGATACAGCAAGGCAGCAGATTAGCTCCCATAGTAAGCTTTAGTTTGGGTGACGGTCCAGACAACTGATCCATCTCTCACGTTTCAATTAGCTTCCCTTGGAGGCTTTGGCGGTGCAGCCTCTGCTGCATTATTAGGTAATGGACGAATATTAAGATGATACGAGGTGGCTCATATGATATTCTTGTTATGCTACGTAGGTCGAATGAGGAATCTCAGACCGCTGCCATTGCTTGCCGTTACAGCCGGGGCTTCCTCTTTGGCTCTCAGGTTGGATTTGTTGCAGGTGCTTTGGCCAGTGTCAATACCATTAAATCACTCCCTAATCCACAACGAGTTGTCGAAGTCATTCGCGAAGTCCAGTAAGCTCAGCCGTTTGATTATCCTCGTCCAAACTGACATCCTTTTGTGTCGATTTTTTTATTTGCCAGGGAAGAGGCTCGCAGACAAATAGGCCAACCTAACGCCACACGCCCACCCATGCAGAGAGCAACCATGCCTATCAGCGACCCAGGTTCTGTGCCTGGGCATGGCCCTCAAGATGATAAATTTATTACGGACGACCTCTCCGTTCATGGTGAGTATGCGACGGCCAATTCTGAATTCCAAACAGACCAAGGTAAGAAGAAAGAAATGGGCCAGAGTTTGGTTGTTCACGTTTTTTATTTATAACGATGCTAGCCTCGCAAATGCAGCAAAAACAAGGGTGGCCCTCCAAAGAAAAACCAGCTATTGCCGTGCAAACCCAAGCGAACCAACCTGCTCAGCAAAGTGCCTGGGATAAGATCCGAGCCTCCAACCAACCTAATTCTGCCTGGGCCAAGGTCCGACAAGAAGCTGCACAACACCCCACCGACATTCGAGCCATCGAAGCTGCCAAGGCTAAGCGAGTCGAGCAGCTGAAGGAAACGGAAGTCAGCTTCGACAATTTACCACGAACAAGAGAAGAAGCTGACCAACGTGTTAAGTTCCAGCGAAATCAATATGGTGACCCTGTTGGATAAGCTCCTGATTTAATTTTCTTTTTCTTGCATCGGGCCACCCACCTTTGACTTATGTATTTTTTTTCCCTTGCTTCATCTACACCAAAATAAACACATTCCCATCATAGAAACGATATTGTTATTGGCCCTCAAAGAGTTTATGGACTGCCCAGTCATAAAAGTACGTCCAGCGGCCCGCCCTAATTTTTACACTCGTTACAGTAGACATGTCTCTGTTTATATTGATAACTATTTACACCGGCAATTATTGAAACATGGCTTGCGCCTGTTCTCGTTCCTATATAAAATGAACCATTTGATATAAGCAACTGAGTGGCCCCCATCGACGCTTTACCACCTCCATTTACCTTTTGTGACACCTTTTTGAAATCTAAGACGCGGACTTGGGGTAACTTGTGAATGACATACAGGCGATAGTCTGGCTTTTTGCTGACAGGGTTATCCAAGAAGGACAAGAATTCCAAGCTGGGCAGAGTAGCCAGGGCATCTACCTCGGCGAGGTCCGTCATGGCATTGTTCGTCAGTATGAGCGATTTCAAATTGGGCAAGTATTCTTCTAATCCATTGGTGATGTGAGATATGCGATTGTTTGCCATGAGCAAGTGTTTGAGTCGTAGCATGCGAGGGAAGTTTTCGAGGGATTTCAAGTCATTGTTGCAAAAATCAATGGTGTCATTCAGGTCCTAATAAATAAAAGAAAACGCTGGTCAGTTTTAATGCTTTACGTTCCCGTCCTTGTATCGATGTACCTTTGTACCGCCCAAGTTTTCAATGGCTGGTAGTCTCAAATCTGAAGTTCATCAAGAACATTCGAAAAGAATAAAGGTGAATAAACGCGATGGGGGTAATTCGTCAGGATGCTTGCCATTTACCTCGTAGTACCAATTCTCGATCGTTTAAGGAATTGATGCGTGTGACAGCATCATTAATAACATCAACAGTAAGCTTCATTGTTGAAAGGGTAAGCGGATTGACGGAAAGAAAATAAAAAAAAAAAAAAAAAACTGCCCATCAGCGGCGGCGCTCTTTTTTTCTCCCGCTTCCGTACAGGCTCGCAGTGGCTTTTTAGAACGGCTTCACTTACTCGTACGTGTTTTTTTTCTCATATTCCTTGACATATAAAGTACTCATTATGTTCAAGACAAGACAAAGGGCAACATCGACTGACCTACATGCGTGCCGCCCCGAATGGCTAAAAAGCTTGAGGAGATGCCAGTCACCGGACTTCTGTAAAATAGTTTATTTCTGCGCGGATATACTCAAACAAAGTGGTGATGGGAACACAAAACAGGATGCTTAAAAGAGGAGAAGGAAAAGTGACTAGGACAATGGGCAGAGGAAGCCTCCATTGGCTGGCGTAGCAACGACGGTGGGGCGGTAGCCAAATACATCGAGACCCCATATATGCAGGGTGATCCAAAACAGTAAAGACAGAGGTTGTTGCTGCTGATCAGGGGCATGGCTATTGGGAATAGGAGGATACTGTGTCGTGTTGGAGTTATTGCTGGTGGTAACGTTGCTGGCGGGGTGCTGATCGGAGTCCAAAGGACCACGGCGAGCGAGATGGTTGGCGTTGGTGGAGTTGGTAGAGTTGGTTGGTGTGCTCGTATTGGTAGAGGTAGCATTGGCAATGGGGATGGTGCCGTTGTTGATGATCGGAGCAGTCGTATTGGTATTGGGGGTGTTGTTGTTGGCAGGGAGTGAAGGAGAGGAGGAGATGCAGGCAGATTTGAGGCTGGCAAAAGTAGCATCCGTAAAATCACGGGCTTGATAGTCAAGGGCGACGGCAAGCTGGATGTTGGAGATGGTACGAGGTTCCAGAACAACGGTTTCCGGGTGGTCGTTTTGATAGCCTTTGCCAATGATGTTGCCGGTCAGTGCGTCCTTGACGAGCAGATGCACCTGAATAAATCGGGTGGGAACTAGCCAATTGGCTCGATTGTCGACGGTGAAGTGAACGAGCCATTGACTTTCGAACTGGACGTTCCCGACCAGAGTGCCATGACCAGTCTCGGTGATGCTCACAGGGGAAATCAAGGAGCCGCCCTCGACACGAATCAAGGGCGTGCGGGGCCAGAGGAGGAAGGACATCAAGGAGAGGAGGACAGCGGCGAGAAAGAAGAGGAACACACAGCACCGTCGTCTTCCCCGGCTCCGGTCTTCTGGGCTAGCAGCATTCTTGTAAGCGTTCTTTTTCTTTTGTATCATGGTTTGTTGCTTGGGGCGTTGCTTCTGGCAAGAGATGAAGCAGCAGTTGCCGATCCAAAAGCCGCGTTCCAGCTCGTCCAGGCCATCATCCAGGCTATAGTCCTTTTTGCGTTGTTGTAGATCCATATCGCTTTCTTCATTGCCATGACGGGTCAGGGAGGAGCAATGGCTGGCCTTCTCATCATTGTCCTCGTCATTCTCTAACCTGATATGGCGCAGATTGCTTTTTCCTAGAACATGATCGCGAGGCATGCCCACCAACGTGTCTTGGCTTCCAAACGGCCGTTTGTAGTTTTCTGGATTGGGAAGGCTCAAATCAAGGTGGAGTTCAAATCCATCATAGCCCTGCTCTGATTTAGAGTCTAATGGATGAACTTGATCTATAGATAGTGATAAGCCATTGGGAGATAATAAAGCAAGCAAAAAAAAAAAAATAGGAGACAGAAAAGAAAGGCAAGAAAAAAGGGAGGCGGGGCGCCATCAAAAGAAAAAAAAAAGCCAGGTGAGATTCCGATACGTGACTAGCTTGCTGCCTGGAATTTTACCTGCAGAGTAACTGTTTATGATATTGGAGGATGATGTCAAATCATTAGAGGTATTTTGAACAGCCATGAATCTATCGGCAATAGTCAGTCGTGAGGTATCATTGGGTGACAAGTTAGAGTTGTTGGTCAGGGAGGCGGAGGCTGGAAGCGCATGGGATAGGGGTGAGGTTGGCCTGGTGCTAGAACCAGGTTTATCCTTTTCGGATGTGGGATCATCTAAACTGATAGAATACATTGTGGAGTTGGCTCTTGGGAACGAGGAAGTTGGTAACGAGTAATTCCGTGACATGAAGCGGTCAGCAATCGTCAGCCGATTCGCGTCGGGCAGCTGAACGAATCCTTCGCTTTTGGTGCGGACTTTTTCGGGTGAGGGTCGTGACGTTGGGCTGGAGTCTTCATTTGATAGGTGTGAAAACGAGGACAATCGGTTAGACTCCATTAAATACAAACGCAATCATGTAAAGTCGACAGAAATTAAATATAAAAAATACAATACGTCAAGGAAGCAGCAGAACTACGATTACAAAGAAAGAAGAAAAGAGAAAAAAATTAAAAAAAAAAAAAAAGGCGTAGGATATTTATTGCCAAGTGTTCTCCCTGTAAGTATATTCTTGTCACTTATCCGTGCACTAGAGTCGTTTCAAAAGCATACAACAAGTCTCCCTCTATTGTTGCCTCCTACTCTTCACAGCCCCTTCTCTCACTCTCGTTCTACCCCTCCTTTTTCAGCCCTTTCTCTCATTTCCTCAGCCGCTCCTTGGGTTTTGTTTCCTTCATTGGTATAATATGATCAATTTACGTTCGATCTATTAAAATAATATACACAACAATAGCAATGCGTCTGTTTTTAATCCAACACAACAACCCATCTTTGAATCGGCCTCAAGCCACGCCGTTGCGTCGCATGACTACACGAACCAAACCTGTCTTACAGAAAAGGCTAAAAAAAAAAAAAAAGGAGACGAGAACCTGGTTCTCGTGTCGTGACACCAGAAGGATGACGAAACCAAGCAGATTTTCTTCAGCAAATGCAAGACAGAGCGAGCCTGTCAAAAGCAGTAATGATCCACTGTCATCAAATTAAAAAAACGTTATTAAAAAAAAGGGTTTGGGAACGATAAATTAGAAAATCCCCTTTTAAATTAAATAAAAAAAACAATAAAGAATCATGGATGTGGGGTATACCGTGTTGTGAATCCCAAGTTTGGTGTTGAACAAGGCCGTGTCGAACCAAAAACGTTCAATTACCAGTTGGCCAATCAGAGGCCCGCTATTTCAACACCGCCTCATTTTTTTTTTGGGCGAAGCAAAATCACCTGCAAAAATAGCGTCCAGCCACTTTTTTTTTTCAACCTCTTTTTCTTTTTGTCACGCACCCATATTTTCCATTCGTTTTTATTTCTCATCTCGCCTTGTAATCGATTACTTTAACAAACTTGCGACGCCATGCTCTTCGTCACTACTATTTGTATTTTATCGTTTGCAGCTGGTCTTTTTGCTCAACAACAAACGACCAACAACACTGCCACATTGAATCCTGTTGCCACACAATATGGCAACAGCTTATCCAACGGTGGAGGAAACGTACTTAGCGGCTACGTCAATGGTAACCAGACTTAATCTTCTCATGCACACGCGCTCAAAAAATGAATAAACCAATGCGGTCATGGACTTTACTCATTTCCCGTCCCCCTTTTTTTTATATTAGCCTACGTTATCTTTTATGGCAACTGGACATCGAACGAAATGGTGCAAGACCAATCCACCTTTTTAAATTTTGTTAGTGGCATCTCCTCCACACCCTGGTTCAAGATCTGTAAGTCAAAAAAAAAATGCAACCCCCCTCAACCCTAAACTTTATTTTCGCCATTGAATTAGTGAATCAGTACAAGGACGCTTCTGGAGGCTCGGTGACTGGCCCTATGAATCTCGCAGCAGCAATGGTTGACAGCGGCAGCTCTGGACAAAACCTGACCGACAACAACTTGCACAAGACGATTATCCTGAATGCCGTCAACTCCGGCTACCTGTCTGTAGGCAACCGACTGGACAGCAACGGCATTTATATTTTGGTGCTTGGCCCTGACGTCACCGACAGCCAGATGTGCACGAGTTACTGTGGCTACAACTACTACAGCGACCAATTCCAATATATCACCATTGGCCATCCTTCTGTGTGTCCTAACGCCTGTATCCCTCCTCTGAACTCCCAATCGTCCCCCAACAACAGCCCCTTTATTGATGCCATCATCACTGTTCTCTCTCACGAACTTCAGGACATCTTGACCGATCCCCGTTTGAACGCCTGGGTAGTCAACAACAACGGCCATTCCCTGGAACTTGGCGATTTTTGCTCAGGCGACAACACCAGCACCGACGAATGGTTTGGCAAGTATCAAAATGCATCCAACGGTGCAAGCTACAACTTGCAATTCAACAACGCCCAGTACTTGGTCCAGACCATCTACAGCAAAGAAAAGAACGCTTGCCTACTTACCAATCAATAGTCCTGCCTCCATGATCTTTTTTGATAATCGGTTAGTACGCATTTCATAGCCGGTTCTCCCTCTTTCCTGTATTTTATTCACTCTCCTTGGCTTTGTCGAACAATCTCCTTTTCTTTTACCGATACCTCCCCGTTTCTCAAAGTCACATCACTTTTTTTTCATCTCGACTCCTTTTTTTATTGTATATTCCACCCCTTTTGTAGCAAAAAAAAAAAAAAACTAACGTGTATGTGTACTTGCTTAAATTTTTTTTCTGTGTCAATGGAAGTCTCAATAAAGAAACCTCTTGGTCCAAATGACCTATTACCTTTGCCCCCCAGAAAATTCTTCGAGTCATTTATTTGCCTTTTATTAATTCTCTTCTTGGATTCAATGCGCACTTGCGTGTATCCTTTACAAGAAATAAAGACCATTGCTTTTCCCTTTTAGTTTCTTTGTCCCTTTTTTCTTTTTTAACTTTTTATCTTGTACAATTATAATGCTTCTCAATATATACTGTAAGGTAGAGAGGAGAAAATGAAAAACCGGGGTCTTATTTTTTTTTTCGGTGGCAAGCCCTGACCCTTGCTAGCCTCATTTCTCTGGCGTTTTGCCAAACAACGGTCAGATTCCACGTCGTTGGTCTGGCATCTCAAAAAATAGAAAACCAACCGAGCAAACCATTGTTAATGGCCGTAGAATTGGCAGAGCCGATAAACAAGGTGTACCCAATGGAACCATCACGCGAAAGTCTCTTGCTGCATCGAGCGCTCGTGCCAATGACAAACGCCCAGGGCCAATCTCTGAGCACAGACCATATCAAGTACAGGTACATCCAAGTCGATCCTGTTACACACGTGGTGATGGAATCCGAACCATTTTTTCGCACTTTCAGCACGGAGCACCCAACGATGGGCACGATCGTGAACGAGATCTACAACCGCACATTTACCAAGAGCGAGCTAGGCGCAGCCACTTTCAACGAAATGACAAACACCGACCTTTTCCCCATTGGCCTGGATCGCCTACAGTCGCAGCTACACCGGTTTAATGAAATCCCCACCTTCCATATCACAGCCAAGATCGAAGATGTCAATAACATCCATGAAAAGTACACCGATGATATCAAAGTACCTTGCAATCTCACTTATATCACGTAGGTGGGGTGTGAATAAAAAAGGCAGTGCCAGCTGACTTTTTTTCTCTAGCTCCGATGGGTTGAAGCTCTTTTCCAACGCCTCGTTGAGTATCGGCGGACGTTCATCTCGCCACTTCACCAAGCTGCCATACAACATTGCTCTCAATCACGGTGATCGATTGGAGGGATATCGCAAGTTTAAACTTCGTTCGTGTGCCAGTGACCCCAGCTACATGCGTGAACGCCTGGCTTATGACATGCTGTATGCTACCCACCGCCCAGCATCCCGGGCTTCCCATGTCCGGTAAATGTCAAATAGGAGCTTCAAAAGGGAGGAAGAGCTAAAAAGGGGAAAAAATACGCACAATTTCTAATCTGCCTCTTTCCCACCCCTCCTTTTTTTTTTTTTTTTTTTTTTTTGCTATCCCAGAATCTACATCAATGACAAAGCCATTGGGTTATTTTTGCTAACAGAAAAATACGATGATCGCTGGTTGCGCAATGAATACAATCATGGCGAGATCTATGACAGTGGCAACTTATACCGTGCCAAAGGTGCCCTTCCCAAATCAAACATATTTGCTGATCTCAGCTACCACCCTGAAAATACCTCGTTCTATGACATTTACACCGTGGAAGGACAAGCCAAACATGAAAATTCCACCTTGGACGCTCTTGTCAGCTTCACCAAATTTATCAATGACCAGCTCCAATGGCAATTACAAAACCCAAACGAACTTGATACATCCGTTGATGTCTGGGAAACTCAAATGAACGTCAAAGGCTTCTTGACAAAGTAAGCAAAGGTCGGGGTGTTAAATCCCGAGGCTCATTTTCTCCCGTTCTAGTATGGCACTCGAATTCATGCTTGGCTCATGGGATGGGTATCTCGAAAACACACAAAACTTTTATTTGTACAAAGAACCCACGACGCAAATGATGGACTGGATCGGCTGGGACTATGACTATGTTTTGGGCAGTGGGACCGTCAAGATGGAGCGAATGTTGATTGGCAACTATTCAGATTTTAGCGGCATGCTAACCCGCCCATTGACGAAGGCGTTGCTGGCCATCCCCACTTTCCAAGATCTCATGGACGCCCAAGTCGATGCTATCAACCAAGCTTTCTTTATGCCTCGGTCGGTCTTTCCCATTATCGATGCCTGGGCTGAATTCTTGAAACATGACATTGAATGGGATCAGAACCTGAAGCCTGTGCGCCAAGGCAAGAGCTTCTCCGCCATGTTTGGTCAAGGTGCCAACGGCAAGGGTGTTGACAGTTTGACCACCAAGCATCAGACTGGCATGTCCTTCCCGCTCGATTTTGACATGGGCACAGCCGCTGATTTTTTGTTCCGGATTAACAGCAAGCTCCCTCTGAACTTGGTCATGAACGGCCCCACCAAACATGCCTCTTTACTGGGTCTCAAGGAGTACTTTTTGAAAAAGTCTGACAACGTCAAGCATTATTATGATACCATCCCACCCCAATAGCTCCAAACGAAGGCAATTAATTATTTTTAAATTCAAATGCTTGGTAATCATCGATTTTTATTCCTGCCGGCTCCAATCAGTTATTTGTTGGCTAAAAGCACCACTTACCGTATAAAGCATTAAAGATGGCGACTCTTTGGAGAGTAAAAATTAAATTAAATGACAGGGTCATTGGTGAGTGTTGGTGAGGGATCTGAGGGTAAAGGACTATAGGGTGATACTTGCGCTGGAAGAAGTCCTGGCCAATGGATACCATGTTGCAGGTCACCATCTCATCCCAATCAAAGATGGCTGCACAGCAGCTGTATCTCAAGCCCATATACTGTAATTTGCTGCCATTCAAGGCCGGATACTTGGTCTGCACTAGAGTAAAAGAGTGAGGCACCTCGTTACTGCGCTTCTTTTTTTTTTTTTTTTTTTTTACCTACTTTGCTTGTTTTGATCTCATTTATCGAGATAAAAGCAAGCCTGCCCTATCCTTACCGGTTTTCCAATTGGCTAACGGCCAGGGAAGAAGATGAACCAGGAAGCTGTTTTTCATGGGCTGCGGCCTTCCAGCCCTTGAGGCAATCACCAAATATGATTAGATGAATTTTTTTTTCTGGGACTTGACATGTTATTTGGAGAGACCAGCAAGAACACTGGCGACGTAAGCCACAGCCCGCTGACGCTCTCTGTAGGCATTGAAACGGTCGACGGGGTGCTGAAAGCCGCAAAAGCCGAAGAAGAGCGGGTGTCGATCGAACAGGTACTGGATTCGGGTGGCATACTCGGAGGCGCTTGTGATCCAGTGGAATGGGATGGCGCTTCCATCTGGTGGAAAGGTGTTTTCTGACCTCTGGAAGGAGTTTTGTTGGTGACCTTGCGTTGTTCCAATTGCTGAACGTGACGCTGCGTCTCACAGCGCGACCGGCATTTCTTTGCAAAATCCATGATGACTCGGGTAGGCAGATTGCGAGGCCAGGGGGGGGGTAGATAGGAGTAGAATCAGCAACGCCAATCATAGCCATGCTGTAAAGGCTCTCCTGGACAAAATCAGCGCTGTCAACAGCATTGTCAGGGTCAACGCTTTCGCTATGTCGTCTTCGGCAGACACGTTAGGGACATTGCTGGAGGTCGATCCACTTGGCACCACACCTTGGTCTTTAGGATGGGAGGGTCTTCCTGTTAAGCTTGTGTAGCTGTCATCAACGAGCCAACCAATGTGAGGGTCCTGACAGAGATTTTTGTTTTTAAAAAAAAAAGCTAGCATCCATACTTCTTCTTTGATTCCCTCATTTTTTGAAAACTTACTTTGAGATGCGTGATGGCCAACGAGAATCGAATAAACTTCTTGACCTTTTCCTGAAACTCCATACCTGGGCAATTGATGTAAATGTGGCAAGTGTTGATAAACATGGCCCAAAAGTATATACATAGATTTTATGCGGGTGGTGGATATGAAGGTTGTGGCCATCCACAGGAATGATAAGGGCTGCACTGTCAAGTGGACCTGGATGGCCATTGGGGTGGTAGGTGATGTTCGGTTGGTCACGCACAAATTGGTTCCAATGTGGGAAGAAGGCTTCATAGTACACGGTTGGTAATCTCCAGCGATAAGCTGCGAAATCATTTTTAGAGCAATTTGTCATTTTTCAAATCTCTCGAGTGTCCCAAGCCATTACTGATCGTGGTAATATCCACTAAATTCGAACCATTGGCCGAGGCCCTGGCTGTTTTTTTTCTAGTTAAAGCTTACCAAATGCCCTTGTGAAGCATAGATAAGAATGGAAGAAGGCTGCAGTAAAGGTTAAATCTTCCGCAGGTAGGCTAGTCGCCCAGCTAAAAAAAAAAAAAAAAAGAGAAAAACGCACCTTTTGTTAAATAAACGAGGAGGTTCAGAAAATTCACGGATACAGACGTTACACTGAGCCTGGGATTGCCCAATAAAATCATTTTTCTGTTTCTCATCCAACGTCACCCAACCCGGATACAAAAAAAAAAAAATGGGGGGTGGAAGCCGCTTTTTTTATTTCTTTTACCTTATCCTATCACACAACGTTACGCGCCTGGCTAATGCCTCAATCGTGTCTAATGTTTTATTAACGAAGCTCATCAAGGTAAGCTCATTAAGGTAAAAAAAACGTATTCCTGTTGCTACCCCTCCAGGTTCTAGGTGTATTCGTAGCTCGCCTAGCTCGGTGCACGTCATCCAATACCGGTCTAAATCGTTGGCGGCGGCGAGGTCAAAACGCAAAACTTGTTCCTCCGGCATCACCTCACGGTATCTTTGAGACAGGGCTGTGATGTAGCTAGCCTCCTCATTAAGTACTTGATCTATCTGTCTTAGTTGTGTTGACCGTTCACCAATGCGCGATTCGATATCCTGAAGGGTACGAATTGCCGCCTGGCGATCCTCATCCAAAGCTTGGAGCTGTTCTTGCACATTTTGGCGCACTTGGAGATGCGTGCGCTGTTCCGTTACTTTTTTTTCCCCCTGTTGCCCTGTTTTATCCAATTTATACCTTTCCATTCTTTTGCTTGTCAGATTCTCAAAATCAAAGATGTACAGCAGGGAGGAAGCAGTGTGCAAAGCTTTTGGAATGCCAATGACACTAGAAAATGGCAGACATTGTCTCGCTACGTTGGACCAAGCAGGATTGGAAGTGGTATATGTTGTTGAACTCGGCGACAAGCGACCAATGATTATGGGGAAAGAGGCAATCATTCGAGACCCCATTACATACATGCAATATTTTCTGGTTAGCTAATAAAACACTTTTGTTTATGCTGAAGATTACATTCTCCTTTAGCAGATGGCACCAAGAATGGTACCTACTCCATCGTCACCGAATCGTCCAGCAGAGCCCTGGTTGCGGTAAATGCACCAACCAAGTCCACACCAGCAATTGGTCTATATAAAGGAGCCGCGACAAAGAAGGCAGTGGTTGATTTACTCGCTGCCATATCTTGCCCAACGCCTGCAAACCCTGATTTGTATGACAAACTCGACATCAGCAATATTTCTCTCCGTGATATTATTGCCAAATACATACCGATGGTCAGCAAGGTGTCAATTACAATTTTCTGTCAGTGGTTAAATGGGACGCAATTCTTGAGTCCACTCACCACAAGAAAACAATCAAAGGAAAAGCGGGAGCGACAACGAAGTATTTCGCTGCTGAAGGAAGCGAGGCGAGGTAGGCTCCTAGATGAAACTAATTCGCATTGGTATCTTACTTTGCTATAATTAAAGTCAGCTCATAAAAAGGTGGCCTAGGTGCCGTTCAGCTCATGAAATAAAAGTGGCCTAGGTGCCGTTCAGCATCCGGAGGAACGGGGCTAAGCTCCACAGAATTTTTATGGTATTTTTAATTTTCTGATCAACCCAGCTGGAAAAGTCCAGGCTAGGGGTTATTTCAATACCAAGGTAGGTATAGGATTGGACGATTGGAAGGGGTTGTCCCATAGATGCCAGATGGGATCATCCATGTCCATAGTGTCAGGGTCGCGGAAGACCGAAGGAACATGGAAGATCATGG